>JACGCL010000017.1:0-472529 GCA_014925845.1 Crassisporium funariophilum | reverse complement strand
GAGAGAGATAACCTAACCCTAACCTAACCCTAACCCTAACCCTAACCCTAACCCTAACCCTAACCCTAACCCTAACCCTAACCCTAACCCTAACCCTAACCCTACCCTACCCGTGGGGTTCTACCCTACCCGTGGGGTTCTACCCTACCCGTGGGGTTCTACCCTACCCGTGGGGTTCTACCCTACCCGTGGGGTTCTACCCTACCCGTGGGGTTCTACCCTACCCGTGGGGTTCTACCCTACCCGTGGGGTTCTACCCTACCCGTGGGGTTGCATTGCCTTCGGCAATGCTTACCCCAACCTATCCTATCCTATACACGCACACTTGTACTTCACACATATACTACTCACATTCAAGTATACTATCTTGGCTGACTTTAGTCATATATCATACAAGTTGACTTCACATATAGTCTATGGCTTATACTCATAGTCAGATGTATCTCTCACTTTACTTGTATACTTACCCAGTATATGGTTGGTCACATCAAGTTGGCAATGATACTTGACTGATTGGTGGCTTTTGACTACTCTGACTTGACTTTCAAGTTGTTCAATCAGATTTTACTCTACTGATGTATATCACATACTTGGACATCATACTCATAGTCATACATACCTTTGACTTCACTCATATGCTGATTTGGTATATGGTTGGTCAGTTGAAGTTGGCCATGATACTGTCAATTGACTTGTTTGTCCTCATTCACTCTGGTACATTACAAAAAGTTGATGTCATTTTAGTCTAGTCATTTGGATATATATATACTGACTTGACTCTGCTTGTATATCTTACAAGTCACATTTACTTATTGCATACTTCGATGTTTCATGTATTGATAGTCAGATATATCTTTGACTTGACTCTTATACTGACTTGGTATATAGCTGATGGAATATGATACAAACAATTGACTTTCTGGTATTGAATGACTCAGATAGTTTGTATCACAAATACTGTCAACTTCAAGTCGGTCACAATTGCTTGAGTCGTGGTCAGTCGTAGTTGGGTCATTGAGTCAGTCGTTGATCCGACCACCAAGTGAACTGACTTGACTGATAATTTTTGTCGGTCACGATTGCTTGAGTCGTGGTCAGTCGTAGTTTGGTCATTGAGTCGGTCGTTGGTCCGACCACCATGTGAACTGACTTGACTGATAAATATTTGATGGGCCTGTCACAGCCTGGGAATTTGGCACCCAGACTTGAAATTTATGGTGCAGGGGCACCTGACACAAAAGAACATGCACCGAAAATTTCATGCCAATCGGAGCACTCCTTGTCAAAAAGTGGCAAGTCGGTGGCGAGTCAAAAATCGACCTGACTTGAAAAAGTCCTGCAACATGCGTTTAGAACAAGGAGTGCTCCAATCACCTTGAAATTTTCGGTGTGTCTTTTTTGCCATTGGGTGCCCCTGCACCATAAGTTTCAAGGCTGGGTGCCAAAAAGCCAGGCCCAGGTTGGGGGATTGACCTGATGCAAAAGAGTCCTGCAGCACGGTCTGGGTTTTTGGCACCCAGACTTGAAATTTATGGTGCAGGGGCACCTGACACAAAAGAACATGCACCGAAAATTTCATGCCAATCGGAGCACTCCTTGTCAAAAAGTGGCAAGTCGGTGGCGAGTCAAAAATCGACCTGACTTGAAAAAGTCCTGCAACATGCGTTTAGAACAAGGAGTGCTCCAATCACCTTGAAATTTTCGGTGTGTCTTCTTTGCCATTGGGTGCCCCTGCACCATAAGTTTCAAGGCTGGGTGCCAAAAACCCAGGCCGAGGTTGGGGGATTAACTTGATGCAAAAGAGTCCTGCAGCATGGTCTGGGTTTTTGGCACCCAGACTTGAAATTTATGGTGCAGGGGCACCCAATAGCAGAGAACATGCACCGAAAATTTCATGCCAATCGGAGCACTCCTTGTCAAAAAGTGACCAGTCGTGGCCGACTCTACTTCACCAAGAACGGCCGACCCTCTTTCTTTTTTTCAAAGATGGTCTTTTTTTTCAAAGATTGTCTTTTTTTCAAATGTGGATTTTGAAGGCGCAGGAACCATTATGCACTTTTTTTTTTTTTCTTGTGTTTTTCCCGTACTTTGATGGGTCCACCACGGCCTGGGAAAATGGCACCCTGCGCCCATATTCAGGGTGCTCCTTCAGAACATGCCAAAGAACAATGGTGCAAAAAATCTAAGGAATCCGAGGAATTTGAGTCTGAATCTCGGTTTATCGGATTAACCGAAGACTAATATAGATAGGTGTGTCTTCATTGCCATTGGGTGGCCTTGCACCACAAGTTTCAAGGCTGGGTGCCAAAAAGCCAGGCCCAGGTTGGGGGATTGACCTGATGCAAAAGAGTCCTGCAGCACGGTCTGGGTTTTTGGCACCCAGACTTGAAATTTATGGTGCAGGGGCACCTAACACAAAAGAACATGCACCGAAGATTTCATGCCAATCGGAGCACTCCTTGTCAAAAATTGGCAAGTCGGTGGCGAGTCAAAAATCGACCTGACTTGAAAATGTCCTGCAACATGCCTTTAGAACAAGGAGTGCTCCAATCACCTTGAAATTTTCGGTGTGTCTTCTTTGCCATTGGGTGCCCCTGCACCATAAGTTTCAAGGCTGGGTGCCAAAAACCCAGGCCGAGGTTGGGGGATTAACTTGATGCAAAAGAGTCCTGCAGCATGGTCTGGGTTTTTGGCACCCAGACTTGAAATTTATGGTGCAGGGGCACCCAATAGCAGAGAACATGCACCGAAAATTTCAAGTTGATTGGAGCACTCCTTGACAAAAAGTGACCAGTCGTGGCCGACTCGACTTCACCAAGAAAGGCTGACCCTCTTTGTTTTTTTCAAAGATGGTCTTTTTTTTCAAAGATTGTCTTTTTTTCAAATGTGGATTTTGAAGGCGCAGGAACCATTATGCACTTTTTTTTTTTTTCTTGTGTTTTTCCCGTACTTTGATGGGTCCGCCACGGCCTGGGAAAATGGCACCCTGCGCCCATATTCAGGGTGCTCCTTCAGAACATGCCAAAGAACAATGGTGCAAAAAATCTAAGGAATCCGAGGAATTTGAGTCTGAATCTCGGTTTATCGGATTAACCGAAGACTAATATAGATAGGAATAAGACGTAGAATTACAATATAATGTGGCAAAATCAGCGAAACGTTGTGGTGGTTGAGAGCAAGGTGTGATGCTGCCAATCTCGGACGGAGGCCGCGACGATTGCGTACGCCTTAGGGTTGGTAGTCGGATACGGTTGGCGGCTACTGCAAAGCTGGTGATGATGCAAGCGTCGGTGGCATAGAGGGTTGGCAGGGAGGTCGCAAGGGACGGAGTGAGACAAGTGGCGTCAATGGCAGAGCGGGCGTGTGGAGCGTTAGCATGGTCGGGAGTGGTCGTCTGTGACGTCAGAGGGAGAGCGGCCGTCGGGGGAACGGTGGTCGGATAGGCAATGTCATCATTGTGGCGGCATTGAGCGGGAATCATCTGACTCACCTCTCTTCGAAAGAAAACTGGAACCACTGGACCTCGCTGGGGGATGAACGAACCCGGAATCGGCACTGCCGCAGTAAACCAGAAGCGAAAGTAAACCAGAAGCGAAGGTCCTTTCAAGCTTAATCCCACAAACGCAACCCAGCTATCGTCCTTGATGTCCGCGATGATCACAGGCCGACGACGAGCGTCGAAGGCAATAAAAAATACGGCAAAATTGATGGTGCCGCGGGGCCTAGAGGTGGAGGCACTGGGAGATTTTGGGGAGTACCAAAGTATTCGAAAGAGGCAAGTATGAAGCAGTAGGTGAGTACTTCATTGTATGACCCGTGATAGCGGTTTTCCCGAGGCTGGAGTTCACGGCGGCAGATCTGGAAGATCGTGAGAGGACGTGCGGACCAGGTGGTGTCGGTTGGAAATGGCATGCTGAGAGGGTTATCTGCAGACATGATGTAATGTGGGACGATGCACCAACGCGACTACCAGTGAAGGGTGTGGGAGAGAGAGTGGGGCGACTCATGTTGGAGGTTTACATATGGCTGAGGAAAAGGTTATTAGGCTGAAGGGGGACGCGCACCCTGGTATTTGCCTACCACCATATGCAGTCGTATTTGCTTCCGCAGGTAAGTATCGAGATGATCAATGAAATAAGAAAACCAGAGCTCTCACTGTGCGGCATGCAATAAATGTCTTCCGACTAGCGTGTCATGTACGTATCGTATGTAGAGAGAATGAAATCTTGTATACCAGTACATACGCTACACACTTAAAGAACTGTAAGTAGAAATGAATGCGTCTAAATGTAGTACGTACGAGGTTGTGCGCGCAGCGATACACTTCCGGGCGAGCGGCTGCCGTCCCATTTCATTGAGGTACACCTCACTTCAATTACCCCGATCGATTGATGACGAGGGCCCAGGATCTGTGTTTCTAGACCCATCACCTTGTAACGAACCATTGAATCGGATGTACGTCGACTTACTGAGTATAATTCATATTCCTCTGACACTAAAGCCGTACAACGGCAACACCACCCACTCCGACAATCGAAGAGCCTTCGATGACATTTCCAATTTGCCCTGTCCCTCAATGACGACGACGGTTCCCAGCTCAATCTCGATACGCTTGACCTAAACGGCGGGTCAAAACTCGAACTTGATGATGAGTATGTATCAGTCATCGCTATAGCTCGTTGCCCGTGAACTGACTCACCTCTTCCATTACAGAGAATGGCAACGACTTTAAACATAATGGTCTTTGGAGCATGGAGCAACTGACCATCCGTCTATCCATCACGAATCGACGATAAGTAGAGTGTATGTATGATGGTAAGGGAGCACGAGCATCATAGGCGCAGTTGGCGGGCGTTGTCGCAGGCTAGAGAGCCGGGTGAAAGTCTTTGGGAGGTATGAATGAAGGAGGGTGTCGAACCGGGTCATTTAGTCAATGTTGCTAGATAAACAGTTTTACTTCGTGAAAATTCCAAGCTTCAATGTCCCTCCGGAGCCCACTTGAATCGTAACGTTGTTCATGAGCACCAGATATCGCAGAGCGCAAAGATTTAGACAGGAGGTGGAAAGGATGCCGAATGGACGATGGATGAACTTTACCCGATATCATCATTCCCCCTCGCAGGGCCAGAATCACCTCTCGGCTAGTCCAAACGTCACGTCCTTTCATAGATTGGTCTGTACGTGTACACGGGGGTGTGAGTAGAGAGGTAGGGTGATTTCGATACCATGATCCCAACATTCCTTTCTCCCTCCCTTCTCCACCTTTTGTTCTCTCTTTCTCCCTCTCCGTCTAGTCGACGTCGCTCGATCTCCACCTGTCCACCTCGTGGGCACCGTTGAAAGCGAGGTATGTCCATTGAGCACGAGTACCGTTTGTGCGCACTGACGACGACGACGACGACGACGAAGGTCTTGCAGCCGGTTTGAGACAAGGACACGAGCAGAGGTGAGCGCACTGACCTGGGTTTTGTTGACATTGCTCCGTCCAACCCCCTTGCTACCTACAGATGCACGGAGCGATCCTGAGAGCGTGCGGCGTGGACGAAGACGTCTGATTCGTTGTAAGTCGGTCTCATGTCATGCACATCGCATGTACCACTGACAGCCTGGTTTTGCATGATCAGGACAACGTTCTCGAAGTAATGGTAGGTGAATGCTTACCTTTTGACCTCACAAACGTTCAAACGCCATCCCCCCAATTGCAGCGAGAATGCGGTTTGACAGGACAGCGCAACTCGCATCAGCACGACGACGTGCTGGCGCCCTCATGAGTGTCGTCTACGTTGCGGAGTTGGTGTGAGGTGGCTGTAGATGTTGAGAATGGAGCTGGCATCTAAGAAAAGAGGTCGGGGGTTGCAACAATGACTCCGAGTTGCGTTTTCTTTCGATGACGAAAAGCTGACTTGGACCCTCAAAAGCTAACCCTGAACCCGTCATCACGCGCCACGCTTCCAGTCGGCTGAATCGACGACGAGTACGCATGCCTCCCTGATCACCAATGTCGTCTCCTGTCCCCCCACCCGATACTCATCGTGTGCACCACCTTAAGCCTCCACCCTAACGCTGTAGACGCTGTTGTGGGCGACATGCAAGCCCCGTATGTGTATGTGTATGCCCGCCTTTCCTGATCGTCACACCATGCCGTCCCTCGCCTCCCACCGACACTCGTTGTGCTCACCACCTTGACCTCCCCCCTTACGCCGTAGAAGTTGAGATACGCGATGCGGAGCTGACTTGAGGTAGCGTGACGTGGCTAAGGGTGTCGAGGATGGCGAAAAGGGAGGTCACCGAAGGAAACGACGAGCTAATGGTCATTTCAAAGGTGTGTGATGCCTGGTCCAGTTTCCTGCCTTCTTTTACATGTTGGTCGTGAGGCGTTGTTGAGACGATGCGCTCGGTAGACAAAGTTGACACTGAGAAAGATTCATTGGGTGTGGCCTAGATTCATGTCCTTTGACTGACCTTTGCCCTGGACCCATCGCGTGTACTAGCCACCACCAACCTCAACCGTGAGTACAGACCACCCGAGTCAATGTCGTTCGAAAAGAGAGACGGGCATTGGAGCGTTGTCTTGCGATGTGATGTCGCTGATAACGATAGCTGTTGCGAAACACAGCGTTCTGCACGATCGCGGTGAGGCATGTCAGTACGAATATCGTTGGCAGGCGCGATGACTAAGCGGCAGGCGCAGTGAATGAGTGGCAGGCGCGTTGGCAGGCACTTCGGCAGGCGCATCGGCAGGCGCATCGGCAGGCAAGGCGGACTGAAGCGGCGGCAGGCGTGGAGGGCGGCAGGCAGGCAGCACGGACTGAGACACGGTGGAGTAGTCCAGGTGGACCTACTCAGGGAGCTCGGGTTGGCGAAGCTCGGTAGCGCGTCGAGCAGGCGCGCGGTGTAGCTGGCGCGCCGTGGTAAGAGCCAAGTTGCGATGTTGGTCACTGGACCGCGGTCCTTCTACATACGGACATGCTGTGCTGGGTTGATATCTAATCTAATCTAGTTGGCTCGGGCACCTCGGGCGCATTGGCCAGAGCCACTACCACATGTACCCCCCTTCACATATGCGCAACGCCCTCGTTGCGTGCACCAACACCTACCTCAAAGTCTCGTTGTTGAGGAGGGACCCACCCTAATGTTCTCAGGACTCGGCTCAGCTCAAGAAGTCGGGGATCAGCACCCCAATCCAAAGGTGCCAAGGAAGGTGGAAATGATGGGTAGGATTTGTTTCGATGAGCTCGGGAAGACGTGTAAGTACGTTGTATGTTGGAATTTCGATGTGAATTGGACAGAAGCCGTTGACGGTCGTGCTGGCGGATTGGCTGAGGTAAGCGGCGGCGATCACGTCCTTTCCGAGACCGTAGACTCTGCCATGGATTTGCGCCCGAACGTAGATCGGAGAAATCACGTATTGGAAGGGAACTGGAGGTAGGTGGCAAGACGGGGGTCAACAGAGAAGGTGGAATGAGGTCGTTGTCGTCGGACCATTGGAAGGGCGCCGAATGTGGAGCTGGAAGGGAAATGGGAGGCAATTCGGGGGTTTCAGTTTGCATGTTGAAGTCGATACGAGGAGAAGGGTGAGGGTCGGTTTGGATACCGCAGTGTACACTGAGGCGTTGAGACGATTTGAGGCGTTTGGACTCCTCGCGAATGGCAGCGGCACGTCCTTCGTCAAAACCGCGCTTGAACTCTTGCTCGCACTTTAACTTAGCCTGCGCCAGAACGTTTCCCGTTATGGCCATCACCTCCTCCTCCAACCCCGCTAACCATTGTGCCTTTGCAGGTTCGATATTCGCTTTCCACCCGTGTTCGGTCCCATGGACGTATGCCTCTTCCATAATGGACATCAGCTGGTCTCGCGTGAGTCGAATGGCATCTGTAGGAAGCTCGGCGGCTGGGTTCTTGGGTTCTGGGTAGGACAGTGAAAGCGGTGTGTAGGAGATGGTAAATGTAGTGGGTGCCGGAGTCGGCCACGAATCGTGAGTGGCAGCCGCGGTTGGTGACGCGAATTCCGTGGTCTTGCCGGGTGGTACGATGGTATCCGTGGCAGGGTCCTTCTGCGCGACTTTGTTGGCGCGCTGGCGTGCACGCTTCTCTGCCGAAGCAGCTGGCATGACGATGATTGGTGGTGGGATGGGATTCTGAAGTGGGGTTCTGAAGCAGAACTGTTTGCCGATAGTAGGTAGCTGTATTTCTGGTGGTTTTCTCCGAATCCGTTGGTATCAGTCTCTCCGAGTGGTTGTATATCAGAAGCAGTGTAGTTGTTCGAAATTTTGGGTCTGCTGGCAGTTGGACCTAGGAATTGCTCGAAAAGCGGAGGGCAGGTGTGGTTCGAATCGCCCTGTTGTCACCAGATGGAGTAGTCCAGGTGGACCTACTCAGGGAGCTCGGGTTGGCGAAGCTCGGTAGCGCGTCGAGCAGGCGCGCGGTGTAGCTGGCGCGCCGTGGTAAGAGCCAAGTTGCGATGTTGGTCACTGGACCGCGGTCCTTCTACATACGGACATGCTGTGCTGGGTTGATATCTAATCTAATCTAGTTGGCTCGGGCACCTCGGGCGCATTGGCCAGAGCCACTACCACAACGGCAGGTATGTTGGCAGGCTTGTTGGCAGGCTCGTTGGAGGGCTCGTGGGCAGGCAGGAAAGACGGAGACAGCGGCAGGCGTTTTGGCAGGCAGGACGGATTGGAGCAGCGGCAGGCGTGTTGGCGGGCACATTGGCAGGCGGCATAGACTGACGGGACAACGGGACGGACGGAACAACCGGAACGTTGGCAGGCATACTGTTCCATTTTTAGATTGGCAGGCTCGCGGCAGGCGCTGGCAGGCATTGGCAGGCGCGCGCCTGACATCTTTACTTGTTTATTCTCCTCCTCCCTTCCCTCTACGAGATATAATGTTATGAGATGTGTTCTGGGGTATCTTGGGGTCGAGGAATCCGAATCTGAACTCAGATTTTCGAAATTCGGGGGAGGTAAGTCTATGAAACGAGAGTTTTTTTTTTGGTCATAGTAAGGCTAGGCTCCAAGAACCTCACAAATGGCAAAGTACAATTATGTGGGACAGTACAAATGTGAGGCTCCAAGAACCTCACACATGAGACGGTGCAAATGTGAGGCTTCAAGAACCTCACACATGAGACGGTGCAAATGTGAGGCTCCAAGAACCTCAGGAATGAGACAGTACAATTGTGTGGGACGGTACAAATGCCAGGCTCCAAGAACCTCACAAATGGGACTCATTAGGTTCTTGGAGCCTCACAATTTCACCGTCCCATTTGTGAGGTTCCTTGAGCCTCACAATTATACCGTCCCATTTGTGATGTTCTTGGAGCCTGGCATGTGTGAGGTTCTCAGAGGCTCACAATTGAATTGTCTTATTTGTGAGGTTCTTGCAGCCCCACATTTGCAACCTCCTATTTCTGAGGTTCCTGGAGCCTCACAAAAAGAATTATTAAATTCAATAATGGCCTGAGAGAGAGATAGAGAGTTCCAGTATTGGGGTCCCAGCGGAACAACTGGGGTTTGTACTACATACACGCAGTAATATACCCACGACGTATGCTACGGGTACAAATACTACTGCACCGTTGTGGTTATCTTACACGGCTTTTTTTTTTTTTTTTTTGCAACTGACAGGAGTCCCGAGGGAGTTCCCCCTTCCGGAATATTTGTTAATATAATTCCTCCTCGAGACAACACTCCCTTGCGTCCGAAGATTATGAAGCCGGCATGACCATCTCGCGGATTAGGCAGTATTGTATGATGTTGTCACTTTAGTGGACAGAAAATTCAGCAGCGGCATAGTGCATGCTTTTATAGTAGAGTGCATGTAAAATGATCACTCGTTCTCGGGTAGGGAACCGGGGTAAGGTGTAAGGCATTCAAATATTCTTAAGACTGCATAACAGTAACTGGCAACATCTCAAAGCATCCGAGGGTTGGGATGGCGGGTTAGGACCAGTACAACATTGATGGTGTTTGCGGACCCCAATATGCGGGTCATGCGGGCATCCGCCTCTTTAAGCCTACAAAAGAGCTTGTCACGGATGCATCAGTAGGAAAGATTGAAACAGATCAACACCCAGCCAACAGCCGGTAGTGCAGGATGCAATGATAGATACTACAAGCTGAAAACATGATACATTCATTGCTGCAATATGTCGTAGGGTTACACTGCCACTATTCTGCTACGGCCTCCAGGAAGCCCCGGTAGATTGAAGATGTTGGAGGTACTACTCCACCAACAAACAGATTGTCAAATTTGAATGCATGGCTGATGGTGACCATAGCTAGAGGGGCAGAACCTTCCCACAGTTGATAGATCGTAGTAATGGTGTAAGGTCGGCTGTTGATTCCTTGTTGAAAGCGGACCAGTCGTTCAGGTGGGAGTGCATCTTCTGCCTTTATGAAGTTTGCTTCTGCAAAGCGCACTCGGTTTTCCCTCGGCACCTTCTTCTCAGTTTTGACCTTCTGTAGTGTGATCTCGACCGTGTAGCAGCTTGAAAACGAGGCCCATATATCTGCAGGAATGTTACTCCCTCGCTCATGAAGGAAAGCGTTGTAAATTGAGCCTGCAACGTATCCCAGAACATGATTCATATGTTTCCTGTCCCATGCAACTATCAAGCCATCGTGTATTGATTGGACCGAGGGCGCAGTTGGGCTAGCAGCGCAGAGGGGCTTGTGCCTCTGCCAGTCTGCCTTTTTGCATGCCCTTCCCTGTGGAGGTAGTGGTTAGATATTGCTTCAGATAATGAATATGATACATACACAGTATGATCGCGTCTTGCAGCCTCCGCAGACCAAGAGCTTAGCGTCAAGGCTTGTCCTTTGACAGCCGTCGTTGCTGCAAATGATTGTTGCGCGACCAGCCTGTGCGTCTGCCATCTGCCTGTATGGTTAGTGCACAGAAAAGCTTGTGATACAGGTAACCTTACAAGATAAGGGAGAGAGCTGTGTTTCTTGAACAGAGTGTAGCGGGATTCTTTCCTGAAACCTAGGGCCGGTCTTTTATAACATTGATAACGATCTCATTTGACGTACCTCGTGTGTGTTTTTCACTTGAAGAACAATAACAAGCTCTTTATGATCGCTTCCTAAATTGGGTTAATTTCAGCCGTTGTATCCCAGTGTGTTCTGTCACCTGGGTGAATCTCCCGGACCGTCCTATTTGTGAGCAGCGTCACATTTGTATACCATTGTGTGGGACGGTACAAATGTGAGGCCCTAAGAACCTCACAAATGCCAGGCTCCAAGAACCTCAGGAATGAGACAGTGCAAATGTGAGGCTCCAAGAACCTCACACATGAGAGAGTACAATTGTGTGGGACAGTACAAATGTGAGGCTCCAAGAACCTCACAAATGGGACAGTGCAAATGTGAGGCTCCAAGAACCTCAGGAATGAGACAGCACAATTGTGTGGGACGGTACAAATGCCAGGCTCCAGGAACTTCACAGATGGGACAGTGAAAATGTGGGGCTCCAAGAGCCTCACAAATGCCAGGCTCCAAGAACCTCACAAATGGCACAGTACAATTGTGTGGGATGTGAGGCCCCAAGAACTGCACAAATGAGACAACCAAGTTATACATCTGCACAAACTCCACTCCACCCTACCCTACCCCACCGCACAGCACCCTACCCTACTCAAACCCACCCTACTGCACCTCACCTCACCCCACCCTACCGCACCTCATCGCACCCGACCCTACCCTACGTGCCCTACCCTACCCTACCAACTCGTACCCACCCTACCCCACCTCACCTCACCCCACCCTACCCTACCCTACCCTACCAACTCGTACCCACCCTACCCCACCTCACCTCACCCCACCCTACCCTACCCTACCATACCTTCCGACCCTACCCCTACAAATCAAAAATACCCCCCATAACCCTCAGTCAAAGTTTGGTCATTGAGTCGGTCGTTGGTCCGACCACCATGTGAACTGACTTGACTGATATTTTTTTTGTCTTTTTTTTGAAAGCTGATTTTGGACCTCAAGGAACCAGAGTGCGGTCCCCAAAACTCAGTGCCGGGTCGGGGGATCGACCTGATTTGACCTGATTTGACAGAGTCCTTCAGCATGGCCTGAGTTTTGGGGACCCAGCCTTGAAACTTTCAGTGCAAGGGAACACTATAGCAAAGAACATTCACTGAAAATTTCAAGGCTGGGTCCCCAAAACTAAGTGCCAGGTTGGGGGATTCACCTGCTTTGACCTGATTTGACAAAGTCCTTCAGCATGGCCTGGGTTTTGGGGACCCAGCCTTGAAACTTTTGGTGCAAAGGAACCCCATAGCAAGGAACATACACTGAAAATTTCAAGGCTGGGTCCCCAAAACTCAGTGCCAGGTTGGGGGATTACTGTTTTCCTGTGTTTTTTCCCGTACTTTGATGGGTCCGCCACGGCCTGGGAAAAGGGGACCCTGCGCCCATATTCAGGGCGCTTGTTCAGAACATGCCAAAGAACAATGTTGCAAAAAATCTAAGGAATCCGAGAGATAATCCCTGAATCTCGGTTTATCGGATTAACCGAAGACTAATATAGATAGGCAGCTCTCTAGGCCAATTGCACGGTAGCTATTTGGGTCGTCTTTGGCTTTGCCTTTCTTAATCAGGGCAATGATCACCGTGGTGAGCCAGCTAGAGGGCGCATCACAGTCTTTAAGACATGTGTTCAGTAGTTTACACAGGGCCCCATTGTTAATCTCGATGATATCTTTGTATCCAATCTGATCTATCCCTGTTGCCGACGATTGTCGAAGTTTGAGTTGGGCTTTTGCAGATCCGATTTCAGACTCTGTGAATGGCCTTGAGAAGTACTGGTCACTAGTAGTGTCTGTTGTGCGCTCAGGCATTGCATTTGCAAGTGCCTGATTCATATGTAGCAGGGTGGCATCAAACGAGCTAGGTAGTGGTAGTATGGGGTTCATTCGCATCTGGAATACATCCTTCAGGTCCATTGCAGATACATATGAAGGCGCATTTTCACCCTTGATTTCCATGGTCGCAAGGGTGGATTTGATCTTCCAGAACGGCGAGTATTAACTGAGATTGGTTCCAGACAGGCGTATCGATATGACTTTCCTCCTTTAGAGTATACTTAGCAGAGATAAAGTCAATGGTCAGGAAGGAAGATTTGCACCTGGCGTCACAGGCAACGGCTCTTGTGTCGAATCAGCTACACTTCTGCGATAGATTTGTCCATCGGCCAGATGAGAAAAGTATACCACGCCGACGTGAACCATTGCAGGTGAAGTGCCATATTCGTGGACCATTGTTCTCACATTCCACTTCGCTCCGACAACATCCCGTCTAATGGATGTGTGCACCAAGACGTTACGACTGCCTTCGGAGCTTCTCTTGTGACGACATCTACTATCAGCTCTACGATGTCATCCGCCTGTTGTCGTGATAGAAATGAATGTTAAAATTGTTCACCTGGTATACATTGGAACGGCACTGACCTTTTCTGCGATAGATTCAGCCGTGATGGGATAAACCCAAGTCCCAAATAGTGTTTGAATCTACATTGTGGTGTGTACGAGTTAATAGAGCGTAGATCTGAACAGTGTACTTGGATGGCTTTCTCCTGACTAATGCAAGGAAAGCAATTGCCAAGAAGTCTTCGAGTCATCCACCTTGGATTTGTTCACATTAATTTTAGAAAGACGAGCTATATATAGCTGCTCTCAAGTTAGGATTCCGAAGCTAAGAGATTGTCGACCAGTATGAAGCGCAAGGAAAATTGGATCCCTTCTATTAGTACACGGCTGTTGCCACATTGTATCAGTCGGTGGATTTGATGTTTCTATGAGAAGACATGGGTACGCGAGTGTCAGGTCGTTTGACACGGTAAGATTATGGATGTCTTGACCCTCTACTGTGGTACCCATCAGGACAGATCAAAACCTGCACCTGAGTTGATAGCCTGGAGTATCTTGGCCTTTAAGTTGCGTTTGTTGGTGTATCTCGGACGCTGGATAGTACATAAGATGTCAATCATCAGTGAGGTTCTGGAAACACCTTCAGTAGGTTCACCCATGTACTGCTTGTCGGTAGTCGGTATTGCTCTTCCCCTGCATCCCGAATCGAAAAGTTGGGAACCAACTCTTTGAAGCCCAACAATGGTGGTCGAGAGCAGCTCGTCACAAATCTCAGTAGTGAACGTTTTTGCTCCGGATTCAGCGAATTGACAATGTTCCAGAACATTTGGATGGTCGGGTGATGAGCGTCGTACAGCCCACCGTAGTTCGTATGTTGCTGCAGATCCGCAATGTCGATCGGTGTATTGACCCCACCAATGAGAAGTTGCACTTCCTGCTGGTTAAACATTCTGGCAGGGCGCAAACGTGGTGATTAGCGCTACCACAAGTAGATTGGAGATCGAGCTTACCGTAGCCACTTCTCATCAATCATCTCCGATAGGCCCTCAAAAAAGGCATCACTCTGCTTCTTGATTTGCTTGTTCAGTCGATAGTGCGACACCAATTGGATATACTGAAGCCTGTTGTCTTTTGTGATTGCTATATTTGATCCATTGGGAATCAGATCAAGGGTTTTTGTCACGCCGAACTCTATGAAGGTGGATGAGAAATAGGTGAGGAAGATGGTAAGGAAGGCCGCACCTTCTGTAGCCACGGTGAAATTCAACGAAAGATCTTCTGGGTTACCCGAATAGTGCTTCAGGAAAACTAAACCATTGTAGAGTTCAGGGTCTAGGGAGAATAGATCATCCAAAAAGCTTTGTCGTCCCAGCCACTAGTGACGATGGATCAGTATCCCTGGTGCTTTCTTGGTAGTCGGAATCGTACCTTGGCTAAGAAGAATCCTGCGAAAGCGACATCCACCAGTATACCTTCATACATGGCCTTGCCCAAAATCCAACCAATGAATCGGTACCAATTCAAGCTATGCATTTCCGTTGCATAGGAATGCGGATTTGGATAGAGCTCGTTCTTGTTATTAGCCAGCCAAACCCCCGATTCGTATCGAATGCCTCCTGACATAACGAGGTGAAGAACTCCTTGAAGACGCTGCCACCGTCGATCCCCGCTCTAAACATATATCAGACTTTGGGTCAGAGCAGGATTTCATGAAACTCACTCTTCTTGACCGAACTGACCGATCAAGGATATCTCCACCGGCGCCTTTAAGTCCGCCTCGCCCAACTTATTAAAGCCATCCTGGGCGACCATACCCCTTCTAACCTGGACCCTCGTCTTTCCACCATGACCGCCTCTCCTAAAGAATGGGTCTGCTCTTGAGCGCCACGAGCCTTGTGAATGCATGCTACCCCTTGCCATCATGTCGTTGATAACAAAATGTCGGAATATAGCAACGCGAACTTCGAAAGGTATAGCGAATGGGATGTTGTTCAAGATACCAAGTCGAGGGGAGATGGCAGCTATCTCGCGTTTACTCAGTGCGCGCCTGTTGGCTTCTACGGACGGTTCGGCGTTGGAGGAAAGAGATTATTCTTCGAGAACAGCAGCTTCGACGAACGAGCTCATATCGAGTTGGGAGGTGACCAGCCAGTGATCGAAGCGTCGGAAGAGCCTGAAGGACACTGGGAATGATGGGGTAGACAGTGTGTTTCGGCATTGGTGATCTACGACGTACTCCACTTGTAGATGAGCGTAAATGATGAAGTACTTAAGAATGAAAGATCAGCCGTCTATGTCATGTTCCAGTTCTCGCGTGTGCCCCCGAGTCTCATGTTTGGAGTCTCATTTTCGTTCCGTTCAACAATTAGGTAAACCCAGAGGAGCAGGCGTCTCGGCGGCATTGATATCGATGAGGTCCGAGGACCATGACTCATACTCAGCTGGGTTGATTAGATGCGGGTATGAGCGAAGGGAGCCATGTATTAGCTACGAGAGGGGGTAAATACGTATGAGTAATCGAGAAACAACTGAAATTTGGGGGAGCTCAGAGTTGTCCGCAGGTAGTGTGGCCCGGGAAACATTAACGTGTACATTGACAGATCAGGCATATTCTGGTATTGGACAAAGCGGAGCGAGGCGCAACGATGGAGAACGGGAAATACAGTAGAAGACGATTACGTCTGCGAACGAGAATCTGTCGAACGTAAAATATGTCAGCGCATTGCCAAGGAGCGAAAAAAAAAAAACAAAAAAAAGGAGAAAACTCACCGGGAGGATGGGCGTGACGGGCTGCTAGCCTCCTGTGTAATAACTTGAAGGGTCGACGTCGACAAACCAATCTGGATCCCGCTGCAGAATTGCCTGCAATTTCTTCAGCTGCGCTCTGGTGGGCCTCTGGTCGTACGAGCTCTTCATCGAGCTGCAAACGCTCACGAGTGGCACATGGTCGTCGCGGCCACCGAGCTGGAGCGAGGGCTGACTGAGTCTGCAAAAGACACCCTCAATCGTCAGGTTCTTGACTCCTGATGACGCAATCAACAGTTCCGTAGCGAGGAACATCTTGGCTATTGACGTGTGGGTAGGATCGTAGCTGATGATGCGGTGCGCGTTCTTCTCGCAATACTCGACGAGCCAGTCGTATGAGACCTCGAAACCGTAGTATAAGCGCCGGTCCTCCGAAGCAGATGTGCGCTTGGGGACTGGTACGACGATTCGTTCTGGCTTGGCCGCTCGTGCGGCGAGTCGGGAGGGCGGCTGCAACTGGGGGAATGATGAGCATAGAAGCCAAAGCCTGTAGAATGGGAAGCCGTTACACTCATTGCTTGTATAGACTGACCGAGAGACGGCATTTGAGCCGACATTGGACGTGCAGCGGGAGTGAATGCCACTGGTTCAAAGTTGGTTGTTGTTAGAATCGTGGATAAGCACGTGACTCCTTTCCATACGGCCTCATGACAATGACATTGATCCCTCTCATACTTCCATCTGCTATCTGTGTCTCAATCTCCCCACAATTTCCCCTTTTACTTGACACCGATTATCGCAAAGTGCATCTGACATTCCGGAATACTACAGGGCTTTCTTGATATATCATCATCCTTGCCCCATGGAGCGTAATTCTGATTCGCCTGATTCGCCTGACACTCTCAAGCAGTTTTGTGCCGAAATATATGTAGCGATGGCAGATTCACAACTGATGAACTTCTTGCCATCGCTGCGTTAAGCAAGGTTTCCTCCGCATCTGCGTCTACAACCGTCGCACTCTCATCTAATGTCGAACACTTGAAATTCCAGGCCGCCTTTGCGACTGCCAATGGGGACAGACGCGAGGCACCCTGGTACGGGGTCTGGAACTGGGTGCTGGAGAATGTCATCTTCGACGATTTTGGCGCCGAGTTGATAGGCGAACGAGTTAGAACGACTGTCACATATCCCCAATATCCCCTTACCCAAGGTATTGACACGAATGAGGATGACTACGATGCTTTCATGTCTCCACCATCGACACCCCCTCTAATTGGAACCGAGAATCCAACGCTCCCAGCCCATCACCACCCAAGGTCATCATTCGCAAGGCCTCCATCGACATCATGGGCTACAGCGAGCCTCCTTCCCCCCCTAAATCTAATTGCTGGGTTCACCGGAGCAGACGAGTCTCTAATCATCGGAGCGTTCCAGCCCCAGTCCACCTCCTCAACCCAAGCGATCGACACAGATTCCAGATTTTGCAGAGATTCTTCATGAATTTGTCGATGGGAAGCTACGAAAACACTTGCTCTTGATTGTAGAAAACAAGCCAAAGCCTTCAGCGCACCGACCTTCCAGTTTCCTCCAAGTCCTCCGGCAGACGAAGGAGCAGGCGACCCATGCCTTACTATCTGGCGAGAACGCCCACGTCGAGATAATTGGTGTAATCGTTGCGCTTGGACAGCACTGGCAATATGTCGAGTATCATCGCGGCACTCTTATTACGCCCGCTGTGCAGGAGCGTCGATCTCGGTCTGATGATACCTACATAGACGAGGATGAGGAAGCCGAAGAAGAATCCGAAGAAGAATCCGAAGAAGAATTCGAAGAAGAATCCACGATTGAGGAGTCATATTCGGAGTACCAGGGAGTAAAAGTGTTGTATGACGAGAATCTGCGGTGCTGTAGCCTCAACACCGAAAGGTCGGGTGATGCTTTGCTCGCTCTCCGAAAGCGCATGCTGGAACTGGCTGCGATGTATTAGGGTGGTGTTTCTCAAAGGTCCGTATCTGGTGCGTATTTCATATTGACAGGCAAGTTGTTTAGAATGAATGGATTTTGTTTTCCTTGGTAAAATTCAAGCTCTCGTCATCGACATTCGTAGTAGGCATGATTCCAAAGTACAAGTGCATCATAGCAAAAGGCAATGCAGTTGTAGTCTGTTCGATACCCAACAAAAGATGCCAATAATCCGAACAGACCTTAGAACTCCTTCAACGCTCGTGTTCGCGAATGGTCCGCTCCAAGTCATTTCGGCGATCCCTGCCGGCGTTGACGAATTGCCAGAACACGAATCAAATCGTCATGTTTTTCAGATGACGCCTGTATGAGCGTTACGAGGGCGTAGAGGTTGGCGAGGTGGTGGGGGTCATGGAGGGGAAGGCAAACGTCGCTCTCGCCTCTTTTGATGGCGGCGACCAGCCGTGGATACGTGAATCGGCCGACCGTCCGCAGGTGCAGCTTCGTCTCGCGATGGTAAATTAGCTCTTAAGTCTTTTGTAAATTTCTTGTCATAAGAAAGGTCATGGCATTGCATACAAGTGTTCTCGTTGAATAAGAAATCGAAAATCAATCTCAACATGCACCGCACCTCCCTTGCGCCCCAAGCAACAACCCTCCATCACGCCAGTCCCACAGCGCACCAGAATCCCCGCAACGACATCCCCCCGCCTCCTGAAAGACCCAAAGGAGGGACTCAGCGCGTTCATCGTCGAATTGTACCAACACTGATAGCAAAGCATAAACCTCGTTAAAAGACACGAAACGAAGACCCCGGACTTGACTCACGGGTCATCACCCACACACACATCAAAACCTGCCTCCGCGTCTTCCCGCCTCCGTCTTCCCTCCGTCATCCCCAAAACTCACTCCTCCCCCTCCCCCCCCCCCGCGCCTGGAGGTAAAAATGCCCTCGCGTCACCCCAGCTCAGGCGCAACCACACTCCCGTCGTTCACCCGCACCCCCATATCAGTTGGCTCGTGACCGATATCGAGGTCAAGATCGACCAGGCAGGTTCCGATCCTGGAATGAAAATATTTGACATTCGAGAAAGACGCCGTGTCGAGGTAGATGTGATCACCAATTCCGGATCCTGGCTATTGTACGTCGATCTAGAGGATCAATGGAGGGTTGGATACAAATAAATTATTCTGGGGTAGTTTGGCTACGAACAACAGGCTTTAATGTTAGAGAAGAAACAGTGGAACAACGGATCGAACCAAGGGACATCAAGATCGTCAAAATAGCTACGCGCTGTCCATCACTGCGTAAATTCCAACCAAGAAACCCACGAATTGCAGCGCCGCTCGCCCATAATTCAACTTCGCCCACTTCGCAATATCGCGCCCTAACCTCGGCGCATCCTCCTCCTTGATCTCCGCCTGGATCTTCTTAATGTTGCCCATCATGCCCAAGAGGGTGTATGGCACGATTGAGACTGAGAAAAACGCAGAAACGAGGTACAGTGGGCGGGTGTTGGGAGAGTTGTACGCCAGATACAGGTAGGCAGAGCTGGTCACCACGGCGAGAGAGGGGTAGAACCGCTTCCCGCTGTCATAGAGGTCCTGCCATTGTATTTGCAGGGTCTTCGCGGGTAGGAGAGCTTGGCGCTTGTTGATGTCCTTGGAACTGTAGGGCGAGAGGAGGGATGGGATGACGAAGGCGGAGATAGAGAAGATACCGCCTGGCTAAGGTCAGCTGGCAAATAGAATTGGGCAGAGGCGGATCGTACCAGTTAGAATGCCTGAGCCCAGGAGGGCGCTGATTTGGATGGGTTTGAGCGACATGTTGAGGTTTCTGCAAGTTGAGCAGCTTGGACGGGCGGGAATTTAGAGTTTAAATAGTGAATGATGCCGACAAGATGGCATGCATTCACGGGCTTGCGTCCTCATTCGGCAGTGCCGCAACATCATACACCATCGCTTCAAAATGTTGAAATGACCAAGGGTCGCCAATGGATGGGTACGGCTTTGATTGTTACTAAGGACTACAAATACGACCAAGCAACCTACTCGGCGCAGCACCCTCCATTGTCAAACATGACTTGGTCGGCGTCCTGGAGCAATTCGAAATCGTCGATCTTTACACAACTGAAGAAAGCGACTTCTACGGGCCAGTTATCTCCTCCTCGTCGAGCTCTTCCCCAGCTCAGAACACTACCAAGTGTCCCCACAGTTCAAACACATCGATGGATCAGTTGACTTTACCGTCCAGTCCATCGTTCGTCGTCGCCGTATTCCGATTTTCTTCATAGAAGTCAAGACCTTCCGTTCGCTTACGCTGCTCCTCGCCTGCGCTGGCGCAGATGGCCAAATGCGCCAGAGGTTTCTCGAATTTGCTTCGGGCTCGATCCCGACGCCTACCCTCTATGGCCTCAGCGCTTTCGGGCCCCAATTTTGTATTTACTCGTTCGAAGTACAGTCGAACCTGTCTTAACCCATACCCCTCGGTGGACGCCCGATGCTATGGGTTATGGGAGGTTATGGGTTATGGGAGGTCAATTTTGGTAGCAAACTTCGGTTTGGTGGCGGCTCAAACCTATGGGTTACGGGGGTGTATGGGTTATCTCAGGTATGGGTTATGACAGGTTCGACTGTAGCCACTCAAAACCTCGATCCGCCAGCAATCGCTCGCGACTTGTTAGTAGTCAATGACGTGGTGCCCGAGGCCCGATGGGCGTATAATTTACTCGAACCAGCAGGGGAGGCAAAATTTCGAGAAGTTGTGAATGCGGTCAGGGGAATGACGGCTGGATTGTGAAAATGTTGCTTGGGAAGAGGGAACTTTCCCAAATGGTAAGCCCATTCCAATTATATACAATCCTTGCAACGGCCAAGCTTAAATTTCGCAGGTCGGTGTAATAATTCGTTATCTAGGTTCTCCTTGTCTACCTGTTCCGAAATTTGGTTTCTGGTATATTCTCATCGGTTTCCTTTCCGATTTCTCTTTCGGTTCCTACATAATCGTACCTATTGACGCCCCTCCATGATGTCCTTTCAATATTGTTGTGTTCCGTGATCGTACTATAGTAAGTATAGTAAGTCGAGAACATGGAGGCCGTTCTAAACGGTGTTCGATGAATGTATCCATCCTGCCTCGCTTTTCCAACACCAGGTGATGCAAAGTACCGCTGTATCTGTGACCCGTGAACGCTCTACCTTCTCCTGCTGAAGTGCTGCGAGATCTGCCATGCGACCATCCAGCCAGCGTCATATCAGACTGCTGTTCAGAGACCGCATAGAGGTTGGATGTTCCTGGCACTTGGATAGGCAATGTAAGTTGAACTCGCAATGGTTTGCGATGGGTCTGCACGAGCCAGGTTATACGTGAATGAATCCAGATTGGTATGTAGAGCCACAAAAGAACGGTTATTCATTCATAACGACAAAGTAACGGTATGAGTTGATAGAAAAGAGGAAAGTGGGTATAACTACACGCGAGCTGGGTTATGATACTCATCGACTGGGATGCAGGAGCTGTATGCACTTGCCAGATTGCCAGTACTTGGAAAGAATGGAAATTACACGAACTCACCTTTACACACTCGGTCCGTCAAAACACAAAAAACCACGCCGGCCCCTCCTCGAATCCCTCACTCTCCATAATCTCCTTCAACCTCACCAACTGCTCGTCTTGGGGAATATACTTGGCGTTGGGGCGATCACACGCGACGAGTGCGAGGACCGGGACAAATCCGTCTTCCCAGTCATCGCATGTTACGGTTGTGATCCTGTTCAGAGGCCATACCGTTCCACATGCCTCTTCAAGGTGTTCGATAACTGCGTCGGCCTTGATCATGTTGGCTTGCAACCCCTGCTTTCGTTTGGGGTTCGCAGACGATACACCGATCTTCTGGCTGCAGTGACATAGACCAGCCTCGCTGAGGGGGAAGCCGTAGACGAATGCGCCAGTTTTTGAGCGCTGGGCGGCACGGTACGTCAGGAGTTTGCCAGGTTGTTGTTGTTCTGTCTATCGGGTTAAAGGACGTAAGGCTGGAGAGAAATCCACATACCCATTGCGATTAAATGGCAGTGGGAGTATAGAGCAAAGCGTCTTTCTGGTTGGTTCGAATGGTTGAACAAGCATCAGCAGTGGTCTATTTAAGGAGGACGTCCACGTGACTATTCAGCGTCCTCGGCAACTGACCTTTCAAGCCACACAAGTTGTGCCACAGATCGAAAAGAACAAGCAAGAGGAAGAAGACAGCCATTGTTCGACGGTTCCGTCTATTGTACGCTTGATCATGATGTACATGTGGAACAACAGCATCTCGAGCCGAACCATTGATCCATCATCGACAAGTTGCAGGTCCTTGTGTTCACCAGGATACTGCTGGCTGGTCTCCAACTACGTCCATTGCTCCTTCTCTTGCCCTCCATATTGTCTCAATCGATCGCTTCTTTTGTTTATCCTTGATGCGATGTTATCGGTATAACCCTGGACATCTGAGATGTGCGTTTTATTGTGCTCTTAGGCCTGTACATGTTTCTAACATCTAACATCCTGATCTCTCCCTCGATTGTTTTGCTCCAACACAGGCGTTATCCACGGGTGGAACAACAGCTGTCGGTGAAGGAAATGTTGTCGAGATGATGCAAGTTCGAATGTGACCAACAGAACCATGTGCAAATCCTACAACCCGACGTGGTCACAGGAATTGTCCCATGTTCATGTTTGAAAATAGTGAGCATGAAAAAAGAATGCCCATCCGAACGGTTATGGTCGAAAGGTAGAACACGATGATTTAGGTGGCGTCCAAGCATTACGGAAGTCGGTATTGGACAAGAAAGCCCTCTCGCTTTCATCCAACACCATGCATCCTCTATGGATGCAATAACAATAGAGGCCTGACGAATCTATCTAATCTATGGTTTGTGGCAAGTTAGTCGAGAAAGAGTCCACAGCGGGTGCAATCTTAGTAAACCAGTTGAAAGGTCCTATTGGCTTGGTCGAGACGGCACACGCGATTATTTGAGGTGGCGGACGCAAGAACAGTCATATGCGTTACGGGAGATCGAAGTACGAGTTTATGTGTTTCTGAGGTCGAGGCAATGAGAATACCACTACACTGGTACACAGCACGAGTCCGTGAATAGGTCGTAAGTTGTTGCTTAGAAGAACGAATTGGTTTTCAATGCGAGCGCGCCACGACTGCCGCACAAGTTCCTACGCTCCAGTAGCCACGAAGAATGAGATTCGAGGTGGTGACGATAAATAAGCGCCTGGCGGCATGTTTTTATATTCCCGTGTGCTCTACAGTAAGTATAGCGAAACGAATTACAAGGAATAACAAAGGGCGCCATGAGCACCACCGAGCCTGTGGGATAAACCACCACCACCCACACCCTGAATCCCAACAAAGATATCTACTCCTCCTTCTTCCCAACGCGCTTCTCGGCTTCTGCAATAGCAGCGGCGTCAGTCTGAGGTCCACCCGCAGCTATAATCCCATGTCAGCATCAGCCTCCGACGCACAAGAGGGAGAGAAAACTCACGTCCGAACATGCTAGCGGTTTTGAATGGTCGCTTGAGGTCACCGACGGGTGCTTTCCCGAGGAGGTGGATGGCGACTGGTTTTGCGTCGTAGAGGTTCTTTACGCCCATGAGGGCTTGGATGAAGAGGGGCTGGGTGAATTTGAAGTAGATGTGCATGACGCCCATCATGGCGACACCCATGTATGCGGAGCGTAGCTGTGGGATGGGTTAGCATTGAGTGACAAGGAATAGGCGAATCATGATAGAGAATGGGGATGAAAGAGCGGAGATGGACGGATGGGGAGAAATGAGGAGATAACTCACTAATTTTGATGTCTCTGATAGGTCATAGTCGCGAACGGTAGTGGTGACGAGTTGGCCCGGTTCTCCCGACATCGCAGCTGCTGGCTCCACTGTGTGACGAAGAAGCAGAGTCAATGACGAGGAGGAGGCGGTAAGAGGAAAGGGACTAACCGTATTTGAGCACTGTCTGGTCGTTCTTCCGCTTGATCTGGGATAGCCCACATCAACTCCACTTCTTATCACGAGCAACAGGGGGACGTACGGTCATCGAGACGTAGTAATACACGCCCAGGGCGATGATTTGGGACACCACATAGCCGATTCGCACGTAGTTGAGGACGTCCGGGTCGTCGAAAGGGATTTTGCGCGCAACTAAAAAAATACGGGTCAGGGGGTGGATTGAGAATGAGAATGGGGGAAGTGGACGGACGCTGCATTGCGCCGAGGGAGATGACGAGATTCTGGACGCCCGAGTTCATGTTCATGGTGGCAGTGGAATAATTAGGTCGATGGTTAGTGTGGTGGATGAGCGAAAACGCCAGCGAGCACCGCCAGGAGACACGTCCCCTTGTTGTCGCCTGTTTGTTCTGGTGGTGGTGGTGGGGTTAAGGTTGGGCGGGAGTGACGTCGTTGATGGGTGTGAATCCAACATAAGACAGGATCGAAACATTTGAGCGATTCAGAGACCTCCCTCCCCTTTCCCTCATCCCACCATGAACCTCGCCCCCCACGAACCAGCAACCCTGTCCCGCGCCACCTCGCGGGCCAGCGCTCGCTCAACCATGTCCAGAAATCAGAGTCTCATCAAGAAGAACATCGAGCTGCAGGATCTCCAGCCTGCGGATGTCCTCATCGAGCGCTTCGTCGCTTGGAAGGCCATTGTGAAACAGCTCACCATGTACTTCCAGGTATGCTTTCTTTCGTTGGTTCTTTGGGTATTGGCTGATGATTCGGGGACAGGGAATCGCGGATATTGAGAACAACACGGCGAAGGAGATGACCAAGCTCTCGGGCATTATTCAGGTGCCTTTCAGAGCTGGCAATCAGTTTCTCGGTGAAGGCGGTCTTCAGGTATGCTTTGCACAAGGTATTCCGTCCTGTTGCTCATGTGCCATACAGGACGTCTTCTACAGTCTGAGAGACAAGACACGGATCATCGCGGATCAGCATGCGCAGCTAGGTCGTACTGTCGATAGTTCCATTGTCCAGCATCTCCAGAAACTAGGCGCGGAGATCAGGGCACATATCAAGGTCTGTACTACTCGCTATATGTGCGATTCGAATTGTTGCTGAACTTTCGTCCAGAACGTGCAAAATGACACCGGCAAGCTCGCGACCAGCGTCGCAAAGGAGCGCGAACTTTCTACCAAACTCGTTGGAGAACTCGCCAACGACGTCTCCACATTCAAGAACACCCCCATGAACCTCGCTGCTCGCAACGATCCGTACGTCTACTCATCAAGTTTTGCTTATCTCAACTAACCTTTCCGCAGATATCTCGCGAACCAAGCCGTAGCTCGCCAACTCCAACGCCAGGTCCTCGAAGAGAACCTCCTACAAAAGTCTATCGTCATGATGCAACAAAACTCGGCCCATTTCGAAGAGGGCATCGTACGCTCTATCCAGTCTGCCTGGCAGACCTTTGACGAGTGGCAGTCTCGCGCCTCCATCGCATCACAGGAAATATTCCGCAGCCTTTCCACTCACCTCGCCGCTCTCGCCCCTGATCGTGAGTGGATCCAGTTCGCTGCCCGCTCCGACCACCTCCTCGATCCCGACACACCTCTCCGCGACCCCGAGCAGATCAACTACCCGCTCAAGAACGACCCCTCCGTCTTCCCCGTGCACTTGGGGCATCTCGAGCGCAAGAAGCGCTTCACTCGAAACTACACCGAGTCGTACTTCGTGCTCACCCCTGCTGGGTTCTTGCACGAGTTCGCCTCGTCTGACACCAGCACACCCGCCGGCCTTCACCCCACCTTTTCCCTGTTCCTCCCAAACTGCACCCTTGGCCCGGCGTCGTCGCCGCGGCACAAGAATCACAAGTTCCACATCGAGGGACGGAAGGACGGTTTGGGCACGACGAAGAGCGGGAGCTTCAAAGGCTTGATGGGCGGCCAGGGCGCTATGGCATGGAGTTTCAGGTCGAGGAGCCGCGAGGATATGATGGAGTGGTGGAACGATATCCGCATGTTGTGTGCCCGCTATCTCGTGGCGAGCGAGCAGATGAATCGCACAGGCCCCGCGGAGACGGCCGTCAGGAGTGCCGGGTACGCTAGTGGGGATGAAGAGTTTGATGGGGAGGAGGAAGATGAGGAGCTCGAGCTGGAAGGTGAGGAGAGACAGAGGGGAAGGGGAATTCCGGTGGGCTCGACGCGGGTCATTCACTTAGTCGATGGTGATGAGGGAGAAGGGAGCAGTGTGGAAGAGGAGGTTGATGGGGAGGTGTTCACCGACGTCGAGGAGGGTGCACCGCCCCCTGGCTACACCCACCCCGTTGGCGATAAGCATTATCCGGTAGAGATTGGGCCGAACGGATATGCTGTTCGTCGTTGACTTCTTCATTGTCTTTCATATTCTAATACGATACCTCCATTCGTTTGTGTAGGTTGAGAAGAAGATGCCCGGACATCACGCTCCGCATGGAGGTAACGCACCGCACGAAAGCGTCAGTTACCACATGCAGCCCTCGCACCCTGCGCTTTCGCAACACCACCATCAGAGGCACACCTTACGCGACGGGGACGCGCATGCCCCGCCACCTGTCACGGGCGACGAGCCTGTCACGGATGGGGGAGCGAGGGTGACCCGACGGTTGAGTCGGAGGCAGATGGAGAAGGCGCCGGAGGGGAGGGAGGGGGGCTCGCCGCCTGTTGTTGATCAGGAGCAGCGGGACTCGGAGTATCGCCAGCCGACGACACAGACGCACAGCCTGAATCAGGGACAGACGCAGAGCCAGACTCACCCGTTACCGCTTGGGTCGAATCGCGGCGATGTCCCTAGCGCACCGCACATCGGGACAGGGACTGCCGTCGGAGGGATGAGGCACGCCTCGCCGCCCCCGCGTCACTATGAAGACGAAGATGAGGAGGAGGAGGGCGGCGATGGCGATGATATGTACGGCGACGAAGACGAGGGTGGGCAGCGCTACCAGGCCGTTGAGAATCCGCGGTTCGCTGGTTCCGGTGGGGAGGCTAATGTCAACACCAACGCCAACACCAAGGGGGCCACGAATGAGGCGGGGAACTTCGGGGGTGAGGAGCCGGAGCATGCTACGGGGGCGAAGGGAGGAGGGGGGACGGGTTTTTTGGATAGTGTTGCGCAGAGTATTGGGAATGCTGTTAGGGGAGGACCTCATGAGGAGAGGAAGGTTGCGTGAGGGGTGGCGTGCGTTTGGGTGAGTGTTTTGGTTGTTCGGTGGGGTGGTGATTGATGTCGATTGTTAGGTGGACGTTTTTCGCTCGATAAGATTGGTCTGATGAACTTATCCTATGTTCTGCCTTCAACGAATATTCATTCTAACTCACCTTACGCTATTCCTAATGGAAATCTCGACTACTTCACATCTCGTGTTTCTCATCCCGCTTCTTGTTCCATATTATAGACGATACGTTTCCCAACTACGCTTCATCTCTTATTCATTTCCTTTTCTTGCCACTATACATAATTCCTCGTTTGCGCATATCGATCCGGGACTTTTTTCTAGCCTTCCTATCTTTTTCTGATCCATTATCGACATTTCTTGGCTGCCGTGCGTATGTAGTGTCCTGCTGCAACTATATTTCGGTACTACTTCAATGTAGCTTATCATTCATTGTACTCTTTAACATGTACTTTGTTGTAATTGTAATATCTGTCTTTCCCCATGAACCGCATGCGTTCTTGCTATGCCCGTTCTGCTCGTAAGCACCACCCCAAAATCCCTTAATGTACGTTTCGTCGCCCAGCCCGGCTTAGCTCATAACCCACAAGCACCCCCGCACGTATAAACTCCCGTACAGTCGTACGCTTTTTCGCACTTGACGAATCCCCGATCAAACGTGGACCCACGCGTGGTGTAGCACCAGAATCCGAGGATGTGGTCGGCACACCAGGCCCAGCAGTACCCCTTGTGGCACCGGCCGACGTCTTGGCGGGCTTCCAGCTCGGGCTCCCTGTCGGAGGGGGGCACTTCGGCGAGCTCGGAGAGCTCATTGGAACTGTATATTTGGGAGATGGTTATGTTAGATTTCGATTGGTGAGGTGAGGGGCGAGGGAGAACGAACGGTGATGCTCCGGGGACGGAGATGGCGAGCGACAGTTGAGCTGCGATGGCGATGAGGGCGAGGGAACGCATGAAGTACATTGCGGAAACCATTGTGAATTGCGGGGTATTGTCGATGTCAACGGTGGTTTGCGACACGGATCGAGTAAAGTAAAGAAAGGGTGTTTCTTTATGAAAACCTGCCCACATCTTGTCATATTTATACCGTTTACGCACTTCATAGCGTCAATGCGTCAATCCCACTGCCCACCGCGCACACCTCGAGGTCGCACAAACGCGTCTCGGAGGAGATCATGGTTATTCTTTCTTTGAATTACACCTGTCGCTTCTTGGCGAAGTCATCATCTCGTCGACGTGAAGAATGGGTTGAGTTTTAAATCGCATTAAATGCTAGTGAATATCGAGGAAAGCGTGCTTTTTTAGCGTTGGCGTTGGCGTGATCAGTCCCGGATCAGGGAATCGAGGACCGGGGATTAAGAAGTTTCTCGAGGTCGAACAGTACCACATGGCCTTGGTGGGATAACAGTGTTAGAGAGAACTCGAAATACTTATTTAACCATTTCAAGCACATTTCAAGGGTGCGATGACGAGGACGAGGACGAGCAAAGGACGAGACGAGGAAATGCTAAATGCTGGGCACGACGCTGTCGATTAGTGCTTCTATGAATTGTCGCTCGACAGACACTTTTGAGCATTGCTACGACAGCTTGAATCGTGATGCGCAACTTGCTGAATTCGAGTACCCTTTGCGTTGAAACTACCTTCATAGGGTACGTGACCGCTATATCGGTACTTGGTTGGATAAAGTCACTTGTCAAGTCGTCCGATCGTCGCTCTCCAAGACAGAAGCTGTATTTGAGGGCTGTCAGTCCTAATTACCTGTAGTCAGAGAGAATAAGCACTTTCGGAACAAGAAGCATACAATAGTACTTTGCAAGCAGCTTCTAATTTCACACATCATTTCCTACTAATATACCATTGGCTCATCTCCGACTCCTTTGGGGTCCCTGCATCTCCCTTATGACTTGTTCTAGTATTACTACGATGGGTGGAGCAGGGAATTGTGGACTCTGTGAACTACATAGTTTCCTTCGGCGCACTGTGGCGTATCTCGATTCTCCACAAATTGTGTCCTCGTCTTCGGGAAATCACCAGCGAAGACGAAGCAAATCCATCATGTGTCCCGAACTGCTGGGGGTTAACCGAATATGCATACCCACATATCCTTAGGCCCGGCACCAGTGCGCCACGCAAGCGAAGACAGTCGCAGAGAAACAGCAGCGACATTGCTAAGCACAACGTTTTACAGTAATTTGCAGTTCAGCTCCTAGTATAGTTATGGAACGAATTGATTTGGTCCGATACCGTACTCCGTTACGGCTAAATTGTGTTCGTCCAGAGTGTTAGCATGATTGACAGGGTAATATTCACCGTCATCGCAAAAACCGGATGCAAGAGTTTGTGTGATTAGAACCACTTCCTGCTTTGAAAATCCTAGAAGATTATTCCATTCCACCTGTGAAACAGATTGGAATAGACGAAGTAATCTGCACCGCTTATATATGCTACTCTCATCTTTTTCGTGACTTGGTTAGTGCGCCACCTAAGCGCCACCCCATCGACCCGGCGTGCCGGAGATTTCGAAAGCGAGGCTACGACAAAGCAGTCTTGTCCGAAAATACTCCCAGCTCTTGGATCTCACCTGGATCTCACCGACTGGGCCAGAGTTCGTGAAGATACACAATTGCATGTTCCCCTGTTTTCCAAGTCGTATGTATGTTTCGACTGATACTATGTCAGCCTTCCGGCATGGCTATCATACCGACACATTCAACACCATCCGCTCACAGTCGGTTTGGGGATTGACCCCCTTTCTGCTTGCACAATAAATACAGAGGTACTAATTCATGTTCCAGCAAGGCGGTCCATTCGCCTCCTCAGTTTGCCGTTCCAAATTCCCAAGCTCTACGTGAGATGAGATATTTCATCACTGTTTGCGATCGTGCTGACTGATACTCCCGAATGCAATCTACTAGCCTTTCCGTTTCGCTTCCCTCAACACCCCAGACTGCTTGACTATACCCCCATTGCAAGTTTGTATCATTACGCTGAACACGTTGAGAATCCTTATTCGTGCCGTAGATGAAATCTTTCAAGGAACTCGGCTGGACGATCATGGCCCTGGTCCCCCTCGTATCTATCAAAGCCGTGGCTGCGCCCATTGCACCGGAGCAAGAGACCAATATCGTGATGCGTCGCATAATATCTGAAGCCCTGATCTTTGACTTATGGAATGGGCCAAGGAATAAGTCAATACGCCAGTTATGAAGAGGAATTATTACCTTCTTCGAATTTCTCTCGGTTTTGGAGATATGAACACTTATACGTGTGTCCCACTTCAGCACCGTCATGAGTATCACCGGGGAGGCAGCAAATGATGTTCTAGGGGTGCGTGGAACGGTGGCAGAGGCACCGTGAGTCTCAATACCTCTTGTAGGCATTCTGTCTCGATACTGATGCAGTGCCGTTATGGTAGTGGCACGGCAGACAGAACCCTTGATAACTTAGAGAGAGCGTGAGTCCTCTTGCGCTGGAGGCCTCGCCCATCGGTATTCATCGATATTGCAGTGGGGTCATAGGGAATGTGGTGACCACGTTGACCGGAGGGCCAAGCTCCGGAAATTTGAGATTGTGAATATACCGCTATAGAGGATTCTCTATCTATTGGAAAAGCTTTGTCAAAATAACGTGTGCCCCTTGCATCCATTCGTAAGCCCGCAGATTATAAGCACGTTTTCGATAAAACAAGCCCGAACGGAAAGACGAGAACAAAACCTGAGGGGCTTACCATCGCCGAATTGGTGCCAAAACCGTGGCAATTAGTACACAAAACGCGAATGAGGACGGGGATGACGCGGGGCCATCATCGATAAAACTGAGGAGGAAATCCCAGATTCCCAGTGGGAACTTGGGATGGAGTTCAACCACATGGGACGCGAGACGGAGCTGGAAAGCAAGGTAGGAGGCTACATCTGCGACCTTTATCTCTGTGGTTCTGAAAATATATGGCATCGGCCATTCCTGTCCTCTTCGTACCATGATCAGGATGTAATGAAGGAGAGGGAGCGTGGCATACTAGGGGAACGTTGGGCACTCCGTCAACATGGTGCATTTTGGATGTGATAGTGGGGTAAGTTGCAGGAATGATGGGGATGTCGATCATCGAGCGCGGGCAAACGACAGTGGATAGAACGGTATTTGTCACTCCAAAGCCAAATAGAATGCGCCAAACAGTGGGAGTTATTCTTAGCACCTGCCTTTTATATTTCAGGTTCATGGCGGAATCTTAAATGTGTGTGTCGTGCTGACTGGCGTATCAAAGACATACCCGACCCCAAAGACCCCAATCCCCTGCGATACGCCATGTTGGCCGCCACTGTAGAAAGCATGGCAGAGTGCTACAGCTACAAGATCTCACTAGGTCTCCGCCGTGGTGCTGGCGTTTTGAGTCGGGCGCAAGATCGAGCAAATTTCATGGATCCCAACAAACCGTTTGAAGACCCGCCATCCTGGTCATCGGACGTTCCCGCAGTTGAGGAGTCGACATCTTTTCTCCCCGATCGGGCTATCATTAACTATGGACATCCATTTCACAACCGACGTATTTCTGTTAACCCAGAGCAGCTGCGAAATATCTAATATAACACGCTCCTTTGTGGAAACCGTACTCTACTTTCCCCTACATTTCTATTTGAGAGTACTCAAACCTCCGGGTATTGACGGCGAGGACGAGGCGCGTGAGTCACTTCATCGCTTTCACTTCTCTGGGCCCTGGTAACAGGCAGCTAGGATATTTGTCGCCCTCCAGTGTGTTTTTTTTCCGTCGCAGTTGTGTTTTTGGCGGGGCACACCCTGCTTCCTTGCCAATAAACCCTCATTGTAACTCACACTGTGGTAGTGGCCTCTGGCCAATACGCCCGAGGTGCCCGAGACTCAGTCGATTAGATTAGATACATACTAGCACAGCATTGTCCATATGTAGACGGACCGCGGTCCAGTGACCATCATCGCAACTTGGCTCTTACCACGGCGCGCCAGCTACACCGCGCGCCTGCTCGACGCGCCACCGAGCCTCGCCAACCCGAGCTCCCTGAGTAGGTCCACCTGGACTACTCCAACGCTAATCAGTTATGGTGTCTTATCCCTATCCTTTCAGGAAATAACGACATTGAGAACCAGCGTTGATGGCGAAAACATCCTGTAGACCTCAGTTCGGGAGCTGGGGAGTCTGGAAGGTTAGTTTTGTTGTTCTGTTTATTTTTCCTTAACCCCCGCCTCTGTAGGGCTCTTTCTTTGGGCTTTCCGCTTCATTGAACCCTTTCTATGTATGAAATTTGTTGATGTCCTTTCATTTAGATGACAATGCGAAACGTCCAGCAGGCGTAAAAGTAGCGCCATCGCTGATACCGACGGTCTACAGTTGCTCGCAGGCAAACGCGAACAGGAGCGACTTCGTGATGGAGCAGGAAAGTTCGAGCAAACAGCACCATCCTTCAACACCAACGTCTCCTGAATCCAGAACCGCGAAGCATGGTATGCATGCCTCTTCAAGCCGGTATTGAGCGCCCTTGTGCCGCCCACCTCAACCCCGCCACCTCCATCCCCCGACATTCACTGACCACAACACCTGGCCACTACGTCACCACCAACAACAACAACTGACCGCGATGAAAATGGGTGAAGTGCAACGCGCAACAACAACAACCAAAATGCCAAAATGACTGCCACTTCAGCTGCGAACCCCAAACGGCGTAGCGACTGCCATATTACACCCAACCACCAAGCCATTGCTGTTACCATCTGCGACAACTGGTAGATCAGTGCCGCCGATGAGGGCGGCTATATCTTTAGACTGAAAACTACCTTCGTACCCTCGCAGCGCTGCAAGGCGGTGCCAGCTGACACCCGCATTGCCGTTGCGAGGTTTTCTGGTCAGTTTTGGGGGCATACCTGCTTACGGGTTTATGTCCTTACTTCACGAAGATGATGCTCGGAGCGATGGAATGCCATTCATATATGGGGGAGGAAGCTGACGCAGTCCAGCTGGACATATGCATCGGGTGCGAGAGCACGCAGTGCCATGAAAGGGAGGACGAGGAGAACTATCCTTGCGATGAGATAAAGGAGGGTGATTAACATCACGAGTAGTCCAAAACAAGTATTTCCAAGTTTGCTCCAAATCGTGTTATTCTCCTCCATGTCGAATACTGGAAATGGGATTGTGAAGAGGAGGAAGAAAATGGGCAGGCCTGAAATGAGGATGGCCGATATTCTCCACACCCATCGCTCTTGCAATGTGGCGAAGTGGAAAGACCACGCGATACGGTGAATGGCCCCGAAAACTGTCGCTACGCAGACCGCAGGTGCTGTTGGTTTACCGTCGTTGGGGTCGTCGTCGTTGTAGGATGAATAAAATCTGGGTACTCGAAGGCTTTTGTTTCCCAGAGTTTTGCATTCCGACATGTCGTACAAAGCATGGAAAAATCGTTTCAGTGGAAAGCCAATGAATGCGTATCCGAGCCTAAATAATGTCCCGCGTTCCTCACAGGCACCTCGTCTGAAATCCCGAGATCGCTGTATTCGGGTGGGGGCTGGATCAGGGGTGGATGTATCAACTTGAATTGGGGTTGTTGGAAGTGTGTAGGGGTTGACGACCACGTTTTCGTCTCTCTCAGTAATTTCTTTGGCAGAGACTTTTGGAGAGGCAATATTTTGTGGGCCAGTTTCTTCTTCTCAATTTCCCGTGCGATTTCCCCGAGACGACCATCGAGAAGGTCCACCGGGATGGAACAACGGACGTCGAGGGGCTTGTCCCACCAAAGATAATAGACAACCCCAGTGAGACTGGCAAATGCCACAGTAACCACTTCCAACTCAGTCACGGTGAGGCCGTATGCCCCCCGAGCGATGCATTGCCCGACAAACCACGTTGTTTGAAAGAGGACGATCGTCTTGGATAGATAATCCCCTTTGCTTCGATCCTCGATCTCCTCCTTGGTAACCGTTGGCCATTTAATCTTCCCTGCTTCCCATAGCTCCTCCAACTCCCTGGCCTCCATTATCCGCACCGGTTTTCCTCCCTCGTGAAGCGTGAACTCCCCCATGATGAGGAAGAATGCGTGGGTTCGGGTCCAGCCCATATGATTTTTTTCATATTTTTTCGTCAAATAACGCGCCCCGTAGTGTTGTCGCGCTGCCCACAGGATGACGCATTCTGGAGTAAGGAGGAAGTATCCCATGATCGCCAACCGCCTTCTAATGACTGCCCACTGAGAATCTCCAGGTGCCGGGATGTTGGGATGAACGGTGATCCATGTGCATGCGAATATCGTTGACAGGCAACTCCAAAGTATATTGTATATCGATCGAGTATCGGACCTGTCTTCATCGCGAATGAAAATGGACTGCGTTCTGGGGAGGATTTCTGACGGTCGCATGTCTGTTGGGAGAGCAAGGGTGTTCCGAGGTCCTGAAAAAAGCAACAAAAATACAGTAGGACGAGAAAGATCATTCATTGCTTGAATGAAAACGGCGACAAGAAGGAGTACAACTCGCTCGAGGCATGAATTCTAGCTTACACATCTTGTCATCGTGCCGCAGCTGTTTCATGAAGAATCAATTAATCACTAGCCTTATCGCGGCAGTCGAATCAAGGGAGCCGTAACGCAGGTACACATTCCCTCGCCGTCAACAGCTGGCGATAACCCATGATTGATGCACCCTCACCGGCACATGAGTCAGACTCGGCACATTCAAAGGACTTAGTTTCTTCTTCTTCTAGAACAGTATATAAGCTCCTTTTGATATATTGAATAGCCTTCATCAATGTAATCATATTAAGGATTTGCATGTGCACCAGAATATTCACTTGATATTCACGGTGTAGAGCCCCAGACTAAACATGCACGTGTATAGCTAGATCATTCATCGACTTGCTATTACATATGTACTCGTGTATCATGGAAGTGGGTTGGGGTGGGGATAGAAGGACATACCGCCCGTTGGAATTTGGCTATGTACTTACCCCTCATACCAAGTGTTACGCACTTAACGGTGCAATCAAACTGCTTTACCTGGGAGGAACGATGCAACGATGCAATCATTCCAGGGCTCATTACATAATGTCGATGGCAAAAGATGGTGTCTGAAGGCCTGAGCAAGCGCAGTAAGTAGCATATGCAACTGTCGCCAACATTCTTATTTCGCATATCGGTGCCGTAAATTGTACCTTCCCCATAATGGTTGGGGCAAAGCAGAACAGACGTCAAAGGTCTCTACATCTAGCGGAGGCTTTCAAAGCACAATACGCACGTAACACAAGCCCGGTATGGTCGTCATCGTGAGTGGTGCTATGTCCTCGTGTCGAACCCACAACATCGCCAGCCGCTCAACGAGTACGCGGTACCAAGACGTAACCCGCGTGACCTTGGATTTTAATGGAGCTGTAATTGACGGAGCTTGAGGAAGCTGCCCAACACTGTTACACCTACTACTCATCAGCATGAGATCGCGATCGCAAGCACATTGAACAGAAAAAGAAGACTCGTATCCTGCCGTGCGAAGTACATCAAGTATTTATTACTATGCTAGTGAGATTTAAATAATGTCATCGATATCTGGCTCCTCAACCTCCCATTTCGGCAAGATAATGTCGCCAAGACCAGGAAACTGAACATCCTTATACTGAGCCAGCATTCGACCCAGTTCTCCTTTGATTCTCGAGGAATCAAACAGGGCCATATGCTCTAGTGGCTGCTGATCAATGGTTTGGAATTGCGGATTCGATGGAAATGAAGTGAGGATCCCAAGACAAGGCGTATTGGAGAGCTTGAGAACTTTACGTATTGTTTGTCGAGCTGACTTGCCCGGTGTGTAGATTTTACCATTCTAAGGGTTCTCGTCAGCTACGTCGCAGTAAAACAGTGGTTGTGATACCTTATCCTTGTAGCATTCATCCGGAGCAAGAGAATGTAGTGCTCGTTTCGTTATTGTTGCGTTGAGGTCTTTGTTGTAAGACTTGAACTGATTCGTTACGAATACAATCGAATGGTCGTCGACTAGCACGTAGAAGCCGAGGTCGTGTCCTGATCTTGTGTCAGGGAAGCAAAATGGAATTCCTCCACCTTCAAACCATTTTTTATGTTCGGACGGATCACTTGCTTCAAAGCCCATCCCCAACGGAAATAGCCAAGGCCGGTTCACAATCGAATAGTGTAATGAACCATTCTGATTAATGCCATTGATAGCAATCAACTGTGCTTTTCCATTTCGGATATTGCTTGACGTTGTCCGGAAGTGAAATATTTCGGAGAGGCTCTTTGTTCCGTCGAGCTGATGGGCGAGAACATACATTCCCATGACTTCAAGGAGGTAACCCCGCTCAGACCCGGTTGGGATAGCAGCTAGCCGCCCTCGTAAAGTCTCTTCCATAGAGTCCGGACTGCCTTCGAAATGCTGGAGTAAGCTCGCGATAATGAGTGGTTCGTCGATGATAATCGCTTTGTAATCCGTTTCGCTGGATGTCTTGTATCGGGAAACACCAAGTTCGATGGTTTGGTCGTCTTTGGGTTCACAAAACTGCGGTTTGTGCCGTAACATGAAGTTGTGGATGGCACCGGCGACCCGTTTGCGAAGAAGACCATCTGCCTCAAGCTTCTTGAATTGCTGAGATATCTTTGTGAACCCGGGGAAGCGGACTAATTGTTCCTTCGTCACTCGACTGTTGGAGCCATCCATAGGGGTGTAATCGGTGAGCGCCTGAACGTAGTGGGTTAAAAGCGCTGATGCGTTCTCGGTACCACAACATTGGAGAGTATACACAAACCCTGCGGTAAATCGATGCCTAAATCCGTGCGTCAAAAGTAAGATATAAGCCAACTTAGCCAAGAGTAAAGTGCCCACCGTCCACGCAACCACCGCCATGCACGACCAAGAACTTCATCCCTTGTGTCTTCGTCAAGTTTCACATGATGCATGATGTACGCCCTCTGCTGCTCTTCCCTAACAAACGCCCCCAGGTCGTTAAAGACGGAGTTGTCAACTGTTCCCAACGAACTTGACAAGGACCTTGAGACCTTCGTAAGAGAGAAACCAGTCCCAGAAAAGATGGTCACAAAGTTTGACTGTCCAAAACGTTCCCATGCGTTGGAAATCTCTCTGAGGACTGAGCGAATCCCTTCCGGACCGGTTTCCTTTTCTGAATGGAATGCTCCCTCGTAGAGATGGGAACAGATATGGGCCTCGTCCAAGATTATAAAAAGCGGGGAAGTAGAGGGGACGCGATAATCTTGCCGTATCCTCGTTAAAACAGAAGGAATTTCAGTGTCAGCTCTGGCTTGACATTTTGCGATTATCCCATACACACTCTCGAATATGTCCTGCTCGTCACTAGAAAACTGGGCGCTCAGCGCTGAGGGCACAAGTTGTAGATGCGTCCATCGGAGGCGAAGTTGAGTGCCAGACACATTGGCCGAATTCGAGAGGAATGCCTCGAGCACGAGGAGGCGAGCAAGTAGGATGTGATGAAACGTGATTCGGGCAATGGTACAATTTGCTGTGAGAGCTTTTTCACGGCTTGTTGACGAGTCTGGAATCGTTGGGCTGAAAAACTGTCCGTCATCAACGTACGCCTCCACGTTCCTGAGGGATAGCGAGAAATCCGTTGAACCAAGACGAGGAACCCTATCCGGAGTCAAATAGAACCCCCAGTTGTGACAAAGTCCTTCGACAAGAAGTCGGGTCTTCCCCGAACCCGAGGTGTTGAATACAACTCTAAATAAAATGTCATTGTATGCAATAAAAGAGAGAGAAGATTGCTTACTTCGTGATTCTGCGTTCAAATAGTTTATCGACTCTTTCCTTCACAATGGGATCATCCTCATATAAAGTACCAAGCCCGTCTACAAAGAAGGGGTTCTTGGGATCCAGTTCGGGCACAATCTCGGCTGCCGATGTTAGAGAACTTGAATGTTTCGCTAGAAAGGCCTTTGCTTCTTGGATCGCATCATCAAGCGAGATTTTCATTTTCTGGGGTGCGGTACTCCTTCCAATGCCTAGGGCAAATGTTTGTTAAACGGTTCACATGTGTAGTCCATACACTCACCAAGCGCTGCAGTCTGATTTGAGGAGCCTTCAGACGTAGTAGCCTCGTCTTTTTTTACGAGCCTCTGCTTCTTCCTTGGCCTGTCGGAAGCTCCAGGGTCTGCAAAATCCTCCGTTGAGACCTCGGAATAAGAGGAGTAAAGCCACAGAACGCACCAGGTACTGGCCTACCAAGAGAGTGTGCATCCAACGCTGGCGAAGGCCTACCGAGAGTCTCCGTATCCAATGCTGGCTCGGATGCTTTGGAAATTCCACTCTGGTCCGAGGAACTGGGAGTCAATTTTTCTGAGAATAGAGTTAGTGATCATGATGTAAGATCGCGCCAGCTCCCGCACCGAAACACGGTATCTCCACTAGTAGTGTCTCGGTCGTAAGCCCTAGGGCATTGATGAGCTGCCAAGGTTGAAGTTCGTAGGCTTGCTCCTTATCGAAAATTACTTTGACTGTAGCAGGAAGTTCTTTTCTTGGTATTCGAAGAGTAGGTGACTCCTTCTCGCACATCCAAACTCTGAGATCGGCGGAGTCCACATTTCTGAGAGTGTTTGACCGCTCCCACTTCACTGCCTTCTTCAAAGCGGTGATATCTGTCGTATCTATGACATCCTGAACAATGACATTGAATAGGTCTCCGAGTGGTTTCTTTTCAGGATTGAGAAATAGGCACCACAGAGTGGTCATGGTAAGTGGCAAGTGGAGCGAGTTGTGTGTCACATTTCGGCTCAAGGGTCGACCTTGAAACATGACCAAACACACCGGCAACCCACACCGACTTTACTATCAGTGACAGTTTGAAAACACCCATCTTAAGCTCAAATAGACACCGTAATTTTTTAATTAGATATGTGACAAACGCCCAACCTTGGTCTCTGAATACCAGGCGGTGGGTGGAAAAAAGCGAAATTTACACTGAAATGAATCCCATCAACGGAAACGAGAGGTCATCCGGGTTCGAAAAGTCAAGAAGATCAAGTACTTATAGAGGTTTTAGAAGTCCTTCTCCGTGGCGAACCTCCGATTTATCCAGCATGGCCATCATCCAACGAAAATTTCGCCAATAGCACCGCTTCATGGACGTATTGCGGTTATTCCTCCTCAACCTCCTGCTCCCCCCTCACGCCTCAACCGTCACCCGATTGGGGACCAGCGACTTCTTGGGGTAATAACACTCCTGCCGCGACTTGGGCTGCCCCCTCTCCTTCTGAGTCTTGCTGCGCCCTTCAAACGCCTGCAGCGTATTCTCCTTGGGCACCACCCCAGCAACGAACCAGTGGTTGGACATGGACAACGCTCAATGTGTCGAAACAGCCACCTTCACCATACAACGTTGGTCAGACCATCAACGCAGGATGGTTCGGTGGAGAAGGGAGCGCAGGTCATACTGGTTATCCCGATGGCGACTGGGGACAACTTTCTGGACCTGTCTTCAACCATCATGTCTGGACCCGTCACCCTGTATTACTGGACTGTTGGCGACGAGTCATCAAATGTAACCAGTCTCACAATTGGACTTGAAAAAAAAATTGCCGATCTCAAAAGTGTGATCAGGACTGAGCGCGACCTTACAAGTATCAGGGCGTGGAAAGCACCCGATTCTGTTGAGGGAAATGACCTCGCTTCAATAAATTTGAACGGCTTGCAAGAATGGTGCTTGGTCTTCAACCTCTGTCTGACCACTTCTCACCGCCGCTCAAGGATGGATTGCATTTCATTTGTAGTGCGTTTTCGTCATGTCATGTTCCACAATAACCATTCGTTAGCCACCTATGCGAAAACAGCAAATGACCTTGGAATTCAACTGGAGTTGTACGCGAAAATGCTTGAGAATGCTGCGATGAGAAATCGGAGGGCAAGTCTGGGCAAGTGGGATTTACAAGTCGTTGCGCAACGCAAGGGGGTGTCATGCAAGGGTGATGACGTCAGGATTTCAATCGGCCCGGCCGTGGTGCCGTCGTCAAGTCGTCCTGACCCAACGCCGGAACCCTTAGCGCCGTGTCATGAGGGTGGTTTGTGTTGCTGTACACGTAGAGAGGATGGCGGGATGAGGAGAGGCTGGGCCATAGGAGAGTGAGAGAAGAGGGCCAATGGGGAGTTGCCTTTGGGGTGTTGGGAGAGGAGGCGCTTGATTTACCCAAGGGGATTCTAGCCCGCCTTTTCCACAGCACAAGAACGGCCTGTCCAAAAAGGCATGCGAGCTGTGCGTGCTCTGCTCCGTCGACGTCGCTGTCATCGACCTCGGTACGTTGACGCACCGCCCACCTTGGCATTCCCTGGACCCTTGCCCTGTTCTACTTTTATCTCTACCGGTACGGATTGGCCGACATCCACGACGTCGTCCAGAGTCATATCAGGGTTCGTCGACGTCGTCGCAGGTGTGACGTGGCCAGGCTGAATGATTCATATCCATGACAGCACGATGGTGAGAAGGACGCGTGAGGGCACATGGACGTTCCAGGCAATACAAGCAGCAAGCTCAATGGTGTTGACGAAGGCGACAACGACGACGCATACGACAACGACGATGTTGCCGCAAGGACGAGTAAGCGGGCGAGACACGGTGGAAAGCTCAAACCGCCCACAGATCTCGTCTCAAAGGTACGTCCCATCTGCCCATCCTTCTCAATCCACTAATTCCAAATCCAGATGGATTATGCCCCAGCCATCGCAGTCTCCTCCATCCCACAGCCACCCTCGGGCACCAATCTGCCAACCCAGCTTCTACTCCCGCCATCTCCAATGTCCACGTCTCGGGTATGCGCGGGTCACCTCCAGGCGCGCCCGCATCGGCATTCACCCCAACTTCCACTCCAGTTCCCCATCAGACGACCTCAACTCAGGACCCGTTAGGCGGCAGGCGTGGTACGCGCATCATCCAAGCCATCATCACCAGCAGCAACCACAGCAACAACAATGACAACATTTAGGAATACGCAATATCAGCCCCTCTTCCCCGTATCTTCGCATACCTCGCCTCCGTCTCCCTTCAGTCAGACTTTTCGCCGCTCTCTTGTGGTGGGTGTGTCACAGGGTTTCGCCTCCCCGCACGGAGCCATAGCTCCAACCCATCGTGAAACCAGGGCATGTACGACAGCATGATGTGCGGAGGCCATCCAGGTGCGCCTTTACAGTCGTTTGGGGTCGTAGCGGGCGGTTGTGGAGAGGGCTGCAGTGGGGGCCGGTAATATGTTGGCGATGTTTCTGGACGCTGATGAGCATTCGGCCCAGCAGCAACAACAATAGGAAGGTGTGTGATTTGGGCTGGATTAGCCGGTGCACGGTTTCAGTGGTGCCCCGGGGATTGGAGGGCCGTCTGTGTCGAGTTCGGGTATATTTCCTTTCGTTCATTGTTTTTCGGAATTCCATTGCGTTCATGTTGTTGGAGAATCTTTTCAATTGTCTTATTTTGCGGAACCCAAGCAGGGTTACTATCTGTCTTTCAAGTACATTTGCCTTCAATAAACCGCATGTGTTGACAAAATCTTGTCATGGCGAGACTGGGGACCAAGCATAAAATAGCACAGATAACCACAGCAACAACAACGACAACATTTAGAAATACGCAATATCAGCCCCTCTTCCCCGTATCCTCGCATACCTCCTCCGTCTCCCTTCAGTCAGACTTTTCGCCGCTCTCTTGTGGTGGGTGTGTCACAGGGTTTTTCGCCTCCCCGCACGGAGCCATAGCTCCAACTCATCGTGGAACCAGGGCATGTACGACAGCATGATGTGCGGAGGCCATCCAGGTGCGCCTTTACAGTCGTTTGGGGTCGTAGCGGGCGGTTGTGGAGAGGGCTGCAGTGGGGGCCGGTAATATGTTGGCGATGTTTCTGGACGCTGATGAGCATTCGGCCCAGCAGCAACAACAATAGGAAGGTGTGTGATTTGGGCTGGATTAGCCGGTGCACGGTTTCAGTGGTGCCCCGGGGATTGGAGGGCCGTCTGTGTCGAGTTCGGGTATATTTCCTTTCGTTCATTGTTTTTCGGAATTCCATTGCGTTCATGTTGTTGAAGAATCTTTTCCCCAAACCCTTTGCGTTTGGGTGCCTCTCAATGTTCACTTCATGAATCAGAATCAATCTTATTTTGCGGAACCCCAGCAGCGTTACTATCTGTATTTAAAGTACATTTGCCTTCAATAAACCGCATGTGTTGACAAGATCTTGTCATGGCGAGACTGGGACCAGGCATAAAATAGCACAGATATCATATTCCAAAAGTAATGAATATCAATTCGTCAAAAGAACAGGGGTTTCCAATCAATCACAAGATAAGTCCGTCCACAAGGTGTAATGTACAAGGCAGCTAGAAAACAAGAGGTATAAGAGGGGTGTTAACGCCCAAGGAGGGGTGCACATGCGCATGGAAAAGTACGTACGCTGGAATTTCGGACACCAACGGATCTTGAGGCGTCGTCCTCAAAGTTTTTTTGGTGCGACGTAGGATGTTGAATATTTACAAGTCGTAGAACGGCAGTCTACTGTTCTGGTATGGTATGTAGATCCATCGATTCTGCGCTTGGTTATCCACTGGCAGTACGAGACGGGCACGTCCACGAACTGAATTTTCGGGCCACCAGCAGCTGAGCAAAGGCAGGTGTCGTTACCAGGAACCTACAGGAAAGAAAAAAACAAGGGTGATGAATACGGTAGTTCGACGTCTTTAGTCTGAGAGAGCTGACCATGGTGTGTAGTATGGTGAAGTGAGGAGTAAGAAAACAGCCTGTGGTTAGACGAAGAACTGAATGATAGTTTGTTCTTCTGTTTTCTATTTAAGGCTTTTGGCAAAACATATATTTCATGGCTTCCGGTCCTCCATGCAACAGCATTTGGTAAATGTGCAAGACCCATGACCTTGCCGAAATGTCAACACTGCCGGATATACTCGTCAATGAATCATCGATAGACCCATGTTGACGCATAAGCGCTCAATGCCAAGCCTACTATACTAAGCGCAGCATCACTTTCTCGATTTACTCGATTTGGGGTTGAAGATCGAACATCAGAACAAACTTGACTCGAACATGAGACGGATTCGAGAATCGAAGCTGCTCTTCTGAATTTGCAGGGCTCGGCGCTGTTATTTACTTGCCATAACAGACAATGATCGCGATGCTATCAAACTGCGTACGAGTTAATCTTGGAGGGCATTCCCAGCACACATCAACCTCAAGTGCTTACAATTCTTACTTTGCACGCAACTTTCATTTGTCTCTGGCAATGGTTTCTTACTATGAGCTAATCCGAGCGGGAAATCTACGGTTGTGTCTGTTCCATAGCCCCTCGCGACATCTTGCGCCCAGCTGACTACCTAAAATAGCTTTATTTGTAAGCTCCACAAGGGTGTTAAGCCCTGTGGGTCCTTCGAGCGCTGTTCCAGGATCTCGGAACGCTTACAGCATTCAGACGCAAACACTGGGCTTTCTCATTGCTATGTAATTCAGATTTGGACTTGCTGTGCAAGTGCTCTCCTTGGTTTTAAAAGTATGTTTCCAGGTTGATTGTTTGGCTTTCCCGTCACATCAAGTATTCCACCGCACAGCCTACCTCAGATCTGGGAGGACAATAGTCAGACCAGAGGGTCAGTCTCGACGAAAAAGAGGAGGTGAAGTGGTTATGCGGCAACTGGCGCCCTGCCTCATTGCATGGAACTTTACCGTGGATTAGGGCATAACACCAACCTAAGAAATCCTCTGCGCGTGCAGAATATTGTCCGTTTGAATTGCCACTTCAATCTCATTATGACCAGGTTGACCAGATTCGAGATGCAAAATGCGCTCGGCCTTTCGTTTGGTTGACCACGTGTGTGCACGTGCCAGTTGAGAGTTGGGTTACTAAGTTGACTTCGTTATCAATCCGATTCCAACCCACCACGTGTGTGCACGTGCCAGTTGAGAGTTGGGCTACCAAGTTGTGGGACCCGGCAACGCCAGTCAGAAAAGTGTGTATTCTTACTTGGTTCGGCACCGAGTCCAGAATACCGGTGCAGGCTGTATATGCTTTTCGAGGTGCTCTCATACCATCGCACTGGGGCAATTGGACCCGATCGACGTTGTCTTCTACTCGGAAGTGTATGGTAAATGTATAAGCTATTTGGGGAGCATTGTAGACTACTGTTCGGGGGGAACAGCTTCATCGAAATCAAAATCGAAGTAGTCCTGCCCGTCATACTCGCCTTGTACAAACTTCGCAACAAGTTCGGAACCGTAGTTATCATTTTCAAAAGCCGCCACTTTCGGGCTTTTGGACCAGCCTGGTGTTCCTCCACGAGAGGGAGCACCTACAGCAACGCAGGAGTCGAAATCAATTACGATCGGGTTGCCTGCAATGTCGACCATTATGTTTCTCGGATTGATATCATCGTGGACGAGGCCGAATGAGTGGATGTGTTCGAGTGCGGCCTTGATGCCAGAAATAATAACGTCTGGTTGGAATGGCGGGGCCCTAGACGCCAAATTCAATAGAGCGAGCATCAGGAATTATTTTTTGTCACACTTACTGATTAGCAGGAATTCTGCCTTTAACAAGGTCACTCAGAGTACAGACATGGTTTTGCAAGCAGATACCTGCAACAGCATCCCCGTCACGAATGCACCCAAGATATTTAATGACATTCGGATGATCTTTCTTGGAGATGATTTCCAAAACCTCAATTTCTGCCATGACTAGCTCGGATGCATAGGGCGTGCCGTCGTAGCCAAGAAGAGCACCATAGTGCTTCTTGACATAGACATCGGTAGACAAGGGTTGCTGTGCTTCGGTGAAAGTATCGCACCAGTGAGGAAATAGATGATTTTGGGGAATGTGTTGTCCAACGGCTTTACTCAAACTCTCTTCAGATTGCAGCAGAGAGCCGTTTGGGATCTCAGCTCTGAAAATGTAAGAGTCCTCCGTCCAGATGAGAATGAGACTGCGTTTGTCCATGGTATGGAACATTTCTCCAGAGATATGGAGTTGTCGCATAGTGAAATGAAGCTGTCTGAGGAATTGGCAACGAAAACGTCAAGAGTCAAGACTCGATCAAGAGTTGATGATTGAACGGTGGGTTGGAATCGGATTGATAACGAAGTCAACTTAGTAACCCAACTCTCAACTGGCACGTGCACACACGTGGTCAACCAAACGAAAGGCCGAGCGCATTTTGCATCTCGAATCTGGTCAACCTTAATTGCAAGGAGTCTCCTGGACCATTCAGACGGACAATATTCTGCACGCGCAGAGGATTTCTTAGGTTGGTGTTATGCCCTAATCCACGGTAAAGTTCCATGCAATGAGGCAGGGCGCCAGTTGCCGCATAACCACTTCACCTCCTCTTTTTCGTCGAGACTGACCCTCTGGTCTGACTATTGTCCTCCCAGATCTGAGGTAGGCTGTGCGGTGGAATACTTGATGTGACGGGAAAGCCAAACAATCAACCTGGAAACATACTTTTAAAACCAAGGAGAGCACTTGCACAGCAAGTCCAAATCTGAATTACATAGCAATGAGAAAGCCCAGTGTTTGCGTCTGAATGCTGTAAGCGTTCCGAGATCCTGGAACAGCGCTCGAAGGACCCACAGGGCTTAACACCCTTGTGGAGCTTACAAATAAAGCTATTTTAGGTAGTCAGCTGGGCGCAAGATGTCGCGAGGGGCTATGGAACAGACACAACCGTAGATTTCCCGCTCGGATTAGCTCATAGTAAGAAACCATTGCCAGAGACAAATGAAAGTTGCGTGCAAAGTAAGAATTGTAAGCACTTGAGGTTGATGTGTGCTGGGAATGCCCTCCAAGATTAACTCGTACGCAGTTTGATAGCATCGCGATCATTGTCTGTTATGGCAAGTAAATAACAGCGCCGAGCCCTGCAAATTCAAAAGAGCAGCTTCGATTCTCGAATCCGTCTCATGTTCGAGTCAAGTTTGTTCTGATGTTCGATCTTCAACCCCAAATCGAGTAAATCGAGAAAGTGATGCTGCGCTTAGTATAGTAGGCTTGGCATTGAGCGCTTATGCGTCAACATGGGTCTATCGATGATTCATTGACGAGTATATCCGGCAGTGTTGACATTTCGGCAAGGTCATGGGTCTTGCACATTTACCAAATGCTGTTGCATGGAGGACCGGAAGCCATGAATATATGTTTTGCCAAAAGCCTTAAATAGAAAACAGAAGAACAAACTATCATTCAGTTCTTCGTCTAACCACAGGCTGTTTTCTTACTCCTCACTTCACCATACTACACACCATGGTCAGCTCTCTCAGACTAAAGACGTCGAACTACCGTATTCATCACCCTTGTTTTTTTCTTTCCTGTAGGTTCCTGGTAACGACACCTGCCTTTGCTCAGCTGCTGGTGGCCCGAAAATTCAGTTCGTGGACGTGCCCGTCTCGTACTGCCAGTGGATAACCAAGCGCAGAATCGATGGATCTACATACCATACCAGAACAGTAGACTGCCGTTCTACGACTTGTAAATATTCAACATCCTACGTCGCACCAAAAAAACTTTGAGGACGACGCCTCAAGATCCGTTGGTGTCCGAAATTCCAGCGTACGTACTTTTCCATGCGCATGTGCACCCCTCCTTGGGCGTTAACACCCCTCTTATACCTCTTGTTTTCTAGCTGCCTTGTACATTACACCTTGTGGACGGACTTATCTTGTGATTGATTGGAAACCCCTGTTCTTTTGACGAATTGATATTCATTACTTTTGGAATATGATATCTGTGCTATTTTATGCCTGGTCCCAGTCTCGCCATGACAAGATCTTGTCAACACATGCGGTTTATTGAAGGCAAATGTACTTTAAATACAGATAGTAACGCTGCTGGGGTTCCGCAAAATAAGATTGATTCTGATTCATGAAGTGAACATTGAGAGGCACCCAAACGCAAAGGGTTTGGGGAAAAGATTCTTCAACAACATGAACGCAATGGAATTCCGAAAAACAATGAACGAAAGGAAATATACCCGAACTCGACACAGACGGCCCTCCAATCCCCGGGGCACCACTGAAACCGTGCACCGGCTAATCCAGCCCAAATCACACACCTTCCTATTGTTGTTGCTGCTGGGCCGAATGCCTCATCAGCGTCCAGAAACATCGCCAACATATTACCGGCCCCCACTGCAGCCCTCTCCACAACCGCCCGCTACGACCCCAAACGACTGTAAAGGCGCACCTGGATGGCCTCCGCACATCATGCTGTCGTACATGCCCTGGTTCCACGATGAGTTGGAGCTATGGCTCCGTGCGGGGAGGCGAAAAACCCTGTGACACACCCACCACAAGAGAGCGGCGAAAAGTCTGACTGAAGGGAGACGGAGGAGGTATGCGAGGATACGGGGAAGAGGGGCTGATATTGCGTATTTCTAAATGTTGTCGTTGTTGTTGCTGTGGTTATCTGTGCTATTTTATGCTTGGTCCCCAGTCTCGCCATGACAAGATTTTGTCAACACATGCGGTTTATTGAAGGCAAATGTACTTGAAAGACAGATAGTAACCCTGCCTGGGTTCCGCAAAATAAGACAATTGAAGAACAGAGATAATGGATTGATTTATTCAATATCTACAGATATGCAGAAAGCGGCCCCCGAAGTAGAGGCAACCTACTTCATTGAGCATGATAATGTCGTTCACCACCCACTGGGAGCAGGGTCCTACATCTTCCGCAGCGACCTCATTCAGCACATCATCATCCACTGTACAAAGAACATCATGTTACACATTGGCTCCCAGCCCAATAGCTCGCCGCACGTAGGAACTATTATCAACTTCACCGTTGCCTTTTCCCTCGCTGCATCAGATCCACACGCAATCTGAATTCCTGGGAGACCCCATATGCCTACTGCCATTAGCAAAATCATCCGTGATTGCGAGGTGCTGGGGCCATCTTTCTCGCCCAAGTCAGGCAGCCTGTCCTCGTGCGGACCGCGGTTTGGCCGACAAAGACCCTATACAGAATGTCAACCAGTATTCGGATGACGTGAGTACGATCGAGTTCCGATTCTCTAGGCATGGGCCATATACGGTTAACCTCTTCGATCTTGAGCACATCCGGCAGTTGGAATCCAACACCCCTTTGCGCAACATGCTTCGCGCAAAGGTTATTTCACGCAACACCGACGCATCGTGGACTCATGTCCCATGCGCAGATCATGCAGGCTACTATCAAGCAGCTTCTCTGGCGGCATATTACGCATGAAGAAGCATTGGTCATCCTTTACACCCCACTCATCGTCGACTGGTCTGGTGCAAAACTTTCAAAGAGCCTCTATTGAAAAGTGGAACATACCAATATCTCAAGGATAACAATATGAATAACCTGGTTCACACAAGATATTCAAGGTGCAGGGAAAGGACCTCGGGGTCGTTTTCGATGAAGTTATGGACTGAATCAAGCACCCGTACAGACCTTTAGGTCATACAGCCTCACCCGAATGCCGATGGGGAGCCGGTTTCCTTAGCGAAGGCGAAAAGTACTCCGAACCACACTGTGGCCTCTGCACAACACGTAGACCCCCGAATTGGCTCATAACCACCCCCGACAACAGCATGGGCAGATAGGAGGCGGACTCTGCTGCTGCTGATGGTAGAACTGACAATACTCCGCCGACGACGATGACGTCAATGACTCTCGTCCAAGTGGTGTGGCGCAGCTGTTCTTATGAGCTGCAACCCGATCTCGCGCTCGCTGGGTAACGTGCTCCCTCTCCCTTCACCTTCACTCGCAGTCTCACCCACTTCACTCGTACTCGCTCGCTCTCCGGCTCGTGTTACCACTCCCGAACTGCCAACATTCATGCCTCAATATTCCTGATAAAACCGAAAAACCCGTTACCCCCTGCACCAGGAAACATCACCATCAACATCCCCGCTCCCCCCGATGGCGACGGTATCGCGGAGGGCCTCTGCATGCTCCGATTCGCCGTAGACGAGAGGGCTTCCAAAGTGAGCAGGACCCGAGCTTTCTCGATCCGCTAGGTTGTGATTTTATAACATACCATGTCCTATAACTTCATAAGTAGGCTTGATGCTTCCATCTGGTGCATGGCAATTAGCGTGAAACATGGCATGGGTAATGGCCAACACCTCATAGTACATGTACAAGAAAACAAAAAAAAGTGGGCTCTAGTGAGCGGCTCCTTCGCTCGTCGTGTACTAGAGTGGTGGATCGGTGATGGGTGATCTATTTCACGACAACTCACGTCTCCAGAATGATGGAGTTCCGAGTGGTTGCGGGGTATTCTCGCTTGTCATCATATCAGTCCATGTTCCTATCGTGATCAAGGACTCTGACCACTTTGGCAGTACTCTACCTTGGTTCTGGTAAGTTGCTCTACGCATTATACATTTGCGGGGCTTGTAAATCTCAATTGCCTCTGAAAGATCCAGCACATCAACTCTCTCTCACCCATCTGACCGCTCTTCAAACCTTGACACTATCGGATGTCGAACATGAATCCGGCGGCGGTTTACTTACATGGATGTTCAATGTCCTTTCTTCCTGTCATCAAGCCTCAACATTAGAATTCATCAATATCAATATCGTCCGCTCAAATGAACTCCTTTCATCCCGCCACACTGCTTGGAGCTCGGTCGACGCGCTATTCGAACATGATCACAAAAGACGATGGCCCCACCTGCGTAGCTTTCATATACTGTCTCTTTCAGCGAAGAGAGCTGGTGGCATAGATATCCAACCCGGAACAGACGCTATGAGACGTAACATGCCAATGTTGACGAATGCGGGGGTGCTTGCATACGAATTGCATACGAGGAAGTCCTAACATGAAGCAAAGCTATCACTTCATTGTAAAGAATCCAGATCGTTCATAGCTGAAATGTAGCATACCTGGAGTGCGACGGCTTCCATCTTGTGGCAATCAATATGAATACCTAACCTACATCGCACGGGAGACGCGGAAATTGTACCGCCCGTTTATATCGACACCCTTTTTCACAAGATTGCACATCTTACTCTGGGGAAAATCTTCAAAGAGGGCCGTCCCAAGATTGTCGCAATCGTATCCAAGCTCTATACATATTACTCTTGAGAGACGACCATGCATTTTCGGGTGAAAATACCGAGTCGAGGGCGACCCAATCATACCGCTGACTGAGATGCGGGAAGTTGATGTACAGAACAAAACTGATTTTTTCGATGGTATTGGGAGCTCGGAAGGAGCATATTGAGGATTTGAGGGATACAGTGCGTTACTTGGCTTCCATACTTTGATTTTGTTCTGACCTTTGGAAGACCTTTGGAGGTAGCCCCAGACGGCGGATATCCATATTGACCGTTCTTCGGCACGCCAAAGTGGACCTCACGGAATACAAGGAACTCTCGAAAGACTTACATACCGCCGTCGCGCACACCGACCTCCTTGGCGCTGGAGTGTTCAACAGGTCCACCGACTCGGACGACCTGTATGGTGAGCGAAGCGATCGGGCATGACTGCTGACGGGGTCGTTGGGCAATGGGAGCAGGAGAATAGCGGAGGCCAAATGTGTTGCACTAGATACGGGGAGTATTGGTGGGGATATAGCAGATTGATAATACGAGGAATACAGTGCGCTGCCCGGCTTCCATACTTTGATTTTGCTCTCACCTTTACTCGGCCGACTCGTAGTTCCAGACAGCGGACATCCATATTAACCGTTCTTCGAGCACGATCAAAGGAATGATATGGCAGTCAACTGGCAGTATGTTACTTTCCACATCTGTCAACACTTATTTCACCTCACATTTCCGATTTGACTATAGAAAGCGCAAGCGGCGTTTTATCCTGAGCGCTATCGGTGTATTCTTCGTCGACCTCGCATGCTTCATTCTCTACTTCAAACTCGTCCAGTAGTGGAGACGCGAAGGAGACTGAGTCGATACCTATCTACGGTTATTGTGTGGATGGGTATTGCCTGTAAATAATGTTGGACGTTGTATGTATATTCGCTTTACTTACTCCAATATCATTGCCTTTTCCGCACCATCTCCCAAGTTGTCATCAATTCCATGACGGCACTCGGTCTTTTCAGGCATGAACCCCTTTGAACCTACCCATAACCACCACCCGTTCAAGCTTCGAACGTCACTTCTTGCGCCGCAGTCTCACAGGCTCAGACAGAACTCGGTGGCGAACCCAAACATACTCAACTCTCGAGCTGAAATCAAAGGACATGGGCTAGTCACAGGTCGAGCCTCAAAGCGCTAGGTCATTTTTCGTCATGAGGACCCCTTGAACCTTCGAAGCTCATTTCCAATAACCTGACGCCCATGGCACGCACGGGACAGGTATATTGTAGGTGTCTATCTTTGCTTCACAAGTGAGTGTTTCCGAAAGGCCTACAATACATAATACCGCACTATCTGGCTTTTCATCTTGTTAACAATCATGTTTATCGACCCTTCCGCCGACGCTGCTGCACATGCGACAGTAGAGGCCACGTTCAGGTTACACATATCTTATGAGACTCGGAGATGGATTCTGAACATAGCTGAACACGTATGATGGTATGAAGCGCAAATGAAGCGTCTTTTGGGTTATCAAATTGGATTGACATCGGTCACGCTGATAAGATTACCGAGCATGAGTCACTCGATAAGGATTGTGATTTGTTGTTCTAACATTGCCAACCCATGGCTTGTATATCTTCTGTGTGCATCCCGCAAGAAGTCGTCGATAAAATACTCGGATATCTATGGCAGGATTTGCCGTCCCTCAAAGCCGCCTCCTTGACATGCCAATCCTTTGCCTCGCCATGCCAAAGGCAGCTATTCTCAACGATAGAGATCGGGCAACGATGCGTCACCGAACGACTTCCGTCAGCCCAACAACTTTCGCGGCTTCTGACTTCATCTCCACATGTTTCACGATATGTGCGATCCCTCATCGTAGAGGAGTTACATGACAGGTGGTTGGACACTGATGTCTACCTGCCGCAATGTCTGCCGTTCTTCCACCATCTGAGGCTTATACATTTGAGCATCGTTGACGTGCGCCAGCTACCTGGCCCCCTTATGTCGGCATTGGCTCACATTTTCCAGAGCCCGTCTCTTGAATTTGTTGAATTCAAATCCTTCCACCTCACTTCTCTGTACTCCGGCACTTCATTCAAACATCTCTCACTGTGGAGGCCGGCCTATGTCGTTAAAGCTCCAGATCCAACATCATTGAACACCAGTCGAAGGAATGCACTTGAATCCCTTGTAATCTTTAATCCAGTTGCACTGCAAAACACTGTGGACACTATTCTTTGTTCTGCCACTATCGATATATCAAAGCTGCGCCGATTACATATAAACCTCTACTTTGCAGATATTGTAAAACGGGAGAATGTTGACATCCAAAGGATCCTATCAGTTTGTGCTGATACTTTGGAAGAATTTTTGTTTAGGCTTCCAATTAATAGTGAGTCTACGGGTTTCTTCTTCTGAAGAATCTGGCATTAACTCGGTGTCAATAGAAACCAATGAGGACCAAGCCAGATCCGCGTTTTCTTATCGTCTTGACTTCGGCATTCTAAAATCTCTTCGACGATTGCACTTTATCGTTGACCCCATATTTAAGGTCCCAGTTCCCTTCCCTTGGCTGCTTGCTGTACTTGGAACAATATCACCACTCAACAGAATTGAAGAGATTACCATTACTCTCTCGGTAAGAGTCTTCGATCGGTACAGTCATGACTGTATTGCCCGTTGGGTGCACATTCCTTGGCCTCAACTTGCTGCACTCTTCATTTCAAACTTTCAGCACCTACGCAGAGTCCTTCTGCTTGTCCAGATGCCAAGCTCTGACGTGGGGACGTTAGAATGTGGCAGGCTTCGCATTCAGGAACAGGTCCATGCAAGTCACCCAGATGCCGCTAAGTTTGTGCAATCGGGACTTCTTGAGATCGTGAATATAGACGGTACGCATCCCGCGCCTCTCGAAATGAGCTTCATGATTGAACTTATTTCAGAAGAAATCAATTTTATGGTTCCTCAATCCTTCTACCAGCGGTTTCTTCTCCACGACTACGATCAGTGGTAGGGGGTTGCGAAACTCGTTTTCAATCGTTTCGAATTCTTTTGGACGGAGATGCTGGGTGATGGGAGCAGGGGAGCACGAGGATACGGGAGTTTGGGTAGGGATGGATATATCGACTAGTCCGACTTGAGCATGAGCTGAACACTGCCTACTACTTATTTCATGAAGATACACAATTGCATGTTCCCCTGTTTTCCAAGTCGTATGTATGTTTCGACTGATACTGTGTCAGCCTTCCGGCATGGCTATCATACCGACACATTCAACACCATCCGCTCACAGTCGGTTTTGGGATTGACCCCCTTTCTGCTTGCACAATAAATACAGAGATACTAATTCATGTTCCAGCAAGGCGGTCCATTCGCCTCCTCAGTTTGCCGTTCCAAATTCCCAAGCTCTACGTGAGATGAGATATTTCATCAGTGTTTGCGATCGTGCTGACTGATACTCCCGAATGCAATCTACTAGCCTCTCCGTTTAGCTTCTCTCAATACCCCAGACTGCTTGAATATACCCTCATTGCAAGTTTGTATCATTACGCTGAACACATTGAGAATCCTTATTTGTGCTGTAGATGAAATCTTTCAAGGAACTCGGCTGGACGATCATGGCCCTGGCCCCCCTCATATCTATCAAAGCCGTGGCTGCGCCCATTGCAGCGGAGCAAGAGACCAATATCGTGATGCGTCGCATAATATCTGAAGCCCGATCTTTGACTTATGGAATGGGCCAAGGAATAAGTCAATACGCCGGTTATGAAGAGTGAGGAATTATTACCTTCTTTGAATTTCTCTCTCGGTTTTGGAGATATGGACACTTATACGTGTGTCCCACTTCAGCACCGTCATGAGTATCACCGGGGAGGCAGCAAATGATGTGCTAGGGGTGCGTGGAACGGTGGCAGAGGCACCGTGAGTCTCAACACCTCTGGAAAGCATTCGGTCTCGATACTGATGCAGTGCCGTTATGGTAGCGGCACGACAGACAGAACCCTTGATAACTTAGAGAGAGCGTGAGTCCTCTTGCGCTGGAGCCCTCGACCATCGGTATTCATCGATATTGCAGTGGGGTCATAGGGAATGTGGTGACCACGTTGACCGGAGGGCCAAGCTCCGGAAATTTGAGATTGTGAATATACCGCTATAGAGGATTCTCTATCTATTGGAAAAGCTTTGTCGATATAACGTGTGCCCCTTGCATCCATTCGTAAGCCCGCATATTATAAGCACGTTTTCGATGAAACAAACCCGTCGGAGGTCCACGAAAAAACCTCACGTATTCGATTCAATTACCAGTAGCCATTGCGTCCTTTTATCCTGGTACACGAATTCTGCTAGGGATCTGTTGCCCTCCCCTTGAGCTGAGGCTTAGCGTATATATGGAGGTGGTGGTGCGAGATATATCGTGTAAGTCAGGCAAATCCTTCGGGCTAGATCAACCTTCTCTCCCTCGTCATACATGAGGATCGCACGCCTAAGCTTGAGCATCGAAGTCAGGCCTGTCCAGTCGGGCGTGAACATAAGCACCTGTATGGCGCACGATCGCGAATACGCTGTATGACTACTTCTACCACGTAGAAGTATCTGGGACAGTGATTGACGTTTCTAGTTTCAAGAGCACTATGGGCAAACGATAATAAAGGTTGGTGTCGAGTCGGAATGTCTTGATGTCGGTGTGTCATGACGGTCTAACATCCTCGTTTCTTAACCCTCTCATAAAATTAGCAGCCACGAGGACTGCAGTGTCCTAGCGGTCGATGACCGTATGTCGAACACCACGACAACTGAGGCGAGGACGACAATTATCCAAACGCCGTATAGACAACGCAAGACTACGGTCAAGAAGTGCCGAACGTGGTCTGAATTCGGTGCGGGTGTGCAGGGTGCTCAACGTGCAGTAGAGCGATGGAAAAAGCTGTCTAAGTGTCGAATGTGGGGTGATGATAGGGTGCTTGGCCGAAGGTGCTTTCGTTGGATTCTCATTTGCTGACGTCAGGGTGAGGTGGCAATCGCCGAGACGATGGAACAAGCCGTAATACTTTAAATTCTGACTCTCTACCTCGCCTCATCCAACTCGTAAATAAATCAGGAGCCCTGAATAATCTGAGGATATCGAGGAGGCTTTACGATGCACCGAAAAGATGATCGAAGAAGTTCGGGAGATTCGCGCAGCGTTCATAAATGTTCCCAACGAAGGACGATACCTCCGCCCGTCCGACTACCCGAAGTCGGGCTCCAGTTCGAAGCCACAAGCCCTGTGTAAGATTAGTACCGCAGTTGCGCCGTGGGGTTGCCTCGGAGTCGGGACCTGATGGACATCGACATGGAGGCGATTTTCTGAGGTGGTCAATATTTAGGAGTCAATAAATCTTTCTCATTCTTGCTCGCATTAGCGTCTGGCCTTGCAATTCTAACAACCGTCTCGGTGCCTCCACGGGAACTGCTTTACTATCATGGCCTTGAGGGAATTGCTGAAAATGCGAGCCTCACTCGAGCCTGCAGGATCCGCGGCGGGTACTGATGAAGGCGAGTATGGGGAGTATGAGGAGCTCGGCTTTCTTGGGCGCTTTCGAGGTTATCTGTCAAGTTAGATATGATCCTTCCCTCGCATTGAGGAAACTCGAATACAACCAACACCCACTTCCCGCAGCTCTGTATTGTTACAAACACAATCTCCGCAAAACCGTACCCTCCTCCGCACCGGCGGCCTCTCGCCTCACTGCTCACCTCCCCCTCTCCCATCTCCCCAACGGGTCATCGACCTCTTCATATTCAAGATCTCATTCTGTATCCCCAGCCTCGCAGCGGGCCTAACTCCGTTCTTCGAAGAGCAGCGGAGGAGGGGGGAGCTAGCGATGTATATGCTGTCGAAGGAGCTGGAGAGTATCTGAGTTTTGGCTAGAGGGAAGGGATGTGTGTTTAGGAAGGGGAAGTGGGGGGAGGTGACTTTGAGTGCGCTGGGGATGGCGATGGTTATGGTGGGTGCTTTTTTTATGTGGGATTTTTGAGTGGAGGGTGCTGATTGTGGTTTTTTAAGTTGTGGAGAGCATCTTTCGGGGATCGTTGGGAGGATTCCGTATCATTAATGAGACGCTTTTACCGCTAGTGCCAGTGGCATGTGGTCCCTCATGAGTGCCTGTCATATCTCTCTGTCACGTTCTGGTGGAAGACGAGTAATTGGAGGCTAACGCAATATAAGACTGTATGTAGTCTTGTTTATTCAAGCAAGCAACCTTCGCACTTTGCCACCGATACAAAACTCCTACACCCTGCAAGCCATCTAACGATCATCAACGCCCACCATTATGTGAAGGCGATTTGTGATTGTTGGCGTAGTTTGGCTGATGTGGGTCCCTCACGTTGGGGATTCCGGGATGGTTCCCCTGATAAAACGGAGGAGGTCTGTCATGTCCAACCCTGTTGTAGCTTGGGGGGTTCTCGTAGGCTGGGGGGCTACCTCCCTTCTTTCCTTTCCCCTTCTTGTCGACCTTTGACGAGCCAGAACCTCTAGACTCGAGAACCTCTCGCACAGCGATTGCCACTAACTCGTTTCTGTGATTGGAGTCATAGTTGGCCTATACTGATTGATTCATCCTTGCGACGTACATCAAGTCAATATCGCGCGCAGATACGGACAGCCCACGAGCTTCTGGGTTGTACATAGGCATAGCTGTTGCTATGCTGGCTCCGGAGACGAGAAGGGCGAGAAGAATCTGTTGAATGCGCATGTTTTGATGATATGACAGGTGATAATTCGTGAGGAGCTAGGTAGCATTTTGTTAGTTTGACTTGATGGCGCAGACGGACTAAGAGACAACTCACTGGCCAGCACTGGTGTTGTAAAGTAATTTTGCCTTGCTTTTATCCCTACCGGCTGAAATTGCGATCGCGAGAAACATATGATTACCGCATGGCTTTCATGCCTTCTTGAGGTGAAGAGAAGCCAGCAACTTGTCTCCACACTTCCAGATTCATGATTGTCGCATGATGCTCCCCTAATGTGATGCCGGTTGTGCCAGTCCCTGATGTCCCCGTTGTCGCTATGATGCTGAGGATGCGACAGTCACGAACTTTTGCGAATTCAAGAATTGGATAGGCTAATCAATTCTCGAATTCGCAAAAGTTCGTGACCAAGGCATCTTATGAATGTTGACAACTTAGCCTAGGTTGTCAACATTCATACGATGCCTTGGTCAATCTAGTGGTACTGCACAATAGCATTCCTAGCAAATGGTTTCATAGTGTAATCTTTGATTACACGATCTGGTTTGAAACTTTCTTGACGTAGACCGCAAGCCTTCAACCTGTGCGCGACGAAGAGACAAGAACACCTTGTCAGGTCGAGGATTGAGACCTCCCCCCGGGTTATTGCGGCTAGAGGTTCGGATTCTGTCACAATTGTTGTTGATACTTCCATGTGGAGGCTTTCAGAATCATAACGAGCAGTAGAGGAATCCATGGAACATTGAGCAGCAAGAAATATATGTGCTGAGTAAAGTAACGCGAAAATGCCTGCCCTGTTGAGGGCACGTGCTGATCCCACCTTGGTCAAGAATCGCTGAAAACTCGACAGCTGCAACTCTCTTCGACAACTTTCAACTGACCTTTGGATAACACACAATGGATCTCGCCGAATCGATACGTCATGTCTATACAAAGCCCCTAGCACATGCCAGTCCCTCGAGCGGTGTTCTATCAATGCAAGCGATGGGGCAGGTCGTACCTCAGAATAGTGTTCTCGTGGATTTCAACGAACTAAGCATACGTGCAGGTCATCGCATGTTGCAGACCCGTCTGGCATGGTCTCGAGGATCTTGACATTGTAGTACCGCGACCCTCCTCGAGTCCGTGCCTCGCCCTGCATCATTCTTAAGACCAACGCGGGGTAGCCACATGTATGCCAAGACCTCTCCAATTGTCAAAGGAACCTAAGCCTGACAAGTGGAATATCTTTTCGTATAAAAGCACCCCGAACAACTCCCATCTCGAATATCTTCTCTTCTGTCGTGTGAGTCTCCTCTATCCGAGATAACACTTAAGGCCGACCTCGTCACGGTTACCCACTGGCGCTATGATGAGTCTAAATCAAGAGGAAGGACAGAGGAAAGTTAAAAGGCCTCGTGCATTTCCGAGCGATGACCATTGCTAGCGCTCACCCATAGGCCTCGGATACAAAGACCTCTTACTTGGGTCAATAACCACGCCGCGCCAGTGGTGAAATCTAGGATCGGACAAGCAGCCAAAGTCCCCACCAGAGACTTTTGTTAGAATGTAGACTAAACATCTTAACTCTCTTCAAATTTAATATAAGCAATTGTGGAAGGCAGCACCGAGGCATCTTGAAAAACCCAGTTTTTGGTGTCCCGAAATGGAAATTTAGGGTCCTCATAAGCCACGGCACGTTCCCCATAATTACGCGTTTTAAGCACGTAGGAGTGTTTTCTTGACTACCTACCACTCATAGGACCTTCTGATAACATGTCAGCTCAGTGTACACAACTTCAAAGAGCTAATTCAGTCAAAATCTTGCAGAACTCTGAAAAAAGCGGACTACAGATTGCCAAGACTCTGATTGAAGAACACAGCAGTCAACAATTCTACTTCATGAACAAGTTACCAGTAATCTTGCAGTAACCTGCAGTGCACGCATACTGGAAATGCCTGATAACGCACCCGGGCTTATCGGCTGACAAGATCAGTTAGGTTGTCCATTTTGGGTTTTGCCACGTTTCCTGTTAGCAGGCATTGTCGGACCCGAACTACCACGGCGTGCCTGCTCGACGTGCTACCGGCCTCACCGACCCGAGCTCCCAGAGTAGGTCCACTTGGACTACTCCAACACGAGACGCGACAAGACGACCTAATATACCTCAATTGAGCTGCAAAACTTCTTGTCCTAAGGCTTCAAACGAGCAAGGCCTTAGAGTGCGAGCGCTCAGGGTTGCCTTCGGGTCCAAGTATCGTTTACTTAGCTTGATGACTCTGCTATACCGATGTAGGATTGAATGGTGAGCAACTCCTGTTATCTTAGTTCATCGCTAACCTGAACGTATAATCGAAGGTGATCCATGATACATGTCGACTCTGTAGCTGCAGGCAACATGAGTCATCTTACAGTGGTACTGATGGTTGGATGATCGCCGGGATCCTGTACCACACCTCTCTCTCTCTCTCTCCCTCTTAGGCTCCGCTGAACGATTGTCGAGGGGCAGAATGATAATGCAACATTGTGACACCGTTTCCTTCCGTGGTCAAATTTACGCCGACGTAGGCGGGTAATCTCCAAAAGAAATATATCGGTGCATAAGAGCGACTTCATAGATGTGGTTATTGTGCCTGATAGATACATATCTGGATTATGTTGGAGGCCCTCCCAAAGTTTCTTTGATCAGCTTATGTCGGCATCATCACTAAGATCATTTAAATCTATATTGAATTCCCATCATCTGATCGCCACAATTTTCTAGGAAGAGCAAAACCTGAGTCATATGTACTGAGTACATAATCTGCTTTGATACTCCAACGTTGCGGCGAGCCATCGTTTCAACTCTTCAGCTTGGGGCGGGACCGGTCTCAACCAGGATCCCCACGCAGAAAGTCAAGACTTTCGGCGCAGTCGTTTTGATCTACGTTGAAAATCAGGGTCAGTGCTCCTCCCGATTTGCGCCTGGCTGACATTTGCACCGGCTACGCCTTCAGTGGTGCGCGGCCTACTTATATAAATACAAACTTGAGCTTCAGGGCTAGAGCCTGGTGAGGATGTGGCGCTAGATTGCAACTGAAAAACATTCCCTGTGTTACTTATTCTTGACGTGCTTGCCCATCACGAAGGGTTTCAGCTCCCGATGTTTTCTGTAGCCCTTAAAATGACCATGGTTTCTAAAGACAAATCTTGCCTCCTTTAATATTGTGGTTTCTGGACGATTCAAGTAAATGGCCACTCTAGAGACAACACTTGGTGATTGGTCTTCTCTCCTTGCACTCACTTTGCTCATTCCATCTAGGCGCTCTTATTCTAGGCATCTTCAGTAGGATTGAGTTTTCGGGATTTTGCCATGCCTCCGCTGAACTCCCCCTTCTCATAGTAAACACATGGTTGTACGGCATCACTTGTTTCCAGTACCTGTCGTATTTCAACACCGGTAAGCTAATATCTCTACGTTCGCCCATGTCATTTGCTGCTAACGGGTGAAACCTTTATCGAAATAGAATTCAACGACCCTCTATGGATCAAGTGCGCCACGATTCTGTTTTTTACACCCTTGCTGAGAGAGACTCCTTTCCATTGATCATAGAGCGACAGTATCAATGCTTTTCATAGTTGATTCGATCCAAACCTCTTCGTACGTCCTTCATCAAAAGGAGCAATGTCTCGCGCGACTAATATATCTCCCAAGCCTTGTCTATTTTGCGTGGCATCTTGTGCAGGTTTCCTTATTACTTGAAATCCAGCAGGATTCTTAGCGCTTTTTCTTCCAGGATTACCAACTTCGGCAACGTGCAAGCCATAATGCGTACACAAAACTTCTAGATGATCTCACTTTATCTGATTGGGACTCGTTCAGGTGTTCACTGGCCGTACCCATTCGCCGTTGTTGTCACGGCGTTTATGGCATTTGTGACGCAGATCTTCTTGAGTTATCGGTAAGAAGCTCTCTCTGATTTAGAGATCTGCCAGATCTGAAGTGGAAACCGTTCATCAACATACAGCATACTTCGTCTGACGAAAAACGTGTACATCTTCGCAATCGCTGTGTCGCTTTCTACTATATCACTTGTTCTCGGGTTGACCTTGGGCGCTAAAACCTGGCTCCTGGAAAGGTCAATTCACTGCCTCTATTTATGCCACAAATCAACGTTGACAACGCGCCACCAGTATCGTAGAAGTCTATAAGATTAGACCTTACTTGTCCGCCTGGCTCTCAACCGAGGTTGGGGTGGATGTTTATATCGCTAGTGTGTAACATTCATTCATCGGATTGTTTCCAAGCTCATTTCAAGTACAAAATCTCCCAGGTATCCTTATCTACAGTCTTTCACAATCACGCACTGGTTATGAAAGATCTGACACAGTGATTAATCGTCTCATTCGGACAACCATTCAGACCGGTGAGAAATCACCAAATCTACAGACATGTTTGCCGCACGCTCACTGTAATGTATATGTACCAGGGGCTCTCTGTGGTACATGCTCGATCATATGCCTTGTCTTGTTTCTCGCTCTGCCGGATACCCAGATTTTCGGGATGTTCGCGATCCCAATCGCCCGTTTGTATGCCAATGTAAGCTCATAAAATCACCTCTGTTATCATGAACTAAAAACACTTCGACGTTCTTCGCAGACTCTGCTAGATACACTCTTGTGTCGACAGTATCTAAGGGGAATGCTCAACCACGGTGATACCACGAGTGTCAGTGCATTGAGTTCATTGAAACATTTTTCACAGAACTGATCATTTCCATTCAGCGCTCAATTCCAACGCAGAATAGTGTCCAGTTGCATGTACGCAAAGATATCCAGACGGAAGTCAATTTTGACGAAGTCGTTGTCGGCACAGGCTCTCAGTCGGACGTATACTCATCCACGTATCCGCAAAAGAGGGACAGTGTTTACTAGAAGTCATAACGTGCTGGGGGGTGTTGTTATGTACATGTAATGCCTCTTCGGATGGTTGTCTTTGTAGTTACATGACGGTACAATGGAAAAGACGAGAGTATAGAATCTTCTCGGCAGGCGGCTTATCGTAGTGCTTTACCACACAATAACCACGATCAGGTCGATAAATTATCATATTCCGGCCGAACATCTGCGCTGCAGCAACGCTGCAGGTTCAGGATTACGTGACAAAACAACATCTGGAAGGAACTGAAACCCTAACCTCTTCTTTGGGCCTGTATTCGTTCAGTCATCGATCGTCGACCTTCTCGAGTAGTGGGGAGACCGCAGCCAGATTGCCACTATTGCCCTGGATATCGCTCATCGGAGTTACTGTCCCATGCGACTATCTGAGTCCAGAAGAACACAACATTGCCTCATACCCCTTCTCATACATCCATCAAATCCAGCATGTAGAAACGAGCTTAACACCCTGTACTTTACTTATCATATACGACAACATATCTCTACCTTCTAAATAGCAACATAACAGTAGATCACACATTCCTCAAATTCGGCGGCTGCACCGCAAACGTCGTCACTCTCCTGACATCCATCTCCACCCCTTTCGTAACGGGCAATATCCCAACCCCATGAATATGATACTGCTCCCCAACAATCTCTTTCGTCGCCAGCATAAGCCGATCAAGGCGATTGATGATACTGAACGCCGTTGTGATACCTACACAAAACATCCTACATTATCGTACAGCGTCGGTATTCCTGATGTGCTAAGGAGGATTCAGGCGACTCACAGGTATTGCTCGTCCTTGAGCGTGTCCAAGGTAAGTGTACGGGGGAGGCCGTAGTTTTCCTCTGCATCTTTGTGGATGACGTCGAGGCCGTGGTACTTGAGCATGAATCGATCGAGCAACGGACAGGGCGTGATTTGTGGTAGGGGGCTTCCAGTTCGCAGGGAGGAAGAGATCATCGCTGCCGTGACTAACGTAAACATATATTTGACAACTGTCATGTGAAGGATACGCACAGATGACGGCCAAAATGTCGCCTTGGAAATCTGAGTCCATGAACCTCGTCCTCCGCAGGAACGCACGAGCCCAATTCGATTCAAGGTGCTTAACCACAGACATAAGATGTGACAGCGAATACGATATCGCGCTGCGCAAAATATCATAAGCGCATGATCACTATAAAACAAAAGGAGTCCCGAAAGCACACGTTTGCAAGTCGACTATCTGCTGGTACCGCTTCGCAGGCCAGCGTCCTCTCAATGAAAACTAACATATCATGTATTTCATCAAAGGCGCTAAGAACGACGCAAAGAAAGACATACCTCGTAGATGACGTTCGTCCGCAACACGGCCGACCGATCAAGCTTGCTCCGGATCGCAATAAGGCTAGAAATAATCTGCTGGATCTCCGGCTCGTGTTTGGAGTTAGCAAACGAAAGTATGGAGCAGTATATGGATCCCAGCTCTGTTGAGGTCGTCGCCATGAGGTTGCGATGATACTTCCGAATGGTAGTGGAGGGTGGAAAGAAAGAGACGATTCTGAGGGGATGGGGTGGGTAAGCAGGTATTGTTTTATGTATTGTGTTGCGTGGTTTACCCTGCTGCTACGACACCTGCTGTTACCAAAACGAAGCGACGCTTTCAACGTGTTCAAATCAGCATGAATATCGTCACTTGAGAGATGACTCACCCATGCGACGTCCCAACCAAAACCTGGAGAACCCGGTACCACAATATTTACGTCTTGATACGAATACCCAATAACCTAGAAAATCACATTACACCCGATGGTGATTTGAAGAAGAACACAGAAAACAAACCAAGCAAGCCGTGACAAAGAAGACGATATTCGTCATCGGCGGGATCGGCGCATACAACCTCGCAAAATAGAAGAATGGGAAACACACCCCGCACACAGCCGCCAGACCATATGCGTTGCCCCTCCCATTCCCGCATGATACATACCTAGCATCCTCAGATAAATGAGTTCCAAACAGATGACGGAGGCAGAGAGTATCGCGGGATAGATGTTGTTGGTCGAAAAGCTTGGATGGGATTGAGAAAAGAGCGGGGAAGAGGTACGTACCACATGACCATGCCGGTTAGACCGCCGAAAAAGGTGCTCATTACGCGTGCTACGAGTCCGAACGCTGTGTCGCCTCTGAAGCGCGCTAGAGTTAGCTGGCCCATGAAGCTGGAGTAGTTAAAAATCTCGGTTAGCCAGTTATGTCAAACATGGGTGGGTTAGAGATTTACATTCCCCATACGAATTTGTTCGCTAGAATAGTGACCGAAAAGTCAATTTGATATACATATGTGGAACAAGGTACACACCGTATGCAAACGGTGCTGAACTCTTGAAAAACGAAGGCATAGACAGCGCCACTATCACACGAAGCTCTCAACATCTCTTCTCTAAAACCAGCACACGAAGCCATGGCTTACCAGTGAACAACCCAGCCTTCAACGCGAACAACACATTCCCCCTACCAAAGCTCACAATAAACTCATACAGGAGGGTCATAACCCACTCCACAAAATTCCGGGGTGGCAGTGCGTCGGGATCTCGTCGACGTGGCATGCCGAGGTCGTCCGAGTACATCGAATCGCTGTCGATATCACGTCGCAAGCCTTGGATCGTATCTACCACCAGAGAACGCATGAGACTTACGAGATGAGTATGGAAGACAAATGGGAGAAACGAACTTGGATCGTCGTCATCAGGATGATGCTCACTGTCCACTACCGAAGACCTGTTCCATTGAAACAGCCTTTCCACCGGCGTCCATAGCTTATGGTGTACGCGCTTTTCTTCTAGCTCGATGATTTCGTCCAGCTACAATGATTTTGGATAATGCGTAAGGTGGAGGATGGAAGATGTGAACACAGCGCACCATTTCGATGACGATCGAGCATATTTGTATCAAATGATATTGATACACGTAGCAGTGAAACAGATATCGATGAGGCGGCATCTTGTACACCTCTTCTTCATCGTCACCTATGTCATACTTTTCTGGATCCAGTGATTTATCGGTCTCTTGATGGTTCAAGTCAGCGTTGGAACCACCGGTGTAGCTGGGTTCGTCTGGATTAACTTTCTCGCCGTTGAACGCGGGACTATAAGGCTCTAGAACCAGATGTCTGTCGTGGCGCAATTGGGAACGGGGAAATACACAAACGTGTAGAAGACGTACCGAGTTTCGTTCCTGAAATCCTCCAGCGCTCTTGAGACCTTCTCCCGCATATCTTTGACCTCGTTGATCTTCAACTTTATCACTTTCTGACGTTCTTCACGGCCCCTGCCTAGCCACCATCTAAACCGTCCATTTCGAACAGTCCCAAGCCACGAATTGACGCAAGAGAGTCCATCATGACACGCTGCAAGTACGGGGTCACAACTGAACAGAAATTGTATCGATGAGATCAAATTGAGATGGTAAGCGAAGTGATGGCCAGGGCCAGAGAGAAGTCGAAACGAAACATTAGCACGAGGCGGGCAGAGAAACGAAGTATGTACCTTTTACCCAGCAAACCCATAGCCCGTCTCGTCCATTCCTCTCGATGAGGATCCCATAGTCGCGTCGCCTCTAAATTCAAGTAACGTTGACTCTCAAACGTACCGACGGCATGCTCTGGCTCTCGCCTCCGTCGGGCTTGATCGTGCGCATTCCGAAATGACGAACGGGAAGCCAAAGATAACAGCGACTTTTGTAGTAAGTGGTGGTGGTCATGATGATGGGCATGATGCGAGTGGGTTTTGGGGTTTGCAGACGAAGACGACGATGCTCGAGCGTGTGTCCGGATGGAACGAGTAGGGGAGTGGGGTGGCTGGGGTGCTGATGCTGCCGTAGGTGTTTTTGATAAATGTTGCGTTTCATCTCGTAAAGCGTCTCCCGTGCTTGGCTTTCGCTCCTTTGTTCCTCGCTCAGGAGATGTGCCTCTCGATCCAGGTGCCGGCGACCACGTCCCAGGCGTGTTCGGCACCGTATGCGCGGGAGTTCCTGACGTCGACGGAGCGGGTGTATTTTGTCCTCCCGTTCCAATCCCCACCCCTGCGAACGGGCCCACACCCACAAGGGCGAAGAAGCCGCCCAGTCCATTGGCTCTCCCTGCCAGTCTCTTGCAAGTTCGGTGAAAGACGCGGAAATCAGGTGGGGCGAAACGGGCGTATATGAGATCACTCTTGAGGAGACGTGCGGACGCTGCGAGTGGGATGAGAGCGGCTTCGCATGCCTTTATGGAAGTTATGGCGGAGTTGATCTTCTTGGTGTATTCGTCGACTTCCGGGTCTGAAGCTGATGATGAGGGTGCGAGCGATGTTGGGGGAAGGGGTATCGAGAGAAGGTCGCGGTGAATGTCTATGGCACTGATGAGGGGTGTGAGGACACCTTGGAGACGTGTTGTAAATTGCGCAGAGATTGTGCTAGGAAAGATGAGCAGAGATGCGAGGAGAGAAAGGGCGCTGTGGAGTGTGAGCGGCAGAACGATTACTCGTCCTATCTGTATTGAAATGAATTAGGTTTAGATGTCACCGCAAAGCGAGCGAAGCCGTACCATGTAATTTGGAAAGGGGAACAGCACGGAAGTCGTCAACGATATCACTGACGATTTCCTGAGATTGTGACCTACACTGAGAGAATTGGACGAACTTACCGATACATATGCAAGAGAATACACTGGCGAATAGATATGGACCTGGACCTTGACGCGCTTTAATGTACAAGTAAAATGCGCTTCCGAAAAAGATGAACACGGCCATGATAACAGTCGGCTGTTCCGGATTATCTGTCAGCGGGGGAAGATGCAAATGTCAAGTTCGCTAACCGCAGCTTCAATGTATATTCCTGATGCGACGTCAAGGAGAGAGGCAGTTGGATTTCTCACTCGTCTTGCGAGATTTGCAAGAAATAGTCCTAAACAGACCCATCTAAACCAAGCGCGTGAAATGACGAACTTGAGATGAGGGTGTCTACTTGCGCCCATGCAATCGTCACGAAAAGGAGGATTATAATTTCACGTTCCAAAACCGAGATGAACGGATCGCTCGGAGGCGATAGGAATGCCGCTTGTAGACGTGAGTCTTCTCAAACATTCATAAAAGTCAACACACACCAATTAGTATCATAAAGCTGGCCTATACTTTCGTCACAACAAGAAGGTCAAGTCTTTCAGTATAAACTCACTTGGCCCACGAACGCTTCAACTTTCGGTATCACAAAGATCACCACTGAGATCCATCCCACCACTGCACATCGAATGACCGGTTTGATTTTTGACCACGTCCAATTCTTCCCGATCCATTCACTGTGCTTGGCAAAAAAGTCCCGGCACCTTCGCGTATAACGGCCAACATTCCGCTCTGGCGATGTTGGACTTACGCTCGACTTCGTGAGGCTAGAACCTTCTCGAGCGATTTTGACAGACTTGAGTTCGGCTTTTGGTCGTAGAGAGCCGTTCTGTTCTTGAATCATAGTAGTAACCTAGAAACCGGCCACTGAACGTGAGAGGGAAGAGGGACGTGTGACATCACCGTAGAAAACAGAATAGATCCGCCTTCCGCATGTTATCTTATCAGCGGCATCCGTCGGTCCGTTTTTCTTCCGTTCCAATGCCTGCTGAATCAGCAGAGATCACCAGGATCAATCACGGTGGTAACCTCTTCCTCACGTCCTTGGAGAGGACACCTACGTTGGCGGACATACGTTACAGTGTGCCGAGCAAGATAAAATTCACGCAGCCTCTTGCTCTTCCCTCACTTGAATGAGTAACATTAACATAAGGTGTTTCTACCAGGAAGAATGCTATGCAGGTCTCTGTACTCGGGTCGATACTTAAACGAAATGACGGAGTTCACAAAGGCGACCATCAACCGCACCTCGCCCGCTTGCGCACAGCCTCACCGCTTTCCAACGGTAGGCATACTTGCACGGGTTGCATCACTACATAAACGACCAAGTTATTGCGTACTGTTTGAGCTTTCGTTTTTGACCCCTCTTATCTCGAAGCCTATCTACTCATGCAAGTGGATAATTGGAGGGTGTCGATTCTCGGCGGGAGTGGTGTGGGAAAAACCACACTGGCGACTCAGGTGCGTTCTGTCGCCAATCCAAGTCTCTGTCATCTTCGTAACGACCTTCTTCAGTTGACCCTTGGACGTGTTCCCGGTCAGTTCTGACTTCTACGTAATACCATGAACATCATCTTTACTCCCATCGGTGGTGTTAATAGAGGTGCATACAACATTGATTCAACTTCACTTCAAGAACGTCGTCAGGCTGATGGCCGGCTTGCAATCAGATAAACGACCAAACATTGTCAGAAGGTCCTTATCGAAGAGCGATAGAAATCGACCACCGCTTGTGCTACTTGGAGGTGATTGATGATTTCGGGAAGGGTGAGATGACTCCTATACTCCAATTTTTTTTCTCTGACATTTTCCTCTCAGATGAACACGTAGCGTTGCGCGACGCTTGGCCCCGGTATTTTCATTGCGTCTCATCAGATGGACCAATCTCTCGCATTGACCTAGCACTTTAGCGAGCCACATGGTTTCATCATGGTCTACTCAGTCACCTCAAGATCAATATTTGACAAGTCTGAAGTATTCCGCCAGTACATCAAGAACGTCAGACGGGACAAGGCTGTCTTCATTCTGGTGGGCAATAAATGCGACGCAACGCTCACGCGAGAGGTGTCAGTGGAAGAAGGCGCAGCGTTAGCGCGTGAACTCGGGTGCGAGTTTATCGAAACGTCGGCAATGTCGGCGGACAACGTAGAAGCGCTCTTATTACAAGTTGTTCGCTTGTTAAGGAGGACAGTCAGTACTGATTAGGCAACGCTGAATACTGGAATATCAACAAGGAGGAAAGGTGTTCATGTATGTAGGCTTCATCCTTGATCGGTAGATATCCAGATAACGCACTGTCAGTTATGGTTGGCTGAAGTTTTGAAACGTGGTCCGTATGATAGTTCAGATTGTGCGATCGTTGCTGCAATATCGTCTCGTCAGCCATGAAGATATCTTGAGGTGTGCGGATATGAAAATGTTTCGCCTTGTTGGTAGCACCTCGTCAACTAACGAGAGCAACGTTTGAGAATATTAAAAGGCACCACTAGGGCACGTAGCGTGTGGGCATAAAGAAAGGTAGGACTCGGCCGTGTCAACAACAGTATTGAGGCGTCACCAAAGGTGCCCCATAATTAGTGAAGAAGGAAGGGAGGCTTGACTTGTGCTCAACAGCTATGTATGTGGAGCGCGGTGAAAGAAGAAGCGGCGGATGGAGCGACAGGGACGGTGGTGGGATGGAGGCATTAACCACGTCGACAGCGGTGGAGGCCATAAGTAAGTCGTGTGGGTATCATCAACGCAGGCGACAGTGAAAGTGCCGAAAGGAAGAGGATAGAATGGAATGGAATAATTTTCGCTAACTACGTTACGTAAGTAACTCAGGTATGTAAGCACACCTCGCCAGCATAGTAAGTGAGGTGAGTAAGTAAGTAAGTAAGTAATAAGTATCGTTAAGGACGAAATAGGAATCGTTGTAGTTAGGTTAGGCGAAGGTAATCGATAAATTAGGGTAGGAGAGGGAAGGAGGTAAAATACGGGCAAGATGGGTAGGTAGCGTGATCGTGTTTTGTACATGAGAGGGACGTTGTTGAGCCAGGTTGTGATTGAAGTAGTGTCGACGGACTGTTCCCCAGATTTGACCCGCTAGTCTGATGGCGGTAGCGTGGCATTCGTGAGCAATGCGCGTGTGGCTCGTTTGGTCTATAAACGTTGGAGGTAATAGAGGTGGTAGGAGACCAAGGTAATATAACGAGCGTTGGGCTGGCCATGTAAGGGAATCGGAGAAGAGGTGCTGTACTCGGTCTTCGATGATCTTTCGGTCAGCCGGTGATGATTTGGATGCTTGGAGGATGTGTGATACAGATGAAAACAATTCGTTTGCGCGTGAAGATCTCAAGGATCGAAATTGTTGACAGGTGACGAAGATATGATGTGCGTCCTCGAAACACAGGCAACCAAATCGGCACCACGGTTGGCGATCATCGTGTAAGCGGATGTATTGTGATAGGCTTGTGTCCAGCTGGCCCGATCTGGCGTAGAGCTGAATCACTGCCGAGTATGACGAGATCGCTTTTGTGTACGGGTATGGGGGTGGGGGAGTCATGTCGAAGCACGCGTCAGAAGGTCTTGGCTCGTGGTAGGTGTCCAGTCTCTGTGCACAAAGACGGGCAAGCTGATTATCTACAAATGAGGAAATGTTTGATTCGATAAAGCCTAATGAGTCGGAGAAAGGAATGTAAGTATCCATGAAGAAAGTAGGTAGAGGAAGGGTTGGAGGTGGGAGGGCTACGAGGTTAGATTTGGAGGCGAGGTGGTCTGCAAGACGATTCATTTGGGATTCAGGAGATTGAGAGGCGGTGTGGGCGCGGACGTGGGAGAGTGAGGGATGGGTTGTCGTGGATTTCCAGATGTTGAGGATCCATCGGTACATGGAGCGGGCTGGGTTGATTTTAAGGGAGAGGGTGGTTGGATTGGACGATAGGGTGCGGACGGAGTTTAGGTGATCAGACAAGATGGTGGTTTGAGTTGGGTTCCTTCGTGCGATGATTGATGCTGCTGCAATAGCATAGGTTTCGCCATGTAAGATGCCGAGGGACAAATATTGGGGTAGGGAGGCAACGAATGCATTGTTGTTCGCAACGACGGCGAAGGTGGTGGATTTGATGGGATTAAGTTTGGTGGATGCGTCGGTGGCGTAAAGATTGGGAGGGGCGTGATGAGAGAAGGCGGTGGACTGAGTTGCAAGGGCAAGGACGGCCGCTTCGGCATTTTGTTGTCTTGCTTGGCGGCAGGTAAGAAGGGAGGGGTCGGGGAAGGCGAGTATGTCAAAGAGGAGTGGGAGGGACCGGGTCCATTCGAGTAGTAGAGGGAGGTCGCGACTTAGGCAGGGAGCAGAGGTTGGGAAAATGGGAGGAAACGGGGTGAAGTTGAATGTCGTTGTTGATTGTATGTTGTTGAGGGAGAAGAGGCCGAATTTCGATAGTGAGTGGTGATTATGCTTTTCGAAGTTTGTTAACGTTCGGGACGGGATTTCGTTGAGGTGTGGTTGGTAGGCTCGAGACAAATTGTAGAGATGTCGTAAAGAGACATCGCCAGAAGTTAGATAATGAAGGTCTGTTGAAATAAAGGAGAGTTTTGTGAGTGATAATACGTTTTGAGCGAGTGCCCAAGTAAACGGAATGAATGTTAAGCGAGACGGAGGTAATAAGGACGTTGTGTAGGGCTTGGAAAGGGGGCTGAGGCACCGGTTATGTTTACAGGTCCAGTCCGCCAGGGAAATCTGAGCCATCTTGGCGAATGAGGGGAGATGGTGATTGAGATCGCGGCTTAGGCCTGCGACGGATAGGGAAGAGTTCATGCGTGCAACTGATGGGAACCCTAGTCCGCGTAGGTCAAGCGGAGTGGACATGATAAGGGATTTGAAGCGGAAAGGAAAGGCGAGATACTGGTGGACCTTAAGTGCTATAAGGTTGTCGAGGGTGACAGCGCATTGGTTCGTTATTGGTTGCAATGCCAGGTGGGGCCGGATCTTTGAGATCAGGTTTTGTGTGATGATTCTTTTCAGAAGAGTGAGTGGGAAACGACGGGAGGAGGAAGGGAAAGAAAGATTATGTCACGTAGAATCAGGAACTGCAGGCTGGGCTTATTGATGGGAACGCGTAGGAATGTGGTGTGTGAGAGAATGACAGGCACGTCATGCCAGGAGGTGTCATCGGCTTCAGGGTTTGAGTATTCCACCGACGGCATTCGGGCGTCGGCATTGCTGGGAGGCAGAGTGTTGTAGACATAGAGCGCGCTCTTACGCCACTCCGTTTCCCATCCATAGGTAGCCTGAAAGCGGTCAGCATCACGAGCCATTAATTTAAGGGAAGAGAGGTCAGATGAAGGGATAAGGGAATCATCCATAGCTTCCACCATGGATACCTCAAGTTCAATACGGTCCGCCGGAGTATGGGGGATGTGTTTTCGTCCAAAGTGGGATTGTATTGAGAGGGAGCCCGGAAATTGGTTTTTGTTGTCGGAGATCCATCGATTGCATAGGCTGGTTGTTAGCGTACACTTCAGGGGGGACAGGGAACCGCCTTGTTTGGTGACGCCGTAAACAATGAACGAGTCCGTAAATCCATAAGCCGTTTTGACCCGATATGGTACCAAGTGTTGGGATGATTGATCGAGTTGAATGATTTCGTTGGGAAGTCCGTATGCGTTAACAGCGTCATAGAAACCAGATGGTTCTAACATATCGAACCCCTTCTTCTGGTCCCGCTGAAGGATGTATAAGGGGATGTGTTCACGGTCGGCCCAGAGCTGGTATTGACTGATGAACGATATGAGGTCACGGCCCTGAGTGCCTGGTTGCGTTGCCACCTGGCCCTCCGGAATGACGCCATGGTTTGTGAGGTATGGGGTGAGGAGGTGATTGAGCCATGCGAAAGGGAGGTTTAGCATATAGTTGTTGCATGCGATGCCTCTGTAATTGGACAAAGAGGTGTTTGGACCTCGTTTGTGGATTGTGGAAATATTAGTCGGTTTGATACAGGAAGGAAAGTGAGAATTTGAAATGATATAGTTTACCAGGTTAAGGACAATATTCAAGGCGTGGTCGCTAAGGTGTTTGACAAACCACTTTTCCCATCGGTCCGGACCTGGCGTTGGTCGGGCGTTGCCTTTACTGAGGAGATGGCGTAGGTTATCGAGGTCGAGTAATTTAGGCCAGCAGAACGGGTCGGTTGAAATGGAGTGGGCGACGTTTTTGACGGACGGGGTGTTCATCCAGGGTTTTGACTGTGACGGCCGAGGTGTCCGATGGTAAAGTTTTTCGAAGTAGTTGACCGTGGCTGACTTTATTGCGTCGGGCCCGGTCAGGATTGTATCTGGGTTGTGATCATAATCAGGGGTTATGGCTAAAGGGAGAGCAGAGATTCGATGGTGGAAAAGCCCTTTGGCTGAGCTGCCGCGAAGAACGCTGTAAAAACGGCTGTTAGTTTGTTTGTCGTCCTGCCTTTTGCGCTCCACCCGTTCCTCCGCAAAACGCAACTTGTTCAGTGATTTTCGGATGTTTGTAAGAAACTGGCGAAGTTGTGGCCGAAGATCCGGGGTTTGTGTCGCGTTAGGAACCGTGCTAAAGAAGATCTTTAGGTACTCGTTTACCCATGGGGTCTGTGGTAGGGGAATTGTCTGAGGATCTTGCGATCGGGCCAGAGCGCCTAGTATGCGGTTGATTCTACGGAGTTCTCGACATACCAGGGCAATGGTGGGGTTCGTGATCTTCTCCTTGTACCTAAAGAAAGGTTTTGGCGTTGCGAATGATGAATTAGCTGCTGTAAGTAGGGCCTGTGTGAAGTTCGAATAACATGACTCAAATTCGTCATCGGATGTTATGTTAGTAGATTGCGGGCTGGGTAAGCACGCAGATAGGAGGTCGTCAACCTTGGAAGCGAAAATGGCCAGGCGATATCGTTCAAAACGGCCCGGGTAACGAAATCTTGGGGCATAGGAGGAGGCCGGCAGTTCATTCGGAATGTCAGTGTTACTGTGGGTTGATGCCGGGGCTGAGAGGATGATTCGAGTATCAATTGGGCGGTGGTCTGTACACGGGATGAAATCTTGAAGGACAGTGATTGATCCTGAGAGTGTTCCGGAATGAGACACTGCAGAGCGGTTGATGATGCTGATAGACGAGGCTGTTGTGTCAGTCTGCCGGGAACGATGTGTGTACTGGCGATTAAGGTCGGATTGGGTTTGAGTTTGCCATAAGTCGATGCCGTCTGTCGAATTTAAAAAATGTGAGTACGCAGCCCGAGATGGTGACACATATGAAGCTGGGGAAGAGGATTCTGAGGTCTGCAGAATCGCGTTGAGGTCTCCGTGCATTGACCACGAGAATTTGGCAGAGTTGCATAATTTAGTAACTTCGGGCCAGAACATCTGTTCGTCATCAATATTGTTACCGGGATTCCAGGGTGCGTAAACGCCCATGAGTCGATGGGTAAAACCTCGGTTATTTTGAGTAGGTATGGTTAGGTCGAGGGCAACAGCGCGGCCCCGTAATGCATCTGGGAGCGACACGTTCTGGGTGTTGAAGGTTCCTCGTCGAATACCCATGATGACGCCCCATTTACCTCTGCTTCTTGTGTTTAGGCTACGGCCTGGGTTCTCGTAAATATCGTAGTCGTCCAGGCTAAGGCGTGAGGCAACAGGATCAGAGCTCTTGGTTTCGCCGATGACAAAGGCATGTGGGTGGGCTAAACGGACAGTGTTACGGATCGCCGATATTTTCATGAGGTCAGCTAGACCATTTGCATTGATTGAAATAATACGCAGGGCTAGGGGATTAGTAGACGACATTGCATGCACAATTGGTAGAAGCACGGAAAAAGAAAGTAACAGAAGAATAGTAAAGAAAGGGAGGGTTTTGAAGCGGAATTTGATGAAAAAGCGAGAGGGTTTGTAGTAAGAAATTATAAACGACTCTTGCAAGTGAAACGCATCCGCCGCCCATGTCAGTTTTCGTGTGTCTGAGGCTGCGGGCGGAAGGAGCGAGGAAGTAGAATTGTTTGCAAGAGTCAGGCCAGAATTCGGAATGAAATGTATGGGTACAGCACGCACCTGTGAGCTGTCGTCGACTTGCATTTGTGCAGCAATGTGGTCGACTTCGCTTTCCTCAGCAAGTGGTTCTGATCCGTCATCCGATGAGGTCCTCATGCGCTTGTGAGAAGGTTCCGAGACATGCAATGTTTGAGGGGTTGTTGGGGTCGAGTCCGGGTTTAGGCCTGAAGTTTGGGTAGGGCCACTAACCGATGGGGTGAGGGTTGGGATTCGGGAGGCCGATGGCATCGGCAGGGCTCTGGTCTGAAGTGCCCGCAAATCCGAGTAGCATTGGTCCCGAGTTTTGATGCCTGTAGCAATCCTCGAGGATACATCTTGGATGCTGTCTTGTATGTTCCTTTGGGCTACATCAGTTTGGGCCATTACCGACATTAGTTGTAGGGTAGTCAGTGTCTGTTGGAGGGATGAGAGTTCAAACTGTGCCGCTGTAAATAGGTTCGATGCGGCGTAAACAGATGTTGAGTCAGCGAACGCTCGGGTTATGTTATCTTGGGCAATTTGAAAATTATGACCTAGCATCTTTTGGTCGTCAGAAATGGAACGAATTGTGGCGGCCATAGTTTCGCATTGGTTGGAGAGGCCGTCGAGTTGGCGTTGAGCAGTTGGATCAATGGAAGTGGAGGAGGAGAAGCGATTGGTGAAGGAGGTGGGAGGAATGCCGGCTGAGTTGAGGAGATAAAGGAATTGCGGAGGAGAGGTGGTAAATCCAGAGTTTTCGAAGAGGGTGAAGGGGTCTCGGAGGAAGCGTTGGGTGACCTGCGGGGTGGCAAGAATGGCACAGTAAACAGAGCCGTCCAGTTCCACTCTGCTTCGGCGAACGACAGTGTCACCTACGAAATCCCCGTAACGGCGTTCAAGGTAGGAGTCGATGATTGATTTGGCGGACTGAGCGTCGCCCACTCCGTTGATGGCTATTTCGAGACCGTATAATGGCTGGATGTGGCGGGAACGATGCGGAATGTAGGAGCGGTTGTCAATCATGATTGGAGTATTGGTAAGGCTGGTGATGGAGTCTCGTTTGATAAAGTGGTAGAAGATGCGGTTGGAGTCACCCGGAATGTATGAGGATTGGTGTGAATAGTGGTTTTGTGCGAGGATATTGTCGATGCGGGTTTTCAGTTGGATTGGATTGAGGTCCTGATCTGTCTCGAAGTAGACTTGTCGTGTCTTGTCCGTCCTACCACTGGACACTTTCCACCTCGCCTCAATGTTCTCCTGAGCATCGAGAACAAGCCTGACAGTCTCGAGGATATCAGGCCTTGGTGTTTCCTTCAACACGCCAACGAGCGAGACGTATACGAAGTCCAATGGTTTGCGTGTGGCCGGTGAGACAATTTGTAGGTCAGGGAGTTCTGTACCCTCGGAAACGATTTTGTGAATTATTTGATTAAGATGTTCGACGGCAGATGTGAGGGAGGTGTATGGGAGGCCCGAAACCGTGAGTTCAACGCCAGTGAATGGGTGGGTTGGGTCGAAGTCCGGAGGCGGGGTTTCAGATCTCTCACCAGAAATTGGGAACGGAGTGTAAGGGCCAGGCGTATAATTCATGATAGCGTATTGATTAAGGATTTGTAGGATAGAATAGATAGATATGCAGCAACAGGATTATAACATAAGTGGTGGTGGTGGTGGTGGTGGTGGTGATAGAGCCGCCAGATGTCACTGTTTGTTTGAGATGACGTCAGTAAACAAAGATCCGCAAGATGCACGTTCTCAACCTGTTCTCAACACGTTCCATGAGGTTGTCCATGAACGCAAAGCAGAGCGTAAGTGTGTAGGCAGAAATGGAATCTTCTTATGAGGCGGTAACTCACATGAGCGGCACTGATTGCAACAGTGGTGATCTGGCTGCGGTCTCCCCACTCCCCGAGAAAGGTGAGGATAACTGCACGAACACAGGCCCAAACAAGAGGCTGCAGAAATTGCTGCGCCCTCCACCCACGACACCCTGGACGGCGGTTTCGCCGCAGGTTTCAGTGGCGGCTCCTCTGCTCTCGTATGGTCCAAATCTCCCTTTTCTAACATTACCATATGCCCAGACACACCATCACTTCTCGAGCTTCCAGTTGTGTCGAGCCGATATACCGAACCAAAAATGAGATTTAGATTCATCCAACATAGTGGATCAACTTTCTATTGTGGTCATCCAGTATCAAGCCCATGTGCCTCAGCAATAAATGAGCAACTCGGAACAGTAAGAACAATAAGGACATAGTGGATCAACTTTCCATCGTGATCATCCAGTGTCAAGCTCATGTGCCTCAGCAATAAATCAGAAACTCGAGTACCCTCAGGAGCCCTGGTAACTGATTATACGACCCTTTCCGATTGCTTTCTCCGACTCGGAATGATTTATTTTGTTGCCCCACCATCTTCCCAACCCATAATTTCATTTGTAACACATTCAGATGTTACCCAGCATTCATGCTGTTCGCTAGTATACATTTTTGTGTGTATGGTATGCAGTGCAACCGTGAAGATAAATATGATACTGAGCATGACTCAAGCACGTAGTCTTTCCTGTTGGGATGGTCCTTAGGATCGTCCCTTGTTAATCTCAACTTAAGTATGTGGGTAGATAATGCTCGAATGTTGCTGAATCCCTGCTTCAACTAATGACCCATTAGTCCTCCCCCGTTAGCAGGGGACCCCGACGGACACATCAATATACCATGAAAGGTAGTCCCTGCGCGCATTGCTCAGCCGGTATCCCCCTGGTAGAGAAGGAAAGTCCACGCTTACAGTCTTGGTACTGGTGTTTCCGGGCATGATATTGGATAATCCGCGCCACACTCCAGAGCTATCGAAGTAGCCCTGTTCTAAAAAGTATAAAGCTGCTCCACGAAGACCTCAATATCCAGTGCCGGACACCCATACAACTTTCTCAAACTCATCACCTACTTCACACCAACCCAACCACCATGTTATTCCAATCACTCAACCTCGCATCCATCTTCGCCATGCTTGCCATTGCTGGTTCGTTGACGGCCGTCTCTGCCACTCCTGGCACCACATATGTATGCTCAGCTTATCAATTTTGACTCATGACAATGCTTATCCATAATCACCTGTAGAACGAGCTCGAATCCCGGCAAGAAGTGACTGATGCAATTATGGCGCGCAGCACGAAAGTCGCCCTTCTTACGGTTCGTACTCCTTTTGCCCTTGCGTGAAGCCCGCCTAACTTGCCATCAGCGTGATATTCTGGAGGAGCGGTTTGCCCAATGCACGCAGCACTCGCATTGTGTTACGAGCTCTTATAAGTGTATCCAGGGTACATGCGTTCATCATAAATAGATGTAGATGATTCGACTATTGTTAATGATGTAGAATCAAAGGAATTTATCCAAGAGACTTATGTCGCATGGCGAAATGTCAACAGTATCCAAGTCTTCGCGGGGTTTCCGACTCGGCGAGTACCTGATCTATGTTTCGGAAAACGGTAATTTTCGATACGGAGAAAACGCCAAGAGCATGATGTATAAAAATGAAGTCTAGAAGAGCTCCTGGTCGATCTCAAGAGAGCATTGAATAAGATGGGATGAAAGCGCCAAAATGGAGTAGACCTCATAGACGTTTTGTAGAAGGACAAAACGGTGCCTGCGAATTACAGATCTGAAATGGACAACTTGTCCTTGCAATGTCTTGCTAGATCGCCAAGATGGCTTCCAACGCGATCACAACGTCAATTTCTCTTCATCCAGGATCTTGACATGCGCAGGCAGGCTCGAATGATGCCTCCTCGTAGTAATATCAGCAACATGATCAGCAAGAGGTCGTAGGCGCCTAGGATGTGTACCTCCACCGTAAGAGAACGTAGACGGCTGAAACACTCTACAGATCTACGTAATATTCCTCGATGGCCCATGTCACCTCTGCTCTGGTCGTATCGCGCCCAAGATCAAGGTAATGATTGCTCGATGAAGCGATGACATTGTGTCTCGTAAAACAATCCAATAATCATCAAATAATCATGACCTGCCTTCCGTCTAGCCGGTAAGACTGCTTCAGAACACTAAAAGGCAATCGAAAACGCGTCGTCCAGTAATAAGATTTGCAGACCAGGGGGAGATACTGCGACAGCCGGAGGATGGAACGACGGAGATCCGTGAGGTCACATGATGGAAGTAGTACGGAGTCATATCCCTCGCGAATCGCCTGTGTATTATATTCCATTTGCTGAATCTACACCTCTGAGCAAATCGTAAAATCAGCCTTACCGCACCGACGATGTCAGACATAGAAGTATACGAAAAGACACCTCGAAGCACCGTCAACCGCCTCAAACAACGAGGTCAGTAAACAACACCAGTGTTCCGATGTTTTAAAACTCATGTTACCTTGAAACCCAACAGCAGTATACGACCAGGACCAGATCCACACAATCATCGACTCCGCACCCGTCGTACACGTGTCCTTTGCTCCATCTCCCTTCGACACCGACCCTTTCCCAGCCATCCTCCCCATGCTCGGCTGCACCGGCGCGTACACCTCTCCAACCGCCACCCAAACTTCCCCACCCGCCATCTACCTACACGGGCATGCCGCCTCCCGCCTCATCAAGCTCCCCACAAATCAGGGGGATGACTTTGACGGACTCCCCGGCGTCCCCGTGTGCGTCGCCGCGACGCACATCGACGGCCTGGTCCTCGCGCTCACGCCGTTCAACCATAGCTGCAACTACCGCAGCGCCATTGTCCACGGCTACGCGCAAGCGGTGACCGATCCCGCGGAGAAGATGTACGCATTGACACTGATCACGGATAACATGCTCCCGGGACGCTGGGATAACTCGCGCGTGCCGCCAACGGAGGCAGAGATGATTAGTACGGGCGTGCTACGGGTGGACATCGTGAGCGCGAGTGCCAAGGTGCGCGCGTAAGGGCCGGGCGAGGATCGGGCTGATTTGGCGGATGGGGAGATGAGGGAGCGGGTGTGGGAGGGGGTTCTACCCGCTTGGGTTACTTACGGAGAGCCGATACCTGGGGAGGAAAATCGCGTGCATCACGTGCCGGGGTATATTCAGGAGTGGGTCAAGGCGGAGAATGAGAAGCAGGAAGCGTATGCACGACGCATAGCTGTTGGGAAGCCACCCAAAAAGTGACCCGACCGTGTAAGTAATCGATAATGTAAGCCCAACCCGTTGAAGCTGCAATTCTATTCTTTTGACTGACGGTTCCGCAGTCATGGCCAACACCCAGCGCAAGCCAAGGCGGTCGACCTGATTTAGACTGAAGGCGTAGCCACTGTGCGCTCAAGCGACAGCGGGCAATGAGTGTCAACAGCATGACGAGACTGGGTTCATCTCGTTCTGCACATGGAATCCATGTGCAGAACGGCTCTCCCCCGTGACCACTCGTAACTTGGCTACAGTTATTCCTGCTATGGACTGCATCGTTGCGACCTTCTCCAAACACTCTGACAAAACGATACTGTATGATATTAACCTACATACCACGTCTTCTGTTCACTTGGTGATCAATCATTATTGGGTGGGAAGTTTAAGAACGCCTAAAAATCTTTCTCTGCCCCCTTCTCAACTCCCCATACGTCTTCTGACCCTACCCCCGTATCCCTTCCTTGTTTAACATCCTGCAGTTTGTCACTGAGGTTTGTCCCATCCAGGGATTGATCAATCAGTCCAGCATCGTCGATGCGGTCCCTGCTCCTTTCATTATCTTCCGTTTGCGTCGGCAACTCGAGTCCTCGCTGCGCTTTATTCAACCACGCACTGTCTGTATTAGAGCCATACCCACCAGAAGCGGTGGCTAGGTTAAGCATCATTATAACACGTCAAGGCTGCAAGGTAAAGCCCAACGTACAATCATGTGAACTTGTGGGGTAATTCCCTGGCATAGACTCAGTCCCCGTACGGTCTTCACTTCTCTCTCTGTTCATATCGGGCTGATTTCGAGTCACAGCTATGTATTCGGTGGATATGATGCACATTACTCTTGGCGCAAAGTAGAAGACGCACGATCTGGTTCACTGGGATCATTGCAGGATTACTTCTAGTCGCCATTCAAATTAAGGACTATTCTCGTTGTCAGATATTTGGAGGTAAGAGGCGTGTAAAAGCTGGGAGTTGGTTTGCTCGTCGCATTTCTGGCGAGGTCATTATGACGTCATGACTGATGGACCCTGCCCACCTGTCGGGAAGGCAATGCCTTGGAAATAAAGCAGTAACAATCGAAGTTACAAAAAATACATATTCATTTTGGTCACCTGTGGTCGATACATTTATACAGTTTAGGTTAATCAACAATCACTGGGGATGGTTGAGTCATCGTTATATCCCGCCGCATTCATCCCAAGACCGCGGCTCGCAAATGCTTTCCACAAAAGACATCTGTTGGCGCCTCCGTATCTGTTCTGGTCAGCTTGGATCCAGGCTGCACGAGCACTGACGACTAAAGAAGAATAGGAATCAGATGGGCCAAAAGGGACGAGATTTAGGGATAGAGCCTACAAGTGGGATTACAAGGCTGCAGACGAAGGGCGTCGAAAAAGAGATGGAGATAGACGATGTTGCCTTCTGCGCCAGCAGGGTTGGTCTTCGCGGTGGACGAGAATCCATGTTGGACAACGAGTGCCGAGTAGACATTGTGAAGCATATTTGCCCACACTTCGCCGATCCCTGGATGTGGAGATTGACGTTAGGGTGAGCAGTGATGTCACGATAAAGGTACGCACTATGAACTGCAGTCAGAGTCTTCAAGGCGGAGTATCTCAGCGGGTTCGTAGTCCTGGAGCGTCCAGTTCAACACAGTAAAGGATAAGATGACGAAAAGGACGTACGCGCTGGTCGAATAAGGCTTGGTGCGGATCCCAGCGGGGTTGTTGGTGACATAGTCACCCAAGACGAAATCCTGTGTGTTCGCTGATTTATGTTGGGTCCACCTTGAGCAAATAGAATCAGGTCAATAAGTGATTTTTGTGCCTGAGTGAGCGATGCATACTCGGCCATAGCATCGGACCATCCTTCACCCATACCACCAGCTTCAGTGGTTTGCAAGCATCGTCCAGTGCCACCTCCTGTCATGCGGTTGGTGATTCCGTGGGTCATTTCGTGAACGATGATATCGTTTTCGAGGGATCCGTCACGGTTAGGCTACATTGACGTCATTATCGTTCATGTTATCCAGGAGACCATGGCTTACTGTGGTGTACGTCCAGATGTACCTATAGAAATGAAACGCACAGAACGTCAGACAAGAAAGCAGCATGATTTATAACAACCTACATGCGACATGTTCCTGACTGCCCGCTAGAATTGGTTATGAGCGAATTAACGCAGCTTTGGTAAAAAAAATTGACATACTCGGCAGGGGTGGCGAAGTTCGCGTTGTTCGTTCCTCCCGAGTCCTGGACCGACATCTTGACACGGTCATTCTGCGCACCGCCCTTTCCGAAGTTGTTGTTCTGGAAGTTGAACGCGGTTTCTGTGAAACCATATCGGTACGCGATATCATGTACAGTGTTGATAGCATAGAAAGCGTTGACGCGAGCTGCATTGAGATTAGCGGTGGTGGATGGTGCAGAAGCTGGGGAGTAGGTGTAGTCGAAGTTAAGGCCTGAAGAGCTTTGCGCGGTGGTTGAGGTGAGGGAGGATTTGTAGGATACGACGTTGTTTCCTCTGTAAAATGGGATCAGATAACCGTATGTGTGCTTTATATAGCGGAAGAATACTAACTCAGTCGTGGTGAAACTGCTAGTACCATATGCGTGCCATCCAGAAGGGGACGCAACAAGATCCTGGGGATCGACGAGAGTTTCCAGACCTTCGGTTAGCGTCTTCTTCGTGATGGGAAGCACCTTGTACTGTTCAAGACATATTGTATGAGTTCCCAAACAAAGCCGTGAAACGGAACATGACAAACCGAGGCATCTGCGACATAGTCGGTGACCGAAAGAATCTCTCCAGAGTGGGCATCGATATAGACTTCAAACCAGCTGTTGACTTCCTCGTTCTGGATTTGGACAGTGTGAACGAGAGCGACAGAGCCATCAGCTTGCGCTAGGTATTCAAGTCCTGTGGGAAAGCCGTTGTATGTTCCACTGAAAGCGGCTTCAGCCTTTGCGATAACGGATTTGGCGCTGATCGTGGGTCGTGAAGAGGCGATTTTCTCTGAAAGAACGAGACATGCGTGAATAAGCTTCAATAATGAGATGACACGAATACTTACTGGGCTTGACAAAGGAAGATCCAAATGATACAACTTTGTCATCTTTCCAAGCGACATTGGCCACAGCGTTGATGAAAGGGATACCATTCTAAAGAAACACATGTTATTATTGAATTTGCGATGTCGGAGCCGCCACGCACATGGAACTGTTTGACATAAGCGTATTTCTCGTTTCTATCAGTATATCCGCTCTTGAAGCCGATTGAATTTGCATCGACTCCAAGGCGTGACTGCACGAAAGAAAGAGCGGTGGAATTCAGATCTCTCGGGGCACGTGCGGTGATCTCAGCGTCGAGCTTGAGCCCAGTAGCGAATGTCTGAGGGTACAGAAAATGGTTAACGATGCCGGACAGCTGGTAAGAGGAGGTACATACCTCGTATGTTGTCTCGGGGTGGAAAGTTTCGAGTTTGAGTTCGCGGCTGATATGGCGGACGCGGTGAGTGGAATGCTTGACGGTTGCCTCACGTTCTTGGAAAGCGGAAGCAACAGACGAGTAGGCGATTGCCAAGAGGACAGAAGACAAAATCTTGTTGAAAGCGACCATAGCGTAAACGTTTTCGCAAGTCAAAAATTCTCGCAACAAGGATGGGAGATTGGGATATCTCTGGCCGTTGATGTATTTGGCATTGCACCTTTATACTTTTTACAGCACTTTGAAATTGCCAAATTTCACAATGCGATCCGATACAAGGCTGTCGGTAGACGCAACAACATGATAAGATTGGTAAGTTATTTCGGACAGCGCGGTCCCCTAGGCGCTCCATCTGTTGCAACAGACACCGGGTTGATAAAAGAGGTATCACACTCATATGAACTTGATCAGAGTCGACCCTCAATGCTTGAAGTTTAGCGATGATAGCACTTCCTTCGAAATGACGGGATAAGGAAGACGTCCGCACGTGGATATGATACCACTCACTTCAAGTTACTTCTTAATCCATTATCTCTACGCACAGCCATTGTCAACACTCAAGTTGAGGGGAAACCATAAGGAACATGGCACGATAGCATGACACCATCCTCTTCGGTCGTTAGTAGGTTTTGTTTTGAGACTGAGTGCATGTGGATCACCGAACGCGCCCCGGGTTTGCATGGCAAAGCTAAGAGATGATAAATTCAGCGCTCGTAACAGGAATCAACTACGAAGAATAATTGTTAACCAACCTGGGGTGTGTTGAACGATGCATCAAGACAAATCCTCAAGTATCGGGAAGAACGAAGAAAATAGGCATGTTTTAGACTCTGGCAGCAATCTGATGACACTCTTGGAAGCTAGCTCCTCACACCCGAAGTGCTCACATGATCAAAGATTCTTGATATGATCTGGACTTCAAGAGATACGCAATCACAGCAAAAGCGCAAGCGTCCGCGAGGAGCAATTTCTATCGTTGGTCAGGCGGGATGGAGGTGAGACGAGCCCGAACAATGCGCTGCAACGTCGGCGATTGTATATAGCAACCGGAAACGAAGACACGAGGCATGCATGCTTCTAGTGAAGGAGGAATAAAGTGAACATGCGATGCTTCTTCAAGAAGCACTTTAAAATGTAGACGCACCGTGCTGCTAAGCCAATGCCAAGTTCAGACCTTCATGCTCGTCACCATGGAATCAATAACTGTCGTAAGACATCCATGATGCGGTCCATATCTGACTGGTTGGACCAACTCGCACTTGCAGCTCACTGACAATCAAGGGCATGCTTCTTCAGCATCTTTGCGTTGACTATCTCATGATCGTGCAGCACTGGCACTCAAGATCCCTCCACTCGGTGGTGATACACTGCGAGCACGCAGGTGGCATTTCCTGCTTATCAGAGTCTGATTCGCAGAGACGTGAAAAGGTTGGTAAACGGAGTAGGAGACGGTTGAAAGCAACTACTAAACCCAGGGGATTTGACGGCAAACATTATCGGAGTTGCAATTCCCTGTTGCCGCAAAATAACCGCACAATTCTTGCACAGTTCCAACCATTCCTCGACTGGACCATGCACGGTTCGACTCCCCGCTCGTGGAGAAATATGTAGCTCTCCATTTGTTACATAAACTCGTACATGGAAACTGTTGAAGCGTGAAGATTATTCAGTCATAACTCGCGTCACTCTGAAAACCGCTAACATCTGAATAACGAGGAAGCAATGGTGTGCGTAATTTACCGGTTGACATACCCTTGTGCCATGCTTTTGACCTCTGATGTCTGAAGTCCTCCTCATTCGAAGCCCTCCTAATGCTTACCACATTCACATGCCTTGCTTGTCCCGAAGAGTTTCCACAAAAATTCGGACACCTTGTCAAGAGGACAGTCAGTGACCATCCGCGGAAGTCATGAAGGTCCTGCATAATCTCTCCATCCGAGTAGGATGGCCGTTAATGATGCCGCTCCACTGGGTGGGATCCCCCAATAAACCTATGATTATACGGACATTGGTTTGTTGTGATATGAAGGGAAGAAAAACCATAGTTCGTCCAGGTACATCCGAAGTACCTGATGCTAACTATTCCAGCCGGTGGTCGGATATCATAGCTTGCAAAACATCCCAGCTCTTGTGACGATTACAGTACGCCTTTCCGTAGCCTCAACCGCCTGTGGCCTACAGTCCACTGGTATCCATGATGCCAGATGTTACCCTGGCAGGCAATCGCTCGCTATAAAACTCATCATCGTGGAATAATGGTCGAGACTCTGCCACGTGAGTGTAGGTTTGCGTGCTTCTTGAATCAAAAAATTACCATGGCATTCACAGATAGAAGCACAGAAGTGAAGAGAAGTTATCGCTTCCTGTGGCCACTATACATTCGCAAAGGTCTCTTCTTACCCCGAGAGGTATGTTTTTTTGCGTCGTACCCTACGGTTATCGGTGTCCTCATGGTGGAGCATGTGAGCCGCTTGTGCAACGTCGGCGAATGCTACGCAGTAAGCGTTTTGGCTCATTTTGATGACATGTCGAAAAGATGTATGCGGCTCGGGTGCGAGCTCGCGTAGACGAGGAAAGATACCTGCGGCTGGGCATGTTCACTGAAGATCTTTAACGGGAAAATGCCATCGAGGGTCGACATTAATGCGATGCGATGCGCGCTTGACGGTGTCAACCTCGCAACTGGTGTTTCCCCTAAGATATGAAGCAGGGTCCAACTCAAGAGACATTCTCCCGCATTCTTTAAACCAAGCGTTAAAAGACATCTGATGTCCAGTGCGTAAGACTAAAAAAATCCCCAACAAAAAGATTTACCTCTACTGGACGTACCTCGACAATCATGTTCATCGCATCCAAGCTCGTTCTCATGCTTTCCCTAGTCACTCTCGGCTTATCCAATCCCGTGAAGCGTAGCGTAACCGAGGTCAAGGCTGCCGTTGTTGATCTTGGAGCATCTGTCCAGGCACTTGACGCTTCCATTGACGCCTGGCCTGCAACTGGCGGAACAACGGCTATGGCTGTGGTAAGCTCATCCTGGTATCATTTCTACCATCTCTTGTCCAACGTCGACACAGGCAATCAACAACAGCGGCAAAGCTCTCATCATGGATTTGGACGAGCTGACTGCTTCTGTTGTGGTGATTCTCAGCTCATTTGTGAATACCGATATAGAAGAGGTTGCTGACTGATATGTCTATAAGGCTACCGGTGCGATCAACGAGGCTGACGGAAGTGAAATTTTGTCTTCGTTTGAGTCATTCGTGCCTTCCATCGAGAGAGGTTTGGTAAACATCGTCGCTATCAAGCCCACGTTCACAGGTTTGTGGCTCTCTCCGAAGCTTCAGTATCATAACAATCTTATCTTCTTTGCCTTAGCACTTCCCGTACCCGGGCTGGCGGCAAGCACACACGCTAACCTGGTCAGCCTGAAGGCAGGCGCTGTCACATTCCTAGATACTCTAACTGCTAACACCCCAGTATTCATGCATTCCTTCTTGAGGCAAAAATCGGCGCTGACCACTACCTCATTTCCAGGCGACTCTCCACACAAAGGTGGCGTCGATCAAGAGTGATGTTAGCGGTGCTTTTGATATTGCCATTGCTGGTTACGCTTGAATTTGCTCAACGTACCTGAAGTTGGTATTGGACATTATCATATCATGGAGAACTTGCTGGAAACCATGGAGAATAAAATGACCACATTGGATTTGTGAAACTCGTTTGAACTCGACTACATTTGGAGGGATAAGGCATGTGTCATCGAGAGAGAGAGAGAGATCCAGTATTTGTGGTCCCAATACTAACATAAGCCCCCGTTTCGCCCAGTACCCCGTTTCGACCAGTTGCAAATATCTCCACATCCCGTGCTCAAATTCCCTCCAAATTTTACATAGCACTTACATTTAGTAATACAAACAACTTGGCCAGTTTATTTTTCAGAAAATGGACGTGAGTGAGGTGGTCGAAAGGTAGGTCAAAGTCACGCCTGCCGATGATGGCTGCAGCGGAGAATCAATTTTGCCCGTGCTGTGATAGTCGACGATGACGCCATGGGTTCGCCCACCTTTCGCCCGCGCGGTCGGAGTTCGAACATGGCTGTGTCACACAACTGTGACTGGTCGAAACGGGGTACTGGGCGAGACGGGGGCTTATGTTAGTAGCGGAACGGCTGGGGTTCGTACTACATACTTTCGGAGTTACCCGGACTTGCATGATAGTTTCTCACGCTACATAACCCGACCACCCAACGCCCTCCAACGCAACGCAATCCAAACTCCAAGATAGATTACACCCGAGATTTACTTCACTGCGACTAGTCCCGCTGGCTACACTCAATGTTATCAGACTCAATCGAGATCCGTGGCCCAGCTTCCAGTTCCAACTTCGAACGCATCGTAATGATGCTTATCATGTAGTGCAGGATAAAATGTGCAAGGCGCTTCACATTCTGTGCAACATGCGGAGACAGCAGAGGTGCAGGTATTTGCCGGGCGCAAATCTTTGACCTGACTCTCTTAGCGGCTGCACGGACGTGGAGGCTGGTCCATAGACTCGCGGTTTGTACAGCTTTCAGGGTTACATACTTACTCAGGTCGCTCCGCAAACCATCACAATCTGCAACTCTCTCTCTCTTGGGTCGATTGTGCGCTGGCTTATATTGGGCTGTTTTACTTTTGCCCATAGCCATCCCGAGTGACATGCGCAAGTTCCTTCGCAATATTCAAGCAGGCGTGACTGCAGCACTGCCAGCACCACCAGCCCTACACCAACCCGTTATTTACTGGAAACCGCTGCCTGAGATGCGTCAATCTTCCTGGCTCGCTCCCCTTCCCCCAGATATCTTGTATCTCATCATCAGTCGTCACCTCAACAGGGACCGGTCTTCGCTACTCCCACTCTCGTTGACATGTCGAAGTCTTCACTTGTACTGTCAACCGTTTCTGTTCCAGATTGTTAGCATCGGCTCCCGAGATCATGGAATCCGGAAGGCCATAATGACTCCATCGGAAAAGTTCGCCAAGGTCATTCAGGAGAGGCCGGAGGTACTGGGTTACATTCAAGACCTGCGTATTTTGGACGGTGGGAAACGTATGTTCGAAGGATCGCGTCCAATCACGAAGGAGGAACGTAGCTTGTCTTTCATTCTCACACGAAAAATGAAGAACCTTCACCGTATCGAACTATTTCTCCACGTCGTTTGGACTTTGATTCCAAATTCCCTCCAAACCGCCTTCTGTACCGCCTTATCCCTCCCATCACTGAAAGAAGTTGTTTTCGACACAGTCCGGATCCCTGTTGATATTCTGGGAGTTCTCCATGAAAATGCGGTGTACCTGGATTTTCGTGGGGAGTTGACACCCACAACTGGAACATACAGTCGTCTTTTCGAGCCGAAACGCATGCGCTTGAAGGACGGCAGTCGAACAGCATTCGTCATAAGCAACCTTTTTGACCCGAGATCGCCAGTACGATTGACGCGGCTGGAGGCACTCGAGTTTCAATGCCGGGGTGGTGCTTTAGTAAGGTTACAATCCGCCCTTGCTACCTGTCACCAAAAGTTGACGTCGCTTTCATTGTGTATCGGTTCGTGGGGCACCCGTGAGTTTCGTCAGGTCATATCCCTATACCGAAGCAACATTGTATTCAACTTCTGCCTTCTCAGCACCAAGCGCCGTCGATCTGAGCGCACTTACCTCTCTTCAATACATTTCCCTTAGTGCCGATGTTACTATGATTTCCAGTCGCACAGATGAAGGCACAACACGTTTCTTATTCATGTACCACACCCTCAATTCTTTGTCAAGCAAGTGCCTTCTCAGATCCGTTCATCTCCTGCTTCGTACCAACTTCTACGGTGGTACATCGAGATGCCCCTGGGCCACAATGGACTCGCTATTCAAGCCTTCTCCCTTGATGTCACGCAGGTGGGATGGTTTACAGAAGTTTGCAATCACGGCGTACATTGAGGATCAATATTGTAGTCGGGAAGTGGAAGGCAAAGCATGGGACAGATCGATACCCGATAAAATGCCGTGGCTTTCAAGCAGGAACATCTTGCAACTGACATGCAAGTTTGAAAGGTTGGATTTTTGGTGGATCTGACGGCACAAAACGAGTACTCTACCCTCCTACCCTACAATTCTGTCAATGTTTTCACCACTCTGGTTTCCTTTCGCTGACTGGTCAAATACCCACTGTCAATATTTCTTCATTGTAATTCGCCATAAGTTCTACTTAACCACAATGCAATTGCCGATGGGTGGACCTGCCATTGGCCCGTGATACAATCTCGTTGTTCTCTCACGTGGTGGGAACTTTTAAATCGGTGGCTTCCGTGAACGCTTCAGCTGCGCGCTTGACTTCAGACCAGTTCTTCCACTTCACATTGGCGGTTTCCACCTCAAGCCATGGTCATGAAGGGATTATCTTCGCTCATCTTATCACCGTCGTCTACCAGGACACCTCTTGGCTGGAGGAATCGAGTGGGATCTCCTACTCTACCTATTGACAACCTATTGAGGTCTTCACTCCCATTGTCGGCGTGAATGTGAAAGATTACTCGACCATCAAGCAGTGTGCAACTATGACTGGCCGACACCAGGGATCGCCTGGTTCATTCTATCACGACGCCGCACTATTGTTGATCTTAGGGAAGGTCGGCAAACAGGAGTGTCCTGTTACATCTCTCTTCTTACCGAATTGACTGGCAGCAATACATGTGCAAGAACAAAGAAATCATGGAGAGGCCTATCAGTTCACCGTGCCTGACACCCTTGAGGGTTGGCAATGTTTCGAAGTTTTCGCTTGTTCAACTGCTTTGCATGAACTTAACATCTCGCCGTTCTTCGCCCGTTGCTCTTTCTTCTTCCTAGGCCTGGCCGTCGGCGGAGTACATACATCCACCAAGGTGAAAAGACCTACGTTGAGTTTTTTCAGATGTCCAAACTCGAAGATCGATTGGGGAAATTTGCTCAATACCTGATTAACCCTCAGTCTCTGGTGAAATTCAAACTTGACTCAAAATGCTCAACGTCGTTATCAGGTCGTTTGACGACTTTGTCGCTGGAAAACTCATGCAATCTTCCATTCATTCCTCAAACACCTTGTGATCTCAATGAAATACCTTTAGCAATACACTGGTACGTCCGACTATATGCAATTCAACCTCACCACCGCTCACTCACGGCCATGATTCTCTTTCAGGATGAGTTTGGGGACAACCTGTCCGTTCTCCTGCTTGCGGCTTGCTCCGCTTACGGAGTTTGAGGTCAATGTCTATCCGAACCAGTTTTTCGCCAAATGGTTGGGACAGATGAATTGAATGGTACCCAAACATGATGGAGTGCTTGCCCGGTGGAAATACTTTGAAGTTCCTTGGGTGGATGATCGATATCGCACATAGGAGTGACGGTCACAACAGGTCCGAACTAGAGACCTACCCTCCATGGGGGAGATGGGAAATACCTTGACCTTCGCCGGACTTCAAGAATTCAAGATCGTTGTGTCGTGTCTGTTTTCCCAAAGGCAAACTATAGGCATGTGAACCTTTTGCACCAGTGAGTGGATGAGAGACCCAATGATGCCTGATATTTCTTTGGTTTTACATCTACTTCCATCAATATCTGCAAATGACTAACGAAGGATAGGTGGGTGAATCTATTTGCGCGATTATCCATCTCTTCATTATGACTGGCCCCGAGCTACTTTATGACAGATCTGGCGTCATGTTTAGCGCATAGTACAACGAGTGGACAATGCAGTGTTACTACTACTTCTTACTGCTACAGCTTTCTCAGGCATATTTGACAGTTCCTTAGGCCATGACAGAGACATTTACTCAAGGATTCCCCATTTGTAGTCGCCGATGTTCTAAATTAAGTAAGTAGGTTCAATTTACCTGTGTTCTTTTGACGTTCTTCTGCTGAACAATACTTACATAGGCCGAGGAGAGCGTGAGCTACTGATTGGCATGTCAGAAGACCTATGTTGCCAGGAACCAAGGCTGTATCGCACAGCCCTAACGACGTAGTAGAAAGAGTTGATTAGCCTCTCTACTTTTTTCACTCTCCCAATCCCTGATGCCTCATCGCGCAGTCTTCAGAATTTGAAATCAACCATAGTCATTTCAGCGACATCCAACGCGTGGAGGGAAACGTCTACTTTGGACATCATTCGGATCCTCATCATGGTGCAAGATATGCCTCCGCCAAATGAACACTACTGACCTCCATCCCGTTCAGCTCTCCGAAAAAGCATCGAGAAGGATGTCGACTTGAACGGTTTCTCTCCCACTTCACGGGAGCTAAGGATCCCGCGTTTCTCCAAAGCGCTTCTTGTGAAACGATTGTCTCTGACAGACGTTGGATATGACAGCAAGATGGGTGCTGGAAGCTGCGCATTCGACCTGGCGTCGCGTCTTAGTCTTCTACCAGGACAGATCAACTCACACCTGGCTGAATATGACGAGGGAGTACCCATCGATGACATCGTCACTAGAGGAAGCTGCTATTGCGGCCGAATTTCCCGACATGGACTCATCTACCTTGTCAGCCAACATCTACAAAACATCTCTCTTTCAGAAACGTCAACAGGGACCAAATGCATTGCTATTTCCACAAGTCTCGGTCGGTTCAAATGCTACGAGAAAGACGACCGCACATTCGTTCATTTCGATGGAACCACTCGATCGTCCTACCTCCCTCTTGTACGCGACCAGAACTTGGAGGAGATTTTACAAACAGCCCAAGGCCAGTATCTCATCAACGATTCGGCTGAACATCGCGACTTCATTTGGCGTCAGAGTTCCATGGACGCGCTCGAGTACCTTGCCACTGGAAACTTCTATGGAATACCTAATGCGATCATGTATATGCCGAGGGAGACTCTGGACAGGTGGAAACGATTGAAGCAATTCTCTTGGGCGATGGCTGATGCTATGTTGAGCGTCATTGAAACCGTCCACGAGCCTGCCAGTTTTGTGTTGGCGCTTAATAATCTGCCAAAGGGTAGCTCGGCGGGTCTTAAGAATAAACTTGCAATGGAATCCCCAGCAGAGAAATTGGCGGCTTGTGTATATCTTTGTCGTGTGCTTTCACGGAAAAGCATCACAGAGATGGATTTTGAGTGTGAGTGCTGTGGCCACCTATCTCACCACAGATGGCACTCATGATTTTACAGATTTCCATATGTACGCTCGTATGAACATGCAAGATCTCACGGAGGCACATCAACTTTACCGCAGCCCACGTGCCGAATCCTCCAAGTTGTTTTCAACGTCTCAGGATCGCTTCATGCGCCTTCTCCGTGAATACACAATGGTAGACAATGCAAGCGGTAGACATAGCGACCCTTCCTTACGTACTGAACTGCAAGGTCTTCTCCTTTCCAACCGGAACAATGTTGCACTTGTGGTTTTCCAAGGTTTCCTGGCAATTGTATCCTTGTGGAACTCTTCACGGGTGTTGATGAGGGCGCGGGAGGCACCTGAGGAATGGATTCGGTTTGTGGTGGCAGATGATGATGATGTATTCCTTGGTTAGAGGTCAAAACAGTAGCAGAACATCGTTTCCGGTCCTTATAGTTACATATAATCTATGACGCTGTGTCTTAACGACGACTGAATACCCTTGGATTACCCGTGCGATTCCCTTGTCAGATCTTGACCTGCTTGGGATTTTTTGCATAAGTCATGGTTTCCATCCGCGGTTCTTGTTTGTCTGGTCTTAAACGTTATCATGGCGTTGTATGTATTTCTCCGAATCGGATCCCGAACGTGGCAGTTTTCTCGCGAGGGGCACCTTGGGGGAACCACACCCAAACAATTCAATTACTTACTTCCTGTATGTAAGTACGAACCTCAGTTGTTCCGCTGGTACTGACTGGGACCACGATACTGGTCCTCTCTCTCTCTCGCAAAAGGTCAACCCAAGGTCAGCTGAATGCATTTGTATGGAAGAACAAACAATGGACGTTATGTATGTAAGCAAGCTCGCCAATTGTGTGAAGGATGCATACTGTGCGAGTCACAGGCGTGAAGAACAGATGACATTGTGCCTTCAACGTTGAGAGGCGATGTGGAAGAGGGAGGCCTTCTATATGTGGGCCAACGATGGGTTGCTGATGGTTCTGACAGGAATTCTGTTTCTCACACTCACGGCTTTTCTCCTCCCACATCTGAGCCTCCTTTCAAGAACACTAGCATCGACCGTCTTCAGTCCGACTTCGCCGCCATTGACTTTATTCCTCCTCTGGCCACCTTCCTCAAAAAAAAGCTTCCCTCTGTCAACATTTTCCAAAATTAGCAATGAAAGTAAAGTATTTATGGCAGGCTGTAGCAGCTGACAAGGTGCATAATCAAACCCTTCCCGTCAAAAAGTCGTTGCAGTTCCGAATCCAGAACCGAGTTTGGAATCGACTCAGAACCGTCTCAAGTCCGCCCAGTCTGACTTCCCCTAAATGATTCGACGACTCCTGGTATCCTATTTTTGGTATTCCAATTTCAATAATTCTGGCAGAGAAAGGCTGTCCAATACTTGTGGATCAGACAGAAGTTGCCAACTGTGGGAGGTGGGCGCCGTGCTGGTTATTCATCCTAGCCCAGTCAAGATGCGAGTGAGTATTGTCCTATTTCTAGAACGGGGCAGGCTGATTGGCCCAGTTGACGCACGGTCACCTTGTGCGGTTCACATTTTGTCCACACCTCACCTCGCGTCTCACGGTTGTCCGTCCGAGGCGGAGTTCATAACTCACAACACTTGTCCGAAAGGCTTTTGATAGCTTCTGATGCTTGCAGTTGCGCGTCTTTCTTCGCCATCATGTTGAACCCACCGATTTCTTTCCTCTCAGCCGAGTTGCTTTTCAACATCGTTGAACATATTGCAAAGCTTCCGTCTCCTGAAGAAGAACTCCATAATCTATCCCTTGTGGATCGGGCCTTCACGCTTTCATGTCAATCGTACATTTTCAGGACGCTCCAATTGGGCGGAGGCTCAGGAAGCAAGAGCAGGATATCCAAGAAGCTGAAACAAATGAGAAGGATTTTGAACGACAAACCGTCGTTCGCCGATCGGGTCCGCACTATCGAATTTCATATCTTACCCAAGCACCTCGTATGGTTCCTCAACAATAAGACCCTCATCAGCATCCTCCAACTGCTCGCCAAGTCGCCGATGCCGCCACATGAGTTTTACCTTAGCTCACCGCTCGATCCTTTGAACCTTGGCGGCCCCATTGTCTGGGGTCGGCTTGCGCAGTCGTTCTTTTCGCAAACACTGACTATTCTTCACCTCAAATGCTGCGAGAATCTACCATTATCCCTTTTTATCATCTGCCCAAGGCTGAGAGAGGTGGAACTTGACAGCGTCGAGGCTGCTCACGAGAGCTACAATCAATGGTCAGACAACAATTGTCCTGCCCTGGAGTCGCCAGCACTGGAACGTTTCTACTATCGCAACTCACAGACCCTTGTTAAACAAATGATTACCCCACCATCCAGGTACCATATGCCATTGGGTCTGTGGTCAAAACTTCGTGTTCTAACGCTATCGCCACACGAGAGGGAAGAAATGAATCTCTTGCAACCTATCCTCAACGCGGCTTGCAATACACTAGAGGAGTTATACCTTACTGGTATACAGGTGGGCGACAGTGAGTGCAGTTTTTTCTTGAAAGCAGAAGCGAATTTGACAGGTTATTCAACAAGGTGAACAACTCCCGCTCGCTGGAATCGTAAACCTCAGAAGTGTTCCACGCCTGCATGTATTTGCGCTCCTCGCCATCATAAAATGTGATGTTCGAGAAGAGTCTACGGTCATCCGCGATATCAACATCGTCCTCGGTACGATAGACGCATCCAATGAAATCACGAACCTCTGTTTCGACTTCGACATTGTCGGCAGGCAGCCTTTCGGTAGATGTCTCGATGAGGACTGGGGTGGTATATGCGAGGAAGTCATACGCATTTCTGCCGGCAAACCTCTCGAGTTGAATTTCGAGATGTGGGTGTCTAATGGAACACTAGACGTTGATCACCCTGGAGAAGGTGAGCTGTACGCCCACATTCGGGAGAGGACAGTGTCGCTCTCAGATTATCCAAACATCTGTACCCACCTTTGGGATCCCACTTGTTGGAGTCTTGGGCTTAGTCCATCCCTTAACCGCCAAGTCCGCAGTAGGTGTAGGCGGTAGCTCGCTCATGTACAGTCCTCTTATTCACTAGTTTTCATCAATCGCCCATAAAACAATCTTCATGTCTTGTACCTCTCGATCTCCTTCACACAGCTCATGTATGTATGAATATCTACATTTCAAAAGGCTTTACTTGTTTTTTCCCTTTGCCATATTCTCTGCAATGCGAGGAGATTTCCTAACTTGGACTGCCTCCTTCACCGCATGATGATTCCGAGCTGAACTACGCAATCCAGCACCGGAATGACCAGATACCAACGAGCTTTCGGAACCTACGGGGCTGAGTTCACCAGGCTCAAAGATCTTCGCATTTTTCATTGTCTTGTGAAGTTCGCCAACAAAAGCCTCAGCTTTTAACCCCAATTTGTACTTGCAAGCCGAAAGGTGAATCAAGAAAAACACCAGTCGTCGGAAATAAACTCACTTTTTTGGCTAAGTTGTCCAGGTCAAGAGCGATCTTTTTGGCGGTCGGGTGGCTTAGTTTTGTGTATTGATCGCGGGGTCCCTTCGGAGTGATGGCTTTGCCTTTCATCCCGTGCTTTACCAGCTGGCCTTTCTAGATTGAAGAAAGTCGTAGGTAGTATGCATCTCAGTAGATAGAAATTCTTACTCCTCGATTGATGCCTGCAGGAATTAGAGCCATATTTTCTGGACTATTGATGATCCTCCTGACCTCGTGTATAAAATCATGCGGCAGTTTTCTGGACACATAAAGATGGTTATCTAGGCGGTGCCGCAGCATGATCAACACATCCACTCACCGGAGTACCATGCCATTGTCTTGGAGAACTTTTTTGACCATTTGATCTTCGTATATATGGTCTATTGGGGAATAAGATTAGGATAAGGTCAGATAGTAAATACAGTCACGACAGCATATCAAAGTAGCCTACCGGCATCGGTGTTGGGTGTTGCAAGCAACGCCTTCCCGTGGTCCAGGCGGTCTTTCACTTCCAGCTTATGACGAGAAGCCTTGATATTCTTTTTCTCTGTCTGGTACCGAAAGGGATGCTTTGCAGCATTTCCTCGATAGGTCTTAGGAGATGCTTTTGCAGAGTCAGCCTTTGCGCGCCTCTCCAACTGGTCCGGTAACGGTGGGATGACAGGAGCTGCATAGGAAAAAGAGAAAGCATATTGAACAAGGACAAAAGTAGGTATAATCAGCGACCAGCGCATAGATAGAGGATGGGTGGTATTGCAAGACCAGCTTGTTCGAGCTGGCCTTCTGACAACGGTTATTATAGCACCTGGCTTGGTGCTGCTATGTGCAACATATAGATAGAGACTGATTTTGTGTCAGTTGAGGCATGATCCTGGCTCGGCGGTGCGCACTGGATAGACATCTGAGTTGCAGAGCCTTATGATGGAACATTAAGGGGGTGCAAGATATTGTTCATCACACTGTCTCGAAGTCAGGTATAATTTTACCCCTGGGCATGATTGCACGAAGACAAATTATCTCGTGAGGTCCGCGGAGGTAGTGACGTCGTACAAATGATTTCTGGATGGGTTTGGTTGACAACTTCCTTACAGAGTGAGAGAAGACATCGAGAACTGGTTCTCTTTCTATTCAAAGCGCTCACATCATCTTAGACGCCAAACGAGGCTGTGCGTCGAGTTCAACAATATGACATTGTTTGTCCTCCCCGGTTAACTGCCAACAATTGCTTCTCCCGTGATGTAGGGAATTTCTTGTATAAATAAAGACTGTCTATAACGATGTCGAAGTTCGGTTCAGGCATCGTGGCACACGGTTCTGTTCTGGTTCTTGAAGTACCAGAACGTAGTCCAAACCGATTGGTCACTCATGGATAGAGAGAGTCATAATTCAGCGCGCACCAGTGGATGAGGGGAAGACACCAGGCTTCAGAGACTGTCAAAAAAGTAGATTAGGGATTGAAGAGACGAGTGGGAGAGGTCGGCCGATTGATATGAACTTTCGCCCTCACAAATTCAATAATATTGACGGAGAGAGAGAGAGAGTTCCAGATTGTCCCGAGGTCGGAGAATGAACAAGTTATAGCAAAAATACATACACGGCATGTGACTAATCAAAGCGCCCTTGTGTAGGGCGTGACGCTAGTCCAATAACCAGAGTTCGTTCATGTGTTAACTCTGGGACACTTCAATGGATTGGTTGGAAGCTGTTCACACCGGTAAGGCAGTCATGTGCCCGTAGTATACATGGTATTTATAACCTGTATATAGTACAAACCCCAGTCGTTCCGACCTCGGGACCACAATCTGGAACTCTCTCTCTCTCTCATGACAACTCACTATCACGTTTAGCCATTTCGTAACCGAGTTGGACCCGGGCACAGTTAAAAACTACTTTACTGACCGCTTGAATCCGTCCAAGACGAATACCTTCCCACAGCTCGATGCCGATACTTACCCCCACCTCCTTCCTTGCTAGTATCACTACCTTTTTTAAAGGGTCATTATGTTGTATGTATATTCTATTTATCATGAAGCTTGAAACGATATTAGACAAGCATGACTAAAGATGTACATCACGTGAAGAGGTGAATCAGCATCATAATACAATGGGAAGGCGTAGATAGAGTGGGGAGGAAAATACTGCTGGTAGGGAGGAATAAATATGTATTACCGTACATTGTAGCGTAGGATCTCAAACTATTCCCGCTTGCTCAACGCTTGCAGCTGAACAAAAGCGTAGTAATCGCCTCTTCTCTCTAATAGTTGATCGTGCGTTCCGGCCTCGCTGACATGACCTTCCTTTATGAAGTAGCTATGCGCGCCAATTCATCAGTACATACTTTCTTCAAACTGGTGAAGAGACTCACATTCGATCCGCATTCTGTATCGTTGACAATCGGTGAGCAATGGCTATCGTGGTCCTTCCCTTCGCCGCTTGGTCAAGAGCAGCCTGTACAACTTTCTCCGAGTTGGAATCGAGCGCTGATGTCGCCTGCGTGCAAGAAATTCATGAGTTACATGCTGGCGTGTTTCATCTCCCTGACGCACCTCATCCAAAAGCAGCACCTTCGGGTTCCGTAACAGGGCACGAGCGATGGCGATGCGTTCTGCGATATCCACTTTGAACAAACCACCCGGTGCACAGAAAAGTGAATCCTTACGTTTTTGGCCACCAGACAATTGTGATCCTTTGCCACCAACTTCAGTGTCGAATCCTCTAAAAATGGCAAGCTGTCAGTCTCAAACATGGTCACCAGGAAGGCTACGCACTGCGGTAAGCCCTGTATGAAGTCCAAGATGTTCGCATCTCGGCATGCATTCTCAATCTCGTCTTGGGTAACCTCGGACTCAGGCTTGATAGCACCAAGCAGGATATTGAATCGAACGGTGCCGGCATAAAGAGTGGGCTCTTGTGACACGAGTGCCAGCTGTTTCCGGTATTCTTGGACATTTAAATCGGTGATACGTTCACCATCAAGCTGGAAAAACACACAAATTAGCTTCAAAAAAAGGTTACTCGATAATGTAACCCACATAGATTTCTCCCGCAAGAGGGTCGTAGAAGCGCTCGATCAATTGGATACTGGTAAACAGATTCTAGTGATCAACGGAAGTAGGCAGGGAGGAGGAAAATCGACTCACGCTGTGCTCTTACCAGACCCACTAGCTCCAACGAGTGCGATGTACGTGCCTGGTTCAACCTCTAGTGAAAGACCACGCAGAACACGGACACCGGGCCTGGTTGGATAACGGAAGTGGACGTTTTCGAAGCGTATATGGCCTTGTGCAGTCTTTGGGTTAACAGTCTTGCCTTCCGTTGACTCCGCATCGATTTCTGGAGTGGAATCGAGCAGCTTGATAATATCGGAAGCAGCGCCCTTGGCGGAGGAAATATCTGGCACGAATGAAAACACGTTGCCTGCCTGCATGGCACCGAAGGTTGTGCTCTGGAACGGTTCGATGTTTATCAACCTTCACAGCAGATTTCGGCAAGCTTTTGGATGACATACCATGAGCCCGACGAAGAACTGGAAAGTCGTGGCCTCGAAGCGAGACACAAGAGTGGCACCGAACCAGAAAATGAGAGCGATGACGAAGAAGACTAGAGACTGTGCAAACGCATACAGCATGTTGCTCCACAATGCAGTTTTGTTCGATTGACGAAGAGGTTCTTCCAAACTCTGGCTGTACAGTACGAGACAGTCATCCTCCCTTGTGAGGGCAGCAACGGTGCGAATAGATCCGGCGGCTTCACAAGCCAATTGAGCTGAATCTTCATGAGCCTTCTTGTTGGCCTGATCCTTCAAGACGACAACACGCTGAAAGGTAGGGTTCAATCAGAGATCGAGGTGGATGGAATATTGAGACTCACAAGACGAATATAACCTGTCGAGATGAGGAGCGGCATGCAAGCTGATCACATAACGTCACCCGCTGATGAGAGCGCAAAAGGTAGATTGGTTGACTCACCCATGCCGACAAGCGCCAGTTTCCAAATGAACACAAGACCAAAAACGGATCCAGTGATCACGGTAGAAATACTTTGCACAATAGCGCCCAGCGTGATACCGGCCAGACCATAAACCTTCTGGGGATTGTCGCTCAACCGAGCAGTCAGGGTTCCAGTCTGTACTTCATCATAAGCGGAGTCGATCGGGAGAAAGAATGGTTACTGACACTGTTGTCATCTCTGTCAAAAAACTCGACTAGAATGAGGCAGAAATGATGCAGTCAGTTTAAACATACAGTGAAGTATGATACAACTTCTTACTATCTTGTCGCAGGATCGCCTTGAAACTCAAAGAACGCAACCTTGACGTTAAGACCGAGGCAGTGTAGGCGAACAGATAATTTTGGAAGCCGATGCAAAACATTGAGAGGATAGCAATGAGAAACAACCTAATGTCGATATCATGAGTACAAAGGACGAAACTTTTAGAGAGTCCGTACCAAAGTGCGTTTCTATCACCAGCGTGACGACGTGCGGCATGATCAGTCAAGGAGAAGCCCTCGATGCCTTTGGCATAGACGATACCGAATGCAGGGTAAACCGTACCAGTCACTGGAAGACATGGTCAGCATGGGACAAGAATATGCAGGAGAGCTGGCGCACTGCAGGCGAATAGAGCTCCAAGGAAATAATTCTTCCACTGGTCCCGGATAAGAGGCGCCATGCGGGTGAACAAGTAGAATAACCCATGGTCTTCTTCTTTCTCGGTTGATAATTCACCTGCTTTGCGCTTCTGTTCGAGGATCTCACTAGCAAGGGAGTGGCCAGTCGTCTTGCGACCAAGAGGAATCTCATCGCGGGCTGCCTTTTCCATGTCCTCTTCAGAGCCACTAACGCTGCCAGAATCTCCTTGAGTGGTTCGCTCACGCCCTTCGCGGAGCTTTTGTGCCTGAACCAGTCGGGCATACGCACCACCAGCCTGGACAAGATCATCATGCGTACCGCTTTCGAGCACCAGTCCGTCACCCATGACATGGATGATATCAGCGTCTTTGATGGTCGACAGACGATGGGCTATAGTGATAGTAGTACGTCCTATTTGAGGTACAGTTCAGTCTTGTCCATAGGAAAAAATAAAAAAGAAAGAAAGAAAAGTAAATCACCTGTAGCAGCCTTGTCCAACGCATCCTGGACAATGCCTTCCGATTGGGTGTCGAGAGCGCTGGTAGCCTCATCCAAAAGTAGAATTCTTGGATCAGAAACGATCGCACGGGCAATTGCGACACGTTGCTTTTGTCCACCAGATAGCAGGAAGCCACGCTCACCGACCATAGTGTCGTAGCCCAGAGGGAGTTTTGTGATGAATCCGTCTGCATTCGCTTTGATACAAGCCTCCTTGATGAGTGATTCCCGAACTTCGTCGGATGCATTTTCGTATTTGGTACCAATGAGACCGTGAAGGACGTTTCCTCTGATGGTAGTCGCGAAGAGTGTAGGCTCTTGAGATACGAGTCCTATCTGAGAGCGCAACCATTTCACGTTGAGGTCCTTGATGTTGACGCCGTCTATCTTGACAGCACCGTTGATAGGATCGTAGAAGCGTTCCACGAGAGATACGACCGTTGACTTTCCAGAACCTGACGCGCCGACTAAAGCGGTGGTCTTACCGGCACGGAACGTGACAGACAACCCTTTGACAACTTCAACGGTAGGTCGCGATGGGTAGCTGAACTTCACGTCCTCGAAAACGATTTCTCCTTCGATTTTATCTGGTTTCTCTCCCCCTGGATTAGCGGAGTCAATGTCAGGAATGCGGTCGATAGTATGATACAGCTTGGCCGCTGCTGCTCTGCCGTGTGTGATAGCTGGTTGGCGAAAGATTAGACCTCAACAGACCCTCAATTTAAGCCGTCGTAGAGCGCGTACCTTGCATTTCAGGGGCAAGGAGTACAAGGGACAATGATCCAATCAAAATTGCCAGGAAGACGTTGACGACAGAACCGGGAGTTGCTGTCAGAGAATATGATTCAAACACAAACACTCTCATCATGAATATAGCTAACTTACCGTGGCCACTATTGATGAGTGTTGTACCGAAGCTGAAAGTGAGGGCGTATGCGGCGTAGATGACGAAGAAGAATACAGCAAGACCTCTTCCATGCCAGACCGCAGCCTTGATATCAACTTTGAGAGACTCGTTGATGTGGTGGTCGTAAAGCCGTCCAAGAGTAGTCTGCGTCCCAAAGGCCTGAGCTGTACGAACTGTCGAGATAACCTCTTCAGCCAGGCTTCCTCCCTCTGCGGTGTTCTTTAAAGAAAGTCTAGAACCGGTTTCGTTAAACAAGGATTTAGAAATAGGGTCTGTACACGTACTGTTTGTATTTTGAGATGAATTTGTTCATCACGATACCCGTGATCATCATACATGGCATAATCGAGGTCAATGCCAGTGCCAGACGCCATGAACGAGCGTAAGCAAGAGCGAACCCAGTGACAAAAGCGGACAAGAAGCTGACGACGAGCGCAACCTTTTCCGAAAGCCCTTGCTGCACCAAGTCTAGGAAAAGCACCTTGAGAGATTGAGTGGAGCGCCGCACTTCTAGATTACTCACGAGTATCCGTCTGAATTCGTGTTGCGACCTCCCCTGCGCCTACGTTATCAAAGAAAGCTATGTCTTGACGCAAGATGGCCTGCAGGTAACGTTCCCGTATGCGTTTTGCGTTGACTTCGCCGGTGTAAACCCAGATATACATGTACGTGTACGTGCAGACGAATGATCCAATACCTGGCGGTAAGTTAGTATTAACACAGCAATTTTTTGGTAGCAGGTTACGCACCGATATAGACGAGATAGCTAGCGCTCTGAGACGCAGAGTGACGGAAATGCGCTGCGGCTTCAGGGATTGATGCAGCAGCTCCCGGCACACCTGCGTTCGCTCTTGCCACAGTAGTGCCGAAATTGACGAAGTCTTGTGTGAGATTTCCGAAGAGGAGGGACATGAGCGGCTAAGAACTATCAATAAGAGATTCGCAAGACAGAACGGAATACACGCACCTGAGCTGCACCCGCCGTAGCTGCCGCTACCAAACCAATGCAATCTATGAAGATCTCGAATTTTGTGGAGAAGCTTCAAATTGAGCATGAGTGCGTGGTGTGGAAGGATAAAGATTGATTGACGCACCGGAACAGTTGGAAGAACGATATCGGTGGAATTTCTGGCACAACAGGCTTGATCTCTGTCGTTGTGTCCCCACCTTTTTCCTCATCCTTCTCGGCATCAGCTTTTGTAGCTTTAGCAGCCTTCCTCCGCGCAAAGAAGCCCTTTGACTGAACTTCATCGACAATCACAGTTTTCTTCTCATCTGTACCAGTGCTTGGTCTGGAGTTAGCCATATGAGAAGAGATAGAGAAAAGAGGATGATGGGAGAAAGAGCTGCTCGATGTCAAATCGCTTTGGGACGTTATGTGTCCCTGCTTAAGTTTATGTTAGGCACAGTGGACAGCATGCCTGAGTCATCGTCATTACACCAACACGGCCCGTTCGAGTCACATACTCGAGCACTGTTGCGTTGATTAGCCTGCACCCATGGTTTTCCGTTGAAGTCGGTGATCGAACTCAATCATCCGTTTTTCAGGATGGCTACGCTGAATTTCCGACGTCCATTCGCTCGATAGGCATCTTGGGTATCGAGATTTGATAGTCGTGTGAGAGACCAGGGAAGATGGAACCTATAATAAGATCGTATCAATCAAGGTTGTGGTGTTTTTCCACCGCCGTCGGGATTCGTCACTCAGTTTTGAGTTGACCTGCATGGGCTTGCGATTGCGAGAAAGCGAGCACAATCTTTGCACGTGGGCAGAGGCAAAGGCACCGTCGTATTGTTGCCTTTTCAACCAAAAGAAACTTGACAGCTAGGCCAGCAGTCGTCTGCAGGAACAACATTGATACTTAATATCGACCGAAGCTGTTTCGGCATTCCTATATTTGGCTCTGTTATCGCCACCGTCGGAGCTGCCGCGGGAATGACCCATTCGGCTTCCGAGTATCTTTGGGGGGACAAATTCTTGGGCATTTTTGAAAGGTGAACCTGATATTAGTGCATGGTGGACTTATGGGACATTACCAGTGTTCCCGGCACTCACTCGACGATGGTTTTTTGGCACGGCTGAAGTATCTTTTTTGTATCTTTTAGGCAACTTGACATTGACGCTTGTGATACGTCCCAGTATTTTCCGATCTTCTTGAGATGCGAAATATGTTCAATTTAGATAAATACTGGGGTAAACAGGTGCTGTACTTCGCCAGCTGCAAATGAATCCACGAGAATTGCTTGTGGGGAACTCTCGGCAATCTGCCAGTTATTCTGACCTTCCATTCAACTTCCATTGAGATATATGGACACCAGCAGTGGGGATCAATTTTGACTTGACTCTTCCTTTATTGCCGAGACTGACGCAAGTGTTTTAGCCAGCAGAGGATCATGATTAACCTTGCACCTTCTGCGTCGCCGAGGGCGTGTGAGTGCGCTCGGCACCAATGCATTCTACATCACACGTCCAGATGGATCCAAAATACCGCCATCTCCAGAAGACAAGATCTATATCATATCGTACGAGTGTACCACAGTCAACGAATTGCAGAAGCGGCATACCTCGGCCAGAATTTCGTACGTCACTGGCTGGCACTCCTCGTCCTCGTCGCCAACGTCAATAGTCTCTTTGCACCATCACTACAGCCAATATCCCGCCTTGCAAAAGAGCGTTCCGGATGATGGGTATACTTTCGCCTACTTCTGCTGCACGCATCTTTGAATCCTCCGGAGCATAATCTGACCTCGGCAAGAAATATGTGACTAGGTAATCTGCTGCGGTAAGGTAGTTCCAAGCCTAGCATTAGAGAAAGTTTCACAGGTTGCAGTCGAACCTCTACGTGGAGGACGAACCGATACAAGGCTAGAATGGATACATGCATCCTCTCATCCGTAGTTATCCTGCACACATGACCCAGGTTTTTGAAGAGACCGCAACACCAGGACTGAGTAGAAAGATAGTGTAGTCGCTTTGGAAAGCATTTCCAGTATTCCCAAGAAGGCAGTAATAGAAGACCGGTAACAGGAAGCTCAGAACAAATGCCCCAGCTAGCGAGTAATTCCTCATGAAAGAACAGAGCAACGATGGGAATGTCTAAATATGCTTTATTGCCCATCGAAAGTGTACGTCTCAAAGCAATCTAATCGTCCAAGCTGTAGCCAATCATACTCCGGCGACCAACAATCTCTCCAATCTGCGGCAAAATGTAAGCTTCAATTTCTGAAGTCGAGGGCAAACGCGTACCTTGAAAATACCATACGCCTGCAACCCATAGATACCTACTCGACCAACGTCGCCGCTCTGCACCAAATTACGCATGAGTCCCGGGCTGGTGACCTGCGACCAGAGCGAGGAGTACACGGAGCGGAAGGTGGCAAGATTGGGAGGGGCGAGGCCTTCGCGGACGTAGACCAATTTGATGACTTCTTTGGTAACAGCGAGGTTATACAGCAGGGGTTGCTTATACGCTACAATACCAACAAAAAATGACCCACGAATCATGTCAGTTACCTTTCTTCTAAAACACGGAATTCCAATGTTACTCACATCCCAGAAGCTGACCGACCCTGTGCCCGACGGGCTCTAGGAACTTTTTCGCGCCCTCCAAGAACTGTCCTGCTGTCTTTTGCGCCGTGGCAAGCGCATCCTGGGCCTTCTTTTGCGTGGCCTCCGACGTGGATGACGCGAAGCGGGGGTGCGACGTGGCGAAGCGCTGCTGTTGGCGGAGGGCGGCGCGAGCCAATGAATGTCTGAGCAGCGACGCTGGGACCATTTTGTGGTGAAGGAGGTGGTTTTGGGGACGGGCGTGACGATGCACAGTGACCTTTCGACAGCGAACGTGGTGGGAATTTTCTGCGTTCCGGATTATCCCGTGATCTTATCTTATCTCTTTCCACCCGCTGTCTCCCTCATTCTTAGGCTGTCTTCTTATATCAACTGTTTGTGGGTGGATACTCTTCTTGGATCCCCCATTGCATTTATCTGAAAATGTAGGAAAGAGTTTGTAGAACTTATCAGTCTTTCTGTCTGGGCCAGGTCTGGACGGAATCCGTCAGACGGTACGTTGACCGCTTATATATGGAGTCGCCGCCTTGAGCCATTATTCCATTCATTCCCGACATCTCTCATGGTGGAATATGTGCAATGTATGCGCACAGATATGAACGAACGACCTGATGTCACCAAGGCAAAGTGTCATCGCGAGGGGTAAATGCTGCGGTCATTCCGTTGTGGAGAACTCCCTCTCCTCAGCCAAAATTATTACAAAGTTGCTGGCAGGTGTTAGGTCTTACCTTGACAATTCGGCCTGCCTGAGTAGAGTACTCGCTGTCTGAAGGAAGGCCGAGGGGTGTAGACTGCGCTGATCAAACGGTGAAGTGTTGTATCATAGCATACATGGTATAAATACCCTCCGGCGGGACCCACATGTCCAACACTGGTTTCACACATACACCTCAGTATTTCAATACCTATGTATTTAGCAGATTGGTAGGTGGATAGGAATCTCTCTCCATTCCTCGCATTACTCGGAATGGCAAGGATCACCTGCGGAGGGTTGTTGTGATAAGATAACGATCATTGCCTCACCTTGACTCTGACTCGGAAAGGCGGTGCGGCCGCTACCTTCCCGCAATGAATGTCAACTGGGAATGGCACTGCCAATACCTTCAGCTCACGACCGTGACGTTAGACTCTTCCTCATGCGCAGCAAGTTACGTCCTCCGACAATCAAAGGTATGTGCAGTAAAGCCCTAGTGCGTTGCTACTACTTCTTGCTGACAGTCGACACATAGTCCTCTTGGCTGCCATTCCGAGTGAGTGTCGAACAGTAATATGCCTCTGGTGGCGTACTGAACATGATATGTGTAGCGTCCAAAGGCAGGAAACCTCTTTACCAAGACGGCAGTGACAACTGCGCTAACGATTCAGGCGCTCATGGCCTCTCAAACTCGGCTATCTTTCCTTCGCATATCTGGCATCTCATCATGTACCGCCACTTTCTTAACGACTTGCCCACACTCCATGCTCTTTCCTTGACCTGTCGGGAGCTTTCAGGCATCTCTCGGCCTCTGATCTTTCGGAGAATCTCCATCCATTGCAAAGGCACTCCCCGACGTATTCTTCCCGAGCAGATGCCGCGAGAAAGCTTATCTTGGATACCGAAGATGAACTCGAGTCGACACCAGCTGATAGAGCCACCTGAACCGCAGAATACACCTGCACAGCTATTTTCTCGCCTTTTACAATGCAATCCAGAAATCATCGCCTACATTCATGATCTAAGGATATTGGACGATCGGAAGCAGATGTTACAGGGATGTAGACCCCTCACTCTGGAAGAGAAAGCGCTCTGCTATATTCTGAGCCGCAGCTACACATCATTGAAGTGGCTTGAGATCACGCTACATGGTCTCTGGAATCTCATGCCGGAGGACCTACAACACGCTTTCTGCACTGCCTTCGCGATTCCGACTCTTGTCGAAGTCGCCTTGGATCGGGTAGCAATACCTGTTGATATTCTCATCAACCTGAAAAATGTTCGCTGGCTATACTTTCGCGGAGTCGCTCTGGCTTCCTCAGCGCCAATGTTCCACGATCCGCATCAAAGCGCGGCGCAAACGCTAACAGTGACCCATCTAGAAAACGATAGTTGGGGCTCAACGGCACCCCTCTTCGGAAAGAACTCGCCAGTGAAGTTTTCGCACCTTCAAACTCTGGAAATCAAACTTTCCCGTGCGCACTTGCATCTCCTACAAGACGCCTTTGCGACATTCTCCACCACATTGATACACCTGAAGCTTTTGGCTGTTTCCTCCAACATCCGTGGGTCCAGATTTGTACCTCCATTGAACGGATTGCTTAGTCCCTACTTCCATTGACAGGACATCACAAATTGGACTTGAGTTCCTTGAGAGCTTTGCAAACACTAACACTTATCTCTAACTCGAGCGTAGAAGGCTACGCATCTCCTGGTGTTATTTCCGCTCCCTCTCCCGACATCCAACTCAGATGGATAGTAGACACTATCTCTTCGTGTTTTGAAACCGGCACGATCACGTACATCTACATCATGCTTTGCAACACAAGTATTGTGGAACTCCAGGATTATAGATGGGAATCATTGGATGAATTATTCCCAAACCCTTCGTCCTGTCGCTGGCCGTCTTTGCGGAAATTTGCAATTGATGTCTACACACATCCACATAACGGTACACAGACATATTCCCCGCGTCGTTTGGAAAAGATTCTCCGGGGGAGGATGCCAGCGCTTTCCAAAAGCGACATCTTTCGGTTGGCCGTACGTCCAAACGCATCGATTTTTGTTGGGGATGATAGGTCTAGAAGAGGGGAAGTTTTTCAAGCATCTGGCTGAACTCATCATATCTTCCCGTACCATAGTCTTTCCGTTGTTACTACTCGTGACCTTTTCTGAAAGGTCGGCTTCTCTATATATTATTTATGGGTACTCATGTGCTCAGCACTCCTCATGACGTATCTGAAAGAAACTGTCTAAACTATCTTCAATTTGTTATCTATACATTTTATCTAGGCCGCCTCTCCGTTCTATAACTCATTTTTGTAGGATTTGCTCTGATTTCAATCGACAAATGTCCTGCGATTACCATGTGAGCCGCTGACCTCGGCTTTTACTCAGCCTCAAACTGAACGAGCTGATGAGCGTCGTTCATCATACGTTCATCCAAGACAATGTTTTTCGTGTACCGTATTCGTGTCATCAATTCGTATCATGTCGCACACACTGCAACCACCGTTACGAAGGTAGTGATATCCACAAACTGTATCCACCCTCAATGTTTTCAGCCGTGCGGCTTACGCAAACATAAAGACGCCACTGCAGTCACCTAAGTAGTACGGTAACTTCGAGGAATACTGGATGAAGTGAAACTGTCGGGGACCTTGGTTCCATATCGAGCGAATAGTGCCCCTGAAGCTGTGGCAACATTTAGGCATCGAGTCTATCAGCGACACAACTTCAATCGTGCATATCCGTGATTCTAAGAGCTAGTAGCTATGATCTACTTCTCTATTTGCCGAAGTGCATACAAGCCTCACGGTATTGGCTTCTAAGAAGGTGTAGACTCAATGTGTCCACCTGCTACGTTAAATTAAGGTGGTAAAATACGCGGTGTTCGACCTCCTACGCAAAAGACGGAAACACTCGGAAATTCGTCGCATCTCTCAAAGAACAGCTGAGCAATATTGCCTTAGTTCGCTCATCACTTGGCGCTGAATGTCAGCATAAATGCTGCTCATTAGAGGAAATGAATTCTCTACGCTCTGCAGACTTTGCGATGAAGACAATCGTTCTGATAGCTGCTGTCCTCACAGTCACTGTCTCCAACGCAAACGCACAACATCATGTCCATGAATTTGGGCAAGGCTTGAAGGTTGACGTTTACCATCCGCCCACTTCATACAAGGCAAGTCGTCCACAAATTACATGGCGTTTATTTTCATTAACAATAAACTTTGGAAAAGAAATTCGAGCCCCTCAACCTTTCTGCGTTAAGCTCTAAGGAGTCATTGAAAGACTGGGCAATAGCTTACATGACTTCTCAGTTAGGACTCGATTCTACGGAGCTGTCTTACCACTCTGGCTCCTCTACCAAGGCAATGTTCAAGCAAATATACGTCAGTGCACAGCAACCATCCTGGAGAGCAATCCTAATATTTTATTCTCAATCAGGATGGAGTACCGTTTGTCAACGTGCTCGCCACATTCACAATTGATGAAAACTCCAAAGTGATGTCGTTTGGGTCTTCCTTCATCAGACCGAGTAAGTGAAGTGTATTCTATCTTTGAAAAAGCTTGATGTATGTGTAGCTTCAGTCGCTTCCTCAATACCGACGGTATCCCTTAATTACAGGACCTTGAGATACTTCTTGCTGGCAAACGGACTTCTCGTTCCTCGAAACTATCGTATCTCGCTCGGCCAGATGGATCTGCTGCCCTTGTTCATACAATACAGATCCGAGATCTGTCTCGAGCGAAGGCGTTCGAGGTCTATGTGGATGCTCATGAAGGGAAATTGCTCTCAGTCATTGATTTGATTACTCGCTCATCCGTAAGTCATGTTTCAGTCCACCAGAATGAAGATATCGAATGAGAAACTGCAGTACCACGTCGTCGCTTTGCCCAAAGCCAGTCTACTGGATGGTCAAGAGATGGTGGTGGAACCTGAGGACTCCATTGCGTCTCCCTTTGGATGGCATGGGTTCAACAACCCCGACGATAGCCATACGAACACTACGTTGAGTTGATTTTTGCTGTGTTGCTACAATCTTACCAACATCGATAATTACAGCGGCAACGACGTTCAGTGTATGCTGGAGCGCGATTTCTCAGTCACTGCGCAGTCCAGCGAGGGCTTAGTTTTTGACTATAAATATGATCCGACGATAGGGTCATACGATAGCCCAGAAAACCTTGACGCATTACGCACAAATGCTTTCTACGTCGCGAACAAGTTTCACGATGTGGCATACCGCTACGGCTTCGACTCCAGTTTATATAATTTCCAGCAGGTGAATTATAACGCTGAGTCGGGACCAAGTGATCCTATCCATGTCGTGCTGCAAGATCCAAATTTCCACACGAACTCTGCCTGGTTCGTCGGAATTGACGAGTAAGTTGACTTCCCTCTTGCTGTTATCACCCCGTTATTCATCAATCAAGTGGGGATTATCCACTCATGGGTCTTCCTGTACACCCATACGACTGTACGTCCCATTATATTGTCCATGTCCCCTGTCAGTCACTGGTAGCTCATTCATCCTCATCCAGCCTCACCGACATGCTGCGCTCGCGAACGATGTGATGGTTCATGAAATGGCTCATGGCATGACAAATCGCATGCTTGGAGAAGGATTTTTCGGTTGCCTGTGGCTCCTTGAAGGCGCGGGATTGGGAGAGGGTTGGTCGGATGCCATTGCCGAGTATGTTAAATTTCATCCGAGCCTTACCATATCTCATCAGATGGATGCTTTTTGTAGATGGTTTGGTCAAAAATCGCCGGTAGATCATGACTGGGTCCTCGGGACATATCTCACAAACAACACTCAAGGCATGAGGAAGTATCCTTACTCGACCGATCCGTAAGTGATGTCACTCGCTGCATGCCGGTTTTCCGCTGAAGAACCCCCACTGCTGTTTAAGGTCTATCAATCCTCTGAGATATCACAACGTGCAAGACACGCAGGATATAGACAGCGCCCACAGTGAGCCCAGTGTCTCAATAAATACACCGGTTCGTTCCCGACGATGCTTCCTTAGACATAGGCGAGATATGGGCCAACATACTGCACAACATCTACGCTGATCTGATTCGGCGATATGAGTGGTCAAACGAGGCATATACTAGGCCTTCGGCACCTGAGGGTAACGCACTATTTATGAGGCTCATTATACGTTCCCTCGAGCTCGTCCCTTGCGTACCAACATGTGAGTGAGGTTAGCCATCTTCCGAGGTACACGCTCACAACTCAATCACAACTCAACTTAGTCATGACTGCACGCGATGCTACACTTCAAGCTGGTCTGGAGCTCGCCGGGGATGAGCTTCGCTGTTCTTTGTGGAAGGTTTTTGCTAGTCGGGGAATGGGAGAAAAGGCGAGAGCTTTTGTGGACGATGGGACAGTGCCTGCCGACTGCGTGGAAGCTTGACAGTCCAGCAGAAGCATTGAAGTTTTTGCACAGACGTTCCTAGGGTAGATAAAGAGGAGAGATGATGTATAAACCCTTTTTCGACTCCAATCACTACAAGTATGGTTGCGTCGATGTCGATTAGCATGGCCAATTTGATTCCGCTAGATGCATCGATGCAGATCACGTGACTGACTGTGGACGCAGACGCGTCGCGTCGCATCCGCGGTTCTTGGAGTCTTTCACACTTCCTCCAAATGGTACAGTTATCACAAGCTTCTTCTGACTCTGACATCACTTAACACTCCACATACCGCAAAGCTATCGTCCATTTGAGCAGATCATGTTTTCACCATCTCCAAGATGGCGTTGCGAAGGACGCCCATCATAGGAATGACACCCGCTCAGCCCGTATCAAAAGGTGATAACACTATCCCCTAAAAGAGTATAAACATTCTGTGACCTCTCAGCAAACAGCCAATAGCAGTTAATGCTGAGTGAATTCTGCGTAGAAGATCCTTGTGTTGGCGTTGTAAGATTGCCTATTTGTATCGTCGGTATCGATTAGGGGTTAAATCACCTCGTTGTGGTTGTTAATCCCGAGGAGCCGCTGGTTCGATTCCAGCTACCGACAGATATTGGTGTTATCCATATTTTTGTTTGCAAACTTAGTGTTAGACACGACGTATCGTTTCGTAGAGTTTTCGTCGATGGATTGGTGACGTATAGCCTCCTGGGAAAGTCTGAGGCCAACGCCAATGTTACTTCGAAGTCCGCATTACCGCCTCGCATTGTCATTTTACTTGAAGGGCGTAAAGCAGTCATGGATGTCAAGGAATCAAACTCGTTGAAGGAATCAAACTCGTTGGCTTTTCCTTATGTCACACTACAATTCGCACAGCGCCAACCAAAGGCAGCTTGAGCAGAAAGAGGCACAAGCTGAATGATTTAGGGAAATGCTAGCAGTAGCAGCTCTTCTTGGGAGAAGATATAGACATCGGGATCCTGCCGTATTGTAGCGATAATGCAGTCCGACATTTGAGAAGTAGTAGCAGCGGGCATTGCTATATTACATGTTTCAAAGCTTGGCTCGTACTTTACTGCTTATATTTATCCCTTCAACCCACTTACGTTTCTGTTCCGGGAAAAGCTCTTTGTGAGGAACTACAAAATCGCATAACGTCAATGCAGCGGCGCGGAGAGCGGAGAACTAGAGAAACGTACGCCATTCCACTTCTGTGTCCAAAGTACCCATAGTGACTATTCTCAGAGAGGAGCCGGCCTTCGATACTGAGCCCAAGAAGACGTTGGAACCACATTCGGTGCAGAAGTACCTGTCCAGTGGAGAGCCACTCGCGGTATCGCAATCGCGATAGGATTTCAAGTAATCGTCGCCCTGTAGCACTCGGACATTCTGAAAGATTGCGGCGTCGTGTCAGCAGAGATAAGTTATAAGAACAATCGCAGCCGCGTAATACCTTTGCATCGAAGAAGATATTAGAGAGAAACGCAGATCCGGACGCCTTCCTGCAATTGGCACAATGGCAAACTCGGAATGTGATTGGGTCTCCATAGATCTCATATTTGATGGACTTGCATAGACAGGAACCGCTCCGTACTGGGGCAGAAGACGGTGGAGAAGACATGATAGCTTCTGCGAAGGTGGTACGGCTTTGTGTAGTGCTATGCAAGCGCTACGGCTTGCCAGCGAGTGCAAAGAATACGACGTGCAAATGAAGTTTCCAATCGGTTAAAGAGTGGGTCTCAATAGCCGGATGGCCGAGGCGTGCCCGAAAGCTTGGTCAAAGCGCAAACCTAGCCATGATCTTTCTCAACGATTGCTACTAGCAAAGGAAGGGTATACGAGTTTAATCTGTATCATCGAGAGCAGGTTGGCAGCGAGGTAAGGTGCGATCATGGAAGCAGATCATGGTACGATTGTTGGGGCACCATCATCGATCGGGTAAGCGGATGGTTAGAAGTTATTAATAAAGTGTGTTATTATCGAGCTCGATCACACGATCATAAATCACAACAAAGCCATTCGCATATGCACTTGCAAATTGTTTGCAGACACACAGTACTCCGTAAACAAATTACTCCATGTTGGAGATGGACGTTCGGCTGTCGGTCCCTTCCCACTGTCAGGTTAGAAGACTCCAATATTGACCTAGGTCACCGTCAAAAGTGAAGGGTTCAAGGTAGTGTCAAGGTCGGACCCGGGTCCGGAAGCATTGTAAACGGAATGGTTCTCGAAGTGCTCGATTAAGTATCTCTGCTGGGCGTCGGTACGACCCACTGAACCAGGATTGGTCGTTCAACGGGAGTAAGGCTTGTTGGACCTGTCCTTCTCTCAGAAATGTAAATGATATATGAACATTGCCCTAGAATGACGCTTTCGAAAGTACCTGCAACTCTCGAAGCTGAATTCTCTGCCCAGCTCAAAGCGCAAATATTACTAACTTCTTTTATCGCCATTCCTAAACTGTTCAATTAAGGGGTACACCACTGGTACCATCGGCAAATCTGGAATTCCGAATGGGGTGTTTGTGAGTCTTGTGCTTTACCTCGAAGCAACCTCGAAGACGGATGACCCGTATCGTGACCGCCCATAATTGAGGAACATAATTAGTTTTCCTGTCCCTGGCTTTCTTGCTGGGTTTGGAGTTCAGTGTAAAATGAGCTAAGTAGAGTAAATGAAGTATGAACGAGCGAAGATAACACCCAGGTACACCACAAGCCTTTTGCTGTCGGTTCCTCGACTTCCATGTATTCGTGCGCCCCAAACTTGTGAATACCGTAGAGCCGGTTCCGGTTTGCGCCTCATCCAAAGTTTCAGCAGGGCAAGCTCATTGTTTTTTCTTGCCATATTTGCGATGTTTCAAGTGAGAATTTGATACGGATACTGTCTGGTACTGTCTGCTCGGGGTTTTCGACCGGCCTTCGAGTCCAGACCGGCTCTCGGCGCAAAAATCCGTTTTATCATGCGTGTATTAAGCACAAATTCCAGGCACGGATTGTGGCCCTTAATCAGATATGATGAATTGTTATCTGATAAGAAAACTTGGCGCTGATGCAAAAATTATCAGATGATCGAAGTGCACGCCATCCCCTTATTCTGGGTTTACTCCCATCTCTGTATTTAATCCACACCAACCAACATGTGCATTCTTCCAGAACCCTCGCTGTCGCTCTTACTTCACGCGTCGCCATGTCCTCGCACAAGAGCGCAAGTTCAATTAAGGAAGTCAAGGACGCTGAGCTCGGTTCCGCCAATTCGAGCTCAACAGATCTCGCCGCTCATCATGGTGTAAAGGCCGTCGAAGCAACCCACAAGGTCTACGGAAAATACTCAAAATGGTTCCTCTTTATCAGGTTGGTCATTCTTGCGTCCAGCTGCTTTTACCCTGCTCATTCACCTTTTTTTCCGTGCAGTCTTGGACTTGCCGCGTATATTTACTCGTTGGATGGGTCAACCACCTGGAGTTATCTTGCTTTCGCTGCGTCGAGCTTGGGAAACCACACCCTCATAAGCTCTATTCAGGTTGCTCAGGCCATCATTAGTATGTCTTCTGCGCACTGTTTCGGATATCGGCTAAATATCCTCATCAGTTGCGGTCGGCAAGCCAGTCATCGCTAAAATTGCTGATGTTAAATCTCGTGGAACTGCATATGCTGCTGTCTGTGAGTTACAATCTGTCAAGTCTTCATTCTTTTTTCTCAAGGAGAAATGTAGTGATCTTCTATGTCATCGGTAATGCAAATATCCCCTCCGGAAATGAGGTGGAACTAACCACGCCATTCTAGGATATATCATCATTGCTTCCGCTAAGAATGTTCAGACTATTGCTGGCGGAATCGTCCTCTACGCGGTGTAAATTAGATTCTCCTTTTTATGGCATTGCGATTAAACGTTGTTTCATAGAGGATATACAGGACTTCAGCTGTTGACTCAAATCATCATCGCCGACATTACGACTCTCAAATGGCGTGGTTTCGTCTCGGGAATGATGTCATCGCCTTTCATTATCAACGCATTCGTTGGATCCAATATATCTACCAACATTCTCAACGGTGCTGGATGGCGATGGGGTTGTACGTTGCCTGATTTTTCTTGCCCGATTGATAATAATGCAATCTTCAAGATGGAATGTTTGCCATTCTCGTACCGGTGTCCCTAGCTCCTCTCATCATCACCCTTCTTTGGGCCGAGCGCAAGGCAAGGAAACTAGGGGTTGTCGCCCGAGCCAATGCCGGTCAAAGCGAACCTGAACGCAAATCATTCGCCAAAAACATCTTGGACACGGCAGATAAGCTCGACGTCATTGGTCTCTTGCTAATCGGGACTTCAGTGGCTCTCATTCTTCTTCCAATCACGTTGAGCAAGACTGCTAAGGGAGGCTGGAACAATGGTATGTGTCATTTCACACAATGCGCAAAGATCATTCGCTCAAAGGATTTTCAGCGTCCATGATTGCCATGATCGTTGTTGGCTTCGTGCTCGTCCCCTTCTATGCTTTATGGGACCTCAAATACGCCAGGCATCCCGTCATTGCTCGTCGATTCGTGTTCAATAGAAGCGTGGTCATCGCTGCTGCCATCGGTGCATTTGATTTCGTACGTTTGGGTTCAACTTTGCATCTCAGATCTTTAACTGGCTCGCTAGATTTCGTTCTATATTTCTTGGACATACCTTTACTCTTTCGTGGTAGTCGTTAAGCCATGGTATGTTCATTGAACCCTGTACTACGGTTGTACTGAGGAACCTCTTGATTTGGAAGGCCTCTCATCCACCAGACGTACTTTGCTCAAACGCAAACAGTAGCTCTAACTGTTTTCGGTATCGCCGCTGGTCTTTCCATGCGTTTCACGCACCGAGCCAAAGTTTGTTCTCTTTCAAGTGTATCATCGTTATATCACTGACACTTTCACTAGCCCATCCTCATCGTCGGTTTGGCCATTCGTGTTCTGTAAGAATATTTTTGTCTGCAATGCCCTCCCTGACTCATGTTATTCCAGTGGCTGCGGTCTCATGATCCACTCTCGTGGTGCCAACGCATCTGACGCCGAAATTGTCTGGAGTCAACTCCTACAGGGTATTGGTGGTGGCTTCGCTGCTGTTGCCAGCCAAGTCTGCGCACAAGCATCCGTTCCTCACGCCGATACTGCAATGGTCACTGCAGTGGTACTTCTGATCACGGAGATTGGTGGCGCTATTGGCGGTGCAATCGGTAAGTCTTCCTTCTCTGCTAAGCATCCAACTTTGTTTTGACTTGAATGTCAGCCGGCGGAATCTGGTCAAATATGATGCCTGGTCGCCTCGCTCATCATCTGCCATTCCTCACTGATGCGCAACGAGCTACCCTTTTTTCCTCTATCTATGCCGCAGCCGCTAACCCTCGAGGAGATCCCATTCGGGAGGGTGTCATTCTGGGTACGTTCCCTTCTATTACGCTTATGAACTCGTATTGATTATTTCATCGATCGATAGCTTACGACGACGTAATGAAGATCATAACAATTGTAGCCACAATCTTCGGCTTCATTCCCTTTGCTCTTTCGTTCCTCATGCCTAATTGGTACCTCGGAGACCAACAAAATGCCGTGGAGAACGTGGATTTGTCTGGCGAGAAGGTCGCCACCTCGATCGATTCCACAAAGTCAGAGAAAGCGTGATTCTATCAGTTCTTGAATACCTTTGTTGGTCACATATCATATTATTTGCTTTCGCCATGTAGATACATTGTAATCCTTCATTATAGTCCTAATCCCTGCCTTCGTACAATCGCCTTTCTAGCTATATGCACTTGCTTATTTTACTCAAGCACTACCAAAATGTCTGAAGGTGGAATACATGCTTTTCATCTAACTTTGTCGCGTACTTGATAGGTTCTGGGACTCCCGGATGCTGATCACAACGGAAGGTGGTCATGTGCCCGTAGCATACATGGTATTTATGACCTGTATGTCGTACGAACCTCAGTCGTTCCAACCTCGGAAGTCGTAGGTTGATCAAGGTCCTGTTACGATATGGAAATTCACTTCATCGATCTCTTTGGCGCTCATTCTGAAACCCTCACATTAAATTTCCAACGTAATTTCGGCGCACTTCGACGGCTATATTCTTGGATTCTATTTTAATCGTTGTCGCTTAGAAGATTGAAACATCGAGTAATCACCGAGTCGAGCCTTTTTAAATATGGCAGCGCCAGGTTTTTCAATTAAGTACTTGCTAGATAACATTGTTCGAGGACAATTCCGGCCCGAGAGAGAGGTACTTCGGAAATCAGTTACGTCACGTGGGTTCTCCCTTGCTTCGCTCGCCCTTCTCTTCTCAACCGTCACTTCCATCTTTCCCGACACGGACGTACCTTATTGATATCATATGCCTGTAACCTAGACGCCCTTTGCGTATAGGTAAATATTGTCTATCATCTTTCCTGACAATGGTACTGAGGTCGACGACCTCTGGTTCTAGATTTACCGAGGCCCAGTCGTCTCTGGTAGCATTTCTGTGATATTCAAACTTAGGCTGCGCAGTGCCTCACCAATCACCTTTCACGTCTATCAGGGAAGCCGAAGCATTATGTCTGCTGAACGCCCATTCAAGGTCGCAGGGGAAAAATCAAACGACAACAGAGGGATAGATATGATATCCAAGATCTACTCATTGCATGAAACATCTGTCCCCTCCAAAGCAGATCCATCTCCTTTCGAAAAGAGTATTCATTCTGAATGGCCACTGCCATTACCGAAAGATATCATCTACAACATCATCCACGCATATCTGCTGCGAACAAGTGTCCGTTCTCTATCGTTGACCTGCCGCAGCTTAGCATCCTTCTGTAGGCCATTCAATTTTCGGGTTGTGACATTGGATTCCACTACCATACAAGGCCTTACACGTTATAAGAGGTTTGCTCGCCTACTAGGCAGCTCCCCGGACATCGCTGAGTACATATACGAACTCCGGATCCGCAATACCGGGAATGTTACTTCGCAGTTTCCAGCCCCAGAGGATGAGGACAGCCTTCATTTCATCCTCTCTCGGTCCGGGTACAAGAACCTGTCAAGGATTGGACTAAGACTGATGCAAGTTCAGTGGGACCTAATGCCCGTCACCATTGCGCAGGCTTTACATGACTTTTTCCAGTCGGCTCCTATACGAAACTTGACATTCGAGGGTGCTTCTATCGCAATGGGTTTTTTTTGGGGCATTCATACACCTGCACCGTCTGTACTTTGCAGGCTGTCATGCGCCTTCGTCTGAACGCGACGGCCGTTCAGCAACCACCCAGGCACATTGCACACCCGAAATTGTGTACTAGATGGCACCAATGGTGGATCCGTGATCGATGATCTATTTCACCACAACTCATCCCTTCACATCTCCCGAATGAAGGATCTCCAAGTGGCTGCAGTGAATTTTGGCACGCCAACATACCAGACTTTGTTTCTATCGTGTTCAAGGACTCTGACCAATTTGACACTGGTACATATTTCCGACCCTCGTGATTTTCGATTGCCTCCGAAAGGTGCACTAAGGTGCAGCCCATCAACTTGATCTCACCCATCTGATCGCTCTTCAAACCTTGACGCTATCCGACATCAGGCCTCAATCCGGCGGCGGTTTATTTGAATGGATGTTCAGTGTCCTTTCATCCTCTCATCAAAACTCAACCTTAGAATTCATCAATATCAATATCGTCCGCTCAAATGAACTCCTTTTATCCCGCCACACTGCTTGGAGCTCGGTCGACGCGCTATACGAACACGATCACAAACGGCGATGGCCCAGCCTGCGTAGCTTTCATATACTGTCTCTTTTGGAGATGAGAGCTGGTGACATAGATGGCCAATCCGGAGCTGACGCTGTGAGACGTAACATGCCAAAGTTGACCAGTGCGGGGGTGCTTGCATACGAGGAAGGTCCTGACTTTTGGCGAAGCTGGACCTTTATGAGAAGACACTAAGATTTTCCTGGCCGAAATTTAGCATACCTGGAGTGCGATGGTTCCATCTTATGGCAATCAATAACGTTCAAGATGGATACCTAACCTACATCGCACGGGATACGCGGAAATTGTACCGCCCGTTTATATCGACACCCTTTTTCACAAGATTGCACATCGTAGTCGGTAAAAAATCCTCGAAGAAGGCTGTCCCAAGATTGTCGCAATCGTATCCAGACTCTGTACATATTACGATATCCAAGATTTCCAGAGATAACCAGGCATTTTGGGGTGAGAATACTGAGTCGAGGGCGACCCAATCATACCGCTGACTGAGATGTGGGAAGTTGATGTATAGAACAAAACTGATCTTTTCGATGCCATTAGGTTGGCGACAGGTGTTCAGCGTGTCGATGACCCATTGACAACGAGGCCGGCATTCAGGGGCTACCATACCAGAAGTAGAGAGTATGATGTCAGCTGACAACATGATATGCTTGAGTGACGATAAACTGCCCAGTGGAAGGACGGCTGGAGCTAAGGGCCATGGCGGGAGTCATAAGAGCTCGAATGGCAGATCAAACGGAAAAAATCACATACCAGTGGAAGGCCCAACATCAAGTTTCAGGCAGGTCAGGGATTGCGCACACGAGTAAAAGTATCGTCCCAATTGTGACACATTCTTGCCGCTTCCGAAGAAACTGAGGGTATGGAGTCCAGATATATCAATGGGGGAGTCTTCGCCGAGTACATTCTGTAAGGTGACAGAGCAAGGATTATGGAGATGAAGTATGGGGACTATTGCACGAGGCAATGAAATGGACGTGATGGGAGTCTTTGGGCAAGGTGCGGAGCGATAATCGCAACGAAAATTGAGGCGCTTCAGGTTCGTAAGCTGTCGAAGAATTTGAATGGGAAACCCTTTCATCTCTCCAAGCGTCAACACGTTTAACTGAGGAGACTGAAGCGTCGCGGAGATCACTTCCCGCAGGCGTGTCGGGATCCCCGACCAATCCGCTCTGATAGAAATCTTCAGGTACGTGAGCTTGGGCATGGCTCGCGAAAGGAGAAAGCATAGGCTTTCTGCTTCTCGACTCAGAAGAGGTGGTTTTGCTGATTTCAGGTTGTTGTCGTAGATGATGTGAATAGTCTGGATGTATTCCGGAATATCTGAGCTCTGTAGGATTATACGGGCAAATTTCTCAGCCGCCGAGGAGCTGCCAATTCTGTAGCTTTTAGGTCTATCGGAGTTGAGGGAAATCTTCTGAAAGATGTACTTTCGACAGTGTGCTGATAGCATTCTACAAGTGGCAGAGATCACCTTGAGCGCCTGGAGGTCGTCACACATGTGCAGGTCTACGATTCGATACATAAGCTTTGGAGGCAATGGCATGGTCCAAAATGCGGGACATTGACATTGTGGAGGCGCATTGGGTTGGAACGCGTCGAAGAGATCATGCAATGCCGTCGTGGACTCGACATCTTCCGTTGGTGACGCTGGCCAAGGAAAAGGTAGACGAGTAGCGCTGCGGACGTTGTGTAGTCTATTGCGGACAGATTTCAACATGAACCTCTTCGCAAATGTAGGCCGTGGATGAGTTGGCAGTCGATTGAACAAGGCGGAGCCTTAAAGAAGATCGTCAGCGGACACCCTGACGGACCCTGACATAATAGGTTCAGTGAAGAATGAACCATTGCTGGACGTATGTAGCAATCTGATATCTGATAAGTATGAGAAGGTTCTCAAAAGGTTCTCAAAAGGTTCTGGCAGAGGAATTCGGTTGTGTAGGATCACGCACGATCCCGACTTTTATTGGCCGAGCCGATTCTTTAAGGACAGCACTTGACTTTGATATATCGGATATGTTTTAGTTGTGTTCTAGGGGACATTGGGGACAACTCTTCAACCGCAATGCCTGACGGCAAACCGTCTACATAGCGGACGTTTACAGACGTAGAGATACGGCGCTGATTGAAGTCGGCTGAGATATACCTCCGGCTTCTTGGTAAGTAATGGGCAGTGATTTGTTGAAAAAAAGAGTCAGGCGAGATGCCGAACTATTGCTTTGAGAATTTGACTGGCAGCCGATATCGAAAGGGTGGACCTCAATAATTCGGCGAGCTGTTCCCTGCAGAAACGTTGAGGGCACTTGAGCTTGAGGAAGAGTTCCAGTATTGAAGTCGAATTTTGAAGCAGCCCACAAGTAACGACACATAAGATAAAGCAACAATTTTGTTAGCATGATCGCGGCGTATTAAGTGTGACACCGGATATTCGTAAGGGATCTAAGACGAACCTAAGGGAAGTATAAGTATGTACAGATACAACAGAACAACAATGTGACAGATAATCAAGATGAAAGTCGATGATGGATCATAGATAATTGGAGGCGATCAGATGCGAGTCATCCACAGGAGGACCGCGGACGAAGCAGGAAAGAGACGGATGGAGGGAATGAACTATGAGCAACGAGAGAACAATGAGCGTGGTCAGGTGTGGATGGAACCCAACTAGGGTGATCCAGAAGCACTGGCGGCTAAAAATACAACAGTAGCACAGGTCGATTCCGGAATTTGAGGTTGAGTTGAGGGCGTGTATGGAACAAGGCGAGCTCAAGGTTGAGACACGAGGAATCCTGGAGGAGGAGGGAGGCGACTATAATACATACATCATAAACAATGTCCGGGACATGAGGATGGAAAAGGGAGGTATCCAGACGGGGATAAATTACGATCTTCCGCTGCAGTGATGGAGAATCCACAGGATCACATGGCGTACTGGGGAATCGTGTTCATGAAAGCGGAGAAATCCAAGTCGAGGTGTGTTAGCGGAGTACTGCCATATTGGTGATGTTCAGAGTAGCTAGCGAAAAGGGACTCGGGACCCGTATGATGGTTGAAACTATCGACTCCGCCACACATATTCATGGATTGTTGGAGGTTGCATGACTGCTCGAAGACTGGGAAGTGGGCGGAGATATCGTTGAAGGACTTATCCATGGCTCGGTCGAAGACGTCGAAGCCAGCTGAGTACGACGGTGCAGGTGAAGCTGCTGACATGGGACTGGAACTAGCCATGTAGTTTGGGGTCGATGGAGAATGAGGGGAGGGACTCGACGCCCAATCATTCATGAAAGAGGTGTCGATGGTCAACTCGGAGGTGTAATCACTGTGGGCGAAGGAATCGTTATGATTTACCGATAAGGGATCGCATTCATATGCCGGCTGGGACGAGTTGACATTATCGAATGAGAAGCCATTGAAGTTCTGTGCAGAAATTACGACGGTGAGAAAGTTCCCTTGAGTGTGGGATTTGCAGCGGACTTACGAAAGACCCTTCTTGCTTGAGTGGGAAGGTATGGGCATCGACCGCTAGATAATCTACGGCGCCATCATCAGCCAAAGGAGAAGCTGGCGTTGAGCACCGAGTGGGCCGTGTGCTGGCTGCGCGGAGCTTCCTCGACGGCTGCGAATGATCTTTCTGAAGGAATGTCTGACCTGCGCGGGAGTTTTCCGTATCGGGTATGGGCGCGGACGATGAGCGGCGATATGCTCGTGCAGTAATGGGAGCCTCAAAGCGAGTGACAATTTCAGGAACGTGATGCTTATCGAATTCCTGGATAGCAGCATCGAGCTCGTGGCCTTTCTTGCCCTCCACGAGCAACTGGGCTATCTTCGTACATCGCTTGAGATCCTTGGGTTCGACCTCCCGCACTTTCCGTTTCTCTGAAGGGGCTCCTTTTGCCTTCGTCTGTACCGGCCGAAAGGCGTATTTGGGAAATTTCCGCTTGTGCTCGTCGAGCGCCTCCTTCGCCTTAACGTGCCACACCTGACGTTCCTCTTCAGGAAGATTTTGCCATGTTAGGCCAATGATCTTGGAAAGCGTAGAGTGGTTAGTCTCAACCTCTGTTGAGACATGTTGGCCCTTGATAAACGAAGACCGAAAGAGAATGAAAGCATTCGGTGGGCGCGGAATGTGATTCTCGGGCTTCTTCTTGGAGTGAGGCTGCCGGCGAGGTGTCGCATTTTCCTCAGGAGGTGGGAAAAGAATAAACTCGCTTGGTGGTGTGTCGACCAGGGGGGGCAAGTCCGAGAAAGTGATCGGCGTCATGTTCGGCGTAAAAGAGACTTCAGCTGGGTTCGTGGGCTCAAAATGCGTTGCCCACACAAGTTGATTGCCTATAGGCGCTGAGATGTCAACGTGTTATACAATTTGGGAGAAGAGTCGTGTCCGATCGTACCAGCAGATTCTGAGCGTTTCAATGCTCTTGTCCTTTCCGCAGGCATTTTCTATCAAATCTCTACTCGTTTCGGGGGGACGGTGATGGTTGCTTTGGGGTGGAGCGCAGGAGGAGGCCTGCTGGTCGTTTACGGGGGGGGAGAAAAAGAGGGACGGGGAATTTGAGGAAGGTATCGCTAGCTATAAACACGAGGCCCCTTCATGATCTTTTTAAGAAAGAGTTCAGAAAGTGCAACCGAAAGTCACATCCCTGCATCGGGTAGAGATCTTGTAATAGACAAACTAAAACGGAAGGTGTGAGCCAAGAGAAAGGCTTGTACCGAAGATAGCTGCGCGCCGCCTTCCCCGAGACCCTCAGCGTTTCCTAAGCTTGTTCTACCATGGACTCTAGACTGAAATTCTTCCACATATGTCTCTGAATTGCCCCAGTGTTCAACGATGAGCAGAAGTCGCAGTATTCTACCAACCCCAATTTGCCTCCGTAGGGGTTGTTTGGTCCCGCTTTTTCGATCTGGAATAATTGACCGAGGCGTTCGATAAGCGAAATTGATATCTCAGGTTCATCGCGACTGACCACCAATGACCACCAATCTTATCCAATACGATCAGATTATGGATCAAAGGCGCGCTGCAACTTCGAACACGATGCTGGGCTCGAGGCATTCACGGCACTTGAGTCGCGCTTCCACAAATCACCAACTCACGAGGCACTAGAAGATGGCCAGGCGCTTCCATAATAATATAATCAGACCCGTCGACGTTTCTTGACACCAATAACGTAACCCAATTGGGTTGTGTCCTGTCTGGAAACTGACATTCACATCAGACCGCCACTTATCCAACGAACCTGATCTCCTTCTTGTTAATAAGAAGACTTATTAAGGTATGTATTGTACATTCACTAGTTCGAATACACTCACTATCCACCGGTCATTTGTATTTACTGCTTACTGCTCCTCCGTACCAGAGGTCCACTCAGATGGATGTTTAGGACCACATGTACATCCAACTGCTCTCTGAACAATGTTCTCTTCCCACTCTCACCGGTACCCCATTTGTTAATTATCCCCATCGAAATGCCAACCCCTTCCGGCAAATAACGTTCTGCCGAGGCAGTCAACTGATGACGCTCTTGTAAATTTCCCAGCTACTTACTAATAAAGATAAGTATCCTTTTCAAAGAACAAGGTCGCCTTTTACTTTCGGAGACAACAACCATCTTGACGATAGAGAGAAAGAGTAGATCTCACCAGATCAAAATGACGCACGTTTCAGAACAGCTTGAATCACAAGACAAGAAATTATCGACCTGCCGTTCTGCACAGATCTCTGACATATCAAGGGCCTTCACGGCAAAGAAATTGTCAATGTTTCTGGCCTTGGTCGGACTCTGACGATATGATCGTCCCACTCTTCCGAGTTCGAGAGGTACCGTTTCTCAAAAGGTGGGAAAGGTGCAACCTATTGATTGACTTTCACAAGGTGACAGGTGCCTTCATCTCCACATCCCCTAGAACAGTACATTGCGTCTTAAGCGGTCTTTCTTCCCTCAACCTGTTGCTGCTCATGAATGTATGTAGATAGAATGTCGTTGACGCTCTGGTGATTTTGGTTCGCGTGCCATTGTCATTGTAGAAGCGTAGCACCTCTCCAAGAATCTTGGCCACGAGACACCCATCGATCCTCCCTGGTACTCCGGAAAGGCCGTACTACTACCAGATCATGGGGACTCCCCGTGACTGCGCTTCGCACAAACGTGCCGCTGTTGTGTTTAAACTTCCATCGCGCCCACTTCCCAATATCGATAGATTACTCTGGATGCGTTCGCATGTCGTCACTTCCCTTCGACCATCATGATCTCAATTTTCTCATTGTTGGACCACGGATACCTCACTTCTTGTCGCCGACTGGCACCAGTGAGAACAGAGTTCTTTCCGAGAGCTTGGGTAACATCAAGCTACAGAGTTGTCTCGAGAATCTCGATATGTTCTCCTTACGCATTTTGTACCCTTTTCTCTGCAAATCAATTTATGAGTATCAATATAAACTTCTTCCGTCCTAGCCTCAACCCGCATTCCATGGCAAGTAAAGCAGCGAACATTCGTACCCTCGTTGTCGAGAGCGATAAAAGTAGCAAGTGTTGTGGCCCAGCTGTTGTGCATGGATGCGAACTTAAAAATGTCTTGTCCCCCCTGCTTCTACGTCAAAACCTGGTCTTCGTCCCATTCTTTCGATAAATGCAAGACCCAGGTATATCACCGTGACTGTATCATATGTACCCTTCGACTAGCTCTCGGTGGAATGGTTCGACGACTCAGAGTAACGGAGTAATCCGTCCGACATGTGGAAACCTTGGCGCATCCCCTCAGGAACAGCGTTCTGCGTAGCAAATGAGGTGGCCTCGTGCCGCTGGGGTTTTGGTCCCCTATTTCTGATGCGACTCTCCTTCTGTCAGCATTAGCCAACGGAGTAACAAGAGGTATAGCTCAAGAGAATGGATCAATGTATCTGGCTCTAGAGACACGAGACGTTTCGATTCTTCAAGTCTGGGGACTTCCATCTCGTAGTTACCCATGTGTAGATGAGTACGGCGAGCAAGAAATAAATTTTACCGCTCCGTACTTCCGCGTCCCATGTCATCAACGATGATGCTTTCTCCACGATCACCGCAAACTGCACAAACCCCAGCTACCATGGCGATCAGATGTTCTTGTTTTCATATCATGGTAAGGAGACGAAAGCAAAAGATGATACTGTCCACATTGAGCTGAAACATGACGACGCTAATTCGACGTTCCAGGGAGGGAGGATGCCACTTCGGGCAACAAGTGGAATCTGCAATTTGCTTGATTGGCATCCTCCATAGTCGCAATTAATCCCCCCCCTCGGAGACCCCATCCGATCGAGCTATATAATTTCTCATGCGATGCCCACACGCCGCTCTATTTTATTTAGAGTATCATTTACAAGAAGTAAAGAAACGAGAGAAGAACGTAACCACGCGGATGCGACATTGTGGTCGACTCAGACTTTCTGGGCCCAAAGGCATGCACCTTACGATTTCCATCGCATCGGAAGAGATTGTGGCGGGCACAAGCACTGGCCATTAGGCTACTTACGCCACGCATCAAGAACACGTCGTTCTTCAGAAATCACAATTCCTCATCATTCCTATTATCATAGTTCGGATATGAAACGGCAGCCGTGAGCGCGACCACTTACTATGGGTGTTCGCGCCCGCACACATCTCAAAGCCGACCTTAAGAAATTGATTGACAGCACTCAAGGTTTCAGGTGGCTTTCCAGAATCGATTCAATGTAACCACTTCTTTAAAATATGATTTCGTAATAATCCTTCGCGAACAACGCCCAGGGCGAATTTGGAAGGTTGACAAGCTGCATGGACGGCATATATACCGCGTAATTACAAAGACTCACCTAGTGGTAGCCTCAGCACGGCACTGCCAAACGAGGCGGGCCGGATGTGGGTATGGTTAGGTGCGGATTACCGGTTTGGGGCATGCACCCTGTCCTGTTCAGGGCGGACAGCAAACGAGGCTACGAGACGCCAGACCCTGAGTGTCACACAAACTCCCCAGTTCTGATCAGTCCTCCAACGATCGATTGACCTCGCGAAAACTAGTTCCTCATCTGATGGTTGCGGAACCATTTTTCCCGTTTTGGTTTAGTTGTTGTTCTTGAGGATATTGGTCATTTTGTGATCCTTCAACGCTGTGGGGTTGTTGGGGGCGCTCTTTACGATTCACACCAACATTTCCAGAAAGGTAACTTCAAACGCAAGAAAATGAGCCGGCGGGCTGTGTTCGTTCATGTGTGCAAAATTTGTCCGTCCACGGATTTCACAATTACAGCAAAATAACTTCTTCTGTTTTGATATTCCAACAAACTAGCGACCCGTCGACCCTTGCCTCAAGAGATACCGATTCCAGCCATTCGCAAGTCCTGCTTGTTAACATCCCTGCCGCTTTCATTGTTGGAAGCATTTTGTATGTATTCCTGATCGTCATCCGTACTCATAATTAACGGGTCACGTAATTTTTGGCTTTCTGGTCCGGAATTTCTGATGACTTGACAGTGGTTGGGTGCTTAACGGTTATAACGCCTGTGCTACTCATGGGCCGCTGTGCCTGGGTTTTTGGAACTGTCGATTTACACCTACATGCAAGAAGGATGATCAGAAAACCAGAAGGACCGAGTTCTCTCGTTTTACATCCCAGTGCCCACCTTGTCGTTGTTGTTGTTCCTCCGCTACGCAAAGGGCAATGTCAAGGGCTGGAAATGCAGAAGCACAGTCTCCAGGTTGTGTTCGACCAAAATATTCGATGCGAAGTCAAGTCAATGTATCGGTTTATGGATGAGAGCAATGATCCACACCAGACCATTCTTATCTGACATCGTCAAGACTTCTGCGAGAATACAACGCGCTAATGGATTGGTCGCCGGTATTGTTTGTGTAGAAAGGGCACAATATAGATGTCCCTGAGCGGCTAGATAGCAATAACATCCCCAGGGGGTCCAAGCCAATCTAAAGGACAAGACCATGTACTCGAAGGCATCTATGATCGTGATATCCAAGGTGGCCTCGCCGCAGCGGATGCAAAGCTTTCCCTTTAATCTGAGCACAAAGACAATACAAATAGCTCTGAATGAACGAAGTTAGAAGCTTTTGTACAAGGCCAAGTTTACGTGCATTCAATCATCTACCATTCTTCCGTCCACCTAGGGATGGCTATTGACGTCGCAAGGTCAAAAGAACTGAATCCGGGACTCCCTTTCTGAACTGCACATCATGAGGCTATTCGCGAACCTGAATCTGCAGATATCTGACGCATAATTTGAACATGAGGTGTTCCTGACGGACGTCTGTTGTTACTAAACTAAATAATTGGAACACGCGGAAAGCATAACATCGATATGGCTAGAGAGAATCACAATCGGAAGTGGAATTTACAAAACACATCTCTTCGTGAAGGTTTTGCCGCACGCGCACCGAGGCTACATTTGGTAACAATCTTCAAGAAAGAACATCATTCATTTGACAAAGCAAGTACATCTAGCACTTTAGTTTAGATTTTCTATTTTCTCAATTGCTTCAGTTAAGTCCGATCTGAGAATAACGAGACACATATCCCCTCCTTCTCGTCACCACCGTCTTTTACTCACTCGGATTCTCCAGGAAGAATGGTTCCTCGATCAACAGCCGCAGCATGTCCCCTCGCAAGATAGCCATACGCCGACAGATACCTTCAAAGTTTGAGCGGCGTCAGCTCCTAATTTCGTACAGTAACTATGGAAGACGTACTTGTCGAAGAACGGCAGCAACTCCTTTGATCCAGGCGTGTTCCTCCAGTCCCTCATGAGGTCGCAGACAACTGCGAAGGCAGAAAGGACATGCACGCCCGCCTCGCGCATCCTGGCGTTGGCGTCGTCGGCAATGCGTTGGCTCAAGCAGCCGGAGGCTTCCGCGTTGGCGAAGACGGTGTACCCTTCTTCGATGAGGGAAAGAGCCAGGAAGGTGGTGCATACCTATGGATGGCTGGGTTTAGAAAGGTGAGGGGGGAGGAGGGATGCGTAAAGAACGTGCATCGGTAACGATCCCGCCCATTATGATCTGCTTCTTTCCAGTCGCGCGGACAGCCTTGCGGAAGTCCTCGTTATCCCATGCGTTCACTTCTCCGTTCCTCTTGATGAACGGTGCATCTGGATGCATTTCCACAATCTCCTTGGGGAGGGGACCGTTTGGGCCTGCGGAGGCGATATCAATTGTGAGCGTCCACATCACGGTGCATGAATGAATAAAATATCGAACCCGTTTCGGCACTCGTGGTCAAGATGGTTGGGAGGTTGAAAGCTTTCGCGATGGCAGCGTGGGCTAAAATGTTGTTCTTATATTCGTCGGGCTGGTAGTCGCGTACCATTTGGAATAGTCCGACTTGATGATCGACTACGAGCAGGGCAACGTCGTCTTTGTCGATGCGCACGAATTTGGGTCCTTTGCCTGCGTTAATTGTAAGCTATGATTCCGCTCGCGACGCATTAAGTGGTGAACGGACTGGTGATGTTTGACATGGTATGTATCTGAAGCTTGCGATGAAGGTGTGTTGAGAAGAGAGAAGAGATACAGCTACTTGACTGTCTTCCATAGGCTCAGACTTGTCTCATATTTATACTCTTCGGATGGACCACAGACAGATTACCCTCTCACCGACACTCGCGAAGTGCGCGGATATCGACGGTCTATGTCAGAACTGATTCCTGGTTTCGTTACTTGGAAGACTCGGAGTTGTTCATCCACCAGGGTTTTACAATTGAATAATGACAGTTGAACGCGTGGGTCGGTGATGAGGAAGATTCCAATCAGACATAAAGAGGACAAGCGTGCAGCGTCGGGGGAACATGGAAACCTTTCTTGAAGTACGAGCACCCATTCTCATTCGATGGAGTAACAGATTCGGGGAGCATGCCACCCCACCATCTCAAAACTTTGTCCCGCTGAGACCGGAAAGTATCAATCAGGATCCAGTGAGAGGCAGAGTGCCGTATGCGATACCCTGGCAATACCCAAGCTGTTTCTTCGGTGGATTGACTGTTGTGGTTTGGTTGTGATAAGAAGGATATCCACCTGCGAAGCCGATTATCGACACGGGGGGGCGGGTCGGCAAGTCATGTGGAACGTGGCACGGAGATCGGTCCGAGCTTTGAATTACCAAATTTAGCGGGGCGTTGGGCCCAAGGCTCGGGAAGCTACACGTTCGAAGCTTTGAACGGTGGGTCAACGGTGGGTGTGTATGGTTAAGTCCAAATGTATCGTGCTCGAAACCTCGATCTCTGTCCTGGAGCTAAAGAATACGTAGGAGTCGGGGGCGAGGGGAAACAGCCAAGAATATTTGTTGGCAATTGAGTAAGTGAAGCGAATATACATACAACGTCCAAGATAAATAGCAGACAATCCATTCATACCGCGACCGTAATGTGGGTATCTACTCCGCTTCCCCCGCATCTTCAATATCGAACGAGCTTGAGGTATAGAATGAGGCATACGAGGACGACAAAGAGAAACACCGATAGCGCTCAGGATGAAACGCTGCCTGTGGATCCTGTGATTGCCACGGAATTTGAGATGAGTTAGGTTTTTTTGGATGAAAGATATAGCGTACTGCCGTATCATCCCTTTGAAGAACGGCAATATGGATATCCGCCATGTGGAGCTACGAGCTCAATACGAGTTGGCCGTCCGAAGGTCAGAAAATATCAAAGAAGTGATAACCAAGCAACGCACTGTGATCCTCGTATTCTCAATCTGCTTTCTCTGAGCCAATACTTCGTCGATATATAATCACCCATACTCTCTGTTACCAGTGCAATACTCGTGCTCAGCCGCGCACGATCGCCTCGCTCGCCATACGGGTCATCCGAGTTGGTGGACCTGCTGAATGCGCCGGCGCCAGATGGGCTTGTGCGCGCAGCGTAGTGCAGGGCTTTCGAGGGTTTCTTGAACTCTGTAAGGTCGGCTTTGGCATGTTTTAGATGGGAGGTGTAGGGTGGTCGGACGGACAGCGGAATTGGTCATGAGTTACGGTGGTTGTGGAGAAAAACCCGCGAATAGAAAGATCGTAGATCCAGACGATGTATGTGTTCTGAAATGAGTTCTGTCAGAGAGCTCATTTTGAGAGCGCGGGATGTTTACCGTCTAGATTCGCGACCTCAAGAAGTCCCAATTGCACAAGGTTGGCGGCATGTGGGTGACTTGCTTTGACCTGTTTCTGGATGAGGAATTTGTCATTTTCTAATTTCCCCTCGTCAGAGCATTGCATATGGACAAGCAGAAGGACCCTGTGTAGATGCTTAAACTTTGAAGTGAAGAGTGCAGAGAGTTGAGGCCAAGGAATATGGGCATAATGGGCGACATCGTCGGGGTCCTGACTATTGGCAGATACCGAGATGGCAATAGTGACCTCTTCGATTCTGTTAAGTGGTAATATCGTTTCGAGTACAGCAACCAGCCAAGGAAAGGGATTTGGGGATTCATTATCAACGAAAAAATGCAACCGTCGAAGAGATCTGAGAATGCCGAAGTCAAGACAGTAAGAAAACATGGATATGGCTTGGTCATGAATAGTTTCAATTGACACAAGTCAATGCCAGAGTCTTCAGGAGGAGAAACTCGTAGACTAACCGGATAGCGTGAACAAGAATTCTTCCAAAGTGTCAGCGCAAACTGAGAGGAGTGATTGTGTTCTGGTGTAAGGATATCTGGAAAGCGGAGACCTATATGTAATCGGCGCAGCTTTAATATATCCATATCTTCAGAACAAAGAATATTATCCACAATCTCTTGCAGTGCCGCTGCATAGAAAATTTCGAGGGATTCAAGTGCATTTCTTTGACTGCTGTTCAATGATATTGGATCTGGAGCCTCAACATCCTCAACCGGCCACCATAGTGAAAGGTGTTTGAATGAAGTGCCATAGTACAGAGAGGTGGAGTGGATGTTTTCGTATTCAACGAATTCAAGAGACGGGCTTTGCAAAACGTGGGCCAAGGCCGACAAAAGAGGGCCGGGTAGCTGGGGCAAGAGATAGAGGCTCAAATGTATAAGCCTCAGATGGTGGAAGAACGGCAGACATCGCGGCAGGTAGACATCAGTGGCCAACCACCCACCGTTGGTAGGTATCTCCCTGTACGATGAGGGATTGCACATATCCTGCAACATGGGGAGATGATGTCACAAGTTGCGAAAGTTGTTGGGCTGACTGAAGGGGTCCCCAAATTCCTCGCCCGACCGCTATTATTGAAAATAGCTGCCTTTGGCATGGTGAGGTGAAGGATTGGGATGTCAAGGAGGCAGCTTTGAGGGATGGCGAATCCTGCCAGAGATATCCGAGTATAGTGTCGACGACTTCTTGCGGGATGCAAACGGAAGACATGCAAGCCATGGTGGATAATGTCAAAACAACAAATCACAATTCTTTATCGAACGATTGTCTAATTGATTATCATGCCCGGTTATCTTTTCAACATCTTATCAGCGTGCCCAATGTTAACACAACTTGACAACGCAAAAGACGCTCTATATTGGCTCTATACTTACCATTCTTCTTTAGAATCAATCCCTGAGTTCAATGGTATGTATGGATACCTGAACAATAAAACATTCGTGGACGCAGTAGGTGACAATACGCTAAGAGATCAATCCGTCGGATAGGCAAATGAATAGCAATGCGATTCAAAATTGACAGCAAACCAGCGCAGTAGCAAAGCCGATAAACCGAAGAGCCCCATGAGAGAAGCGACGTCGGCGTGTGCCTCGCGGACAATGTAGACCTCGATTTCGACATCTCTCAAATGGGCCAGCTTCATGGTTGGCAAACGCGTCCGATTGTTCAACATTGCGCAGGCTGAAAACCACCGTCGTTGTGAATGATGAGACTCCGGATCACGGGAGAGGCTGTGAACAATTACTGGAGATGGCTGAACCCGTCTATCGCGACGTGTAGTGCAATTTCGATTGGTGAGATTTGAAAGTGGGGGCGCATTCCAAGGGACGTATACTTCCCTACCACATTCCGCCCCTTTCCAAACCTCCTGGAAAGAAACGAGAGATGTATAAGTGTCTGATAGCATGGCGGACTGGGATCCTACAATTGAACACAGAGAAGGTGAGACTAGCGGGGAAGGTGTGGTGTAGCCCAATATACTTGAAGAATAAACGATGTTAACATTTGAAGCGGCAGCAGATATAGCATAAGAGCTACTGATAGGGAGAAAAGCACAAAATAAATGTGCTGACCCACTGCAAATTGCGCAACGAACAAGGTGACCAAAAGTGTATGGCGGTTTAGCCGGTGGATCGTGGAAACCGTATCAGCCTGTGTTTCTGGACTTGGACATGCTGACCAAAGAAATAATCCTGATGAAGATAATCCTGCAACGCCTATCGCAAGAAACGCGAACGAACGGCAGAGTTGTTGCTGGAGAGAGCGAGGAGATTGTGGAGAGAGGGGAAGAGATTGCTGTCACAGTCACGTCACGCGAAGCTGTGTCGTCACCTCAACACACCGAATTCACGTCTCTCTCGCTGCCCTGACTCCCATGTCAGAACAAACACCAACAGCACTCTTCGACTCTTATGAACAGGACTTCAGACATATTATAAGAAGTATATCAGAAAAACTCGAAGGAAGCGGAAAGAACCAACTTGGAGGTACGTCCCAAACTAAGTCGCTGCGCAGGAGACTTGCAGGGGACAGGAGCCTGACTTGCATCTTGCTGCAGAACAACGTAAAGCTGCTCTGCGGAAGGTAGAAATTGAGCTCGATGAAGCTGATGATATCGTACGTTCTCTCGATACCACCGACCGTAGCAGTCACCCGCTGATCACTGTTGTTCAACTTACCCAGGTCTCCCAACTCGAAATCGAAATCCAAGGGATTCCGCAATCCGTTCGACCGCCCTACACCTCCCGTCTAAAACACGCCAAAGCCGACCTCACGAAATACAAGAAACTCTCGAAGGATTTGCACTCCGCCGCCGCACGCACCGACCTCCTTGGCGCTGGAGCGTTCAACAGGTCCACCAACTCGGACGACCCGTATGGCGAGCGAAGCGATCGGGCACGGCTTCTGGCGGGGTCGGAGACGTTGGGCGATGGGAGCAGGAGAATAGCGGAGAGCACGAGTATTGCGCTTGATACCGAGAGTATGGGTGGGGATATTTTGACCGGGCTACGAGCTCAGAGGGAGCAGATTGAGAATTCGAGGAATACAGTGCGTTGCTTGGCTTCCATACTTGACTTTGTTCTGACCTTTGCTCGGCCGACTCGTAGCTCCAGACGGCGGATATCCATATTGACCGTTCTTCGGGCACGATCAAAGGAATGATACGCCAGTTTGTTACTTTCCTCATCTTCCAACCTATTTCACCTCACATTTCCGGTTCGACTATAGAATGCACAAGCAGCGTTTTATTTTAAGCGCTATCGGTGTCTTCTTCGTCGTCCTCGTATGCTTCATCCTCTACTTCAAGCTCGTCCGATAGTGGAGACGTGAGGGAGGCGGAGTCGATACCCACTTATGGTTATAGTATGGATGATATTGCCTGTAATTTATCTTGGACGTTGTATGTATTTTCGCTTTACTTACTCGAATAGCATTGGCTTTTCTTTTCCGCCCGGTCTCCTGAATAGTCGTCAGCTCCATGGCAGTGCTTAGTCTTTTCGAGCACAAGGATACCCTTTGAACCTACCCATACCCACCAACCATTCGAGCTTCGAACATAACTTCTTGCGCCCTAGTCCACAGGCGCCGACAGCGCTCGATGCCGAACCCAAAAACACCCAACGCTCCGAGCTGGAATCAAAGGACATGGGCTATTCATACGTGGTCCAGCCTTAAGGCAGAGGTTATCTTTTGTCACGAGGACCATACGATCCAAGCCTTTCTCCGGAATACGCGTTCGTTTCTGTGGCCCGTTCCGACCTTTGTTAGCGTCTAGTCTCAACAACCTTCGCCGTCAGGAAGAAACGAACATTGATTATATATCGCCCCAACCAATATACGGTCTCCTAGAAGGCCGACATGCAATGCCAGGCAACCGCACTCGAGTATTAAGCAACCACAATCGTGCCCTTGCATCAGCAAGATAGCACGCGACCTGACGCTTCCTGGCTGCCTCATACTCTTTGATGGTTACATCTTGCATGGCTCCGTGGTCATAATCCTATGGCTATGAATTAACGCTGGAAGGTCGACCGACACATGTTGTTTCTTAAACGGAAGCCCTGCCAATTTATTCTTTTGTTGGTGCGCATGGGACATATAGTGTAGATACCTGTGCTTTGCTACAACAGTGAGCATTTCCGAAAGGCGTAAGATACATAATACGGCACAATCTGACTTCTCATCTTGTTAACGATCGTGTTTATTGACCCTTACGCCGACCCAACTAACCCAGGCAGGCCCCTCTCCAACCCGCACACCTACGTTCCCTATACCCACAACATACATTCTGTATCCTGCTTTGGGGCGACTAGGACCTTCCTACGTCCTCGACGAATATGATGTGGAAGACTCAGTTCGGGATTCTCAAGGATGTCCCTTCGGGAGACGCTGCTGCACATGCAATAATAGAGGCCATGTTCAGGTTTCACATATCTTATGAAACTTAGAGATCGATTCTAAACAGAGCTGAAAAAGTATTATAGTATGAAGCGCATATGAAGCGTCTTTTAGGTTGGCAAATTGGATTGACATCGGTTACGCTGATAAGATTACCAAGCAGGCAGTCACTTGATAAGGATCGCGATTTGTTGTTCTGACATTGCCAACCATGGCTTGTATATCTTCTGTGTGCATCCCGCAAGAAGTCGTCGATAAGATACTCGGATATCTATGGCAGGATTTGCCATCCCTCAAAGCCGCCTCCTTGACATGCCAATCCTTTGCCTCGCCATGCCAAAGGCAGCTATTCTCCACGATAGAAATCGGGCGAAGATTCGAGCATCACCGTCCGTCTGCCCAACTACTTTTGCCGCTTGTGACATCATCTCCACATGTCGCAGAATATGTGCGATCCCTCATCGTAGAGGAGAAACATACTGATGTGTACCTGCCGCAATGTTTGCCGTTCTTCCACCATCTGAGGCTTATACATTTGAGCCTCTATCACTTGCCCCAGAGAGACCAGGTACCCGGCCCCCTTTTGTCGGCCTTGGCTCACGTTTTACAGAGCCCATCTCTTGAATTTGTTGAATTCAGATACTCCCACCCTCACTCTCTGTACTCTGGCACTTCATTCAAACATCTCTCGCTGTGGTGGCCGGTTGAGACTCCAGATCCAATATCATTGAACACCAGTCGAAGAAATGTGCTTGAATCCCTTGTAATCTTTATTCCGAGGGCGCTGCAAGAGACTGTGGATACTATTCTTTGTTCTTCCACTATCGATATATCAAAGCTGCGCCGATTACATATTCACCTCCACTACGCAGATATTGTTAAAAAGGAGAACGTTCACATTCAAAGGATCCTATCAGTTTGCGCTGATACTTTGGAAGAATTCTTGTTCAAGCTGCCAATGAATAGTGAGTCTACGGGATTCTTCTTCTGAAGAATCTGGCATTAACTCGCTGTCAACAGAAACTAGCAAGGACCAAGCCATATCCGCGTTTTCTTATCGTCTTGACTTCGGCATTCTAAAATCTCTTCGACGATTGCATTTTTACGCTGACCCCAGATATCAGTCCCCACTTCCCTTCCCTTGGCTGCTTGCTGTACTTGGAACAATATCTCCACTTAACAGAATTGAAGAGATTACCATTACTCTCTCGGTAGCAGTCTTCTATCCGCACCGCGACAATATTGCCCATTATGTGCACATTCCTTGGCCTCAACTCGCTGCACTCTTCATTTCGAACTTTCAGCACCTACGCAGAGTCATTCTGCTTGTCCAGATGCGAAGCTCTGACGTGAAGACGTTAGAAGATGGCAGGCTTCTCATCCAGGAACAGGTCCATGCAAGTCACCCAGATGGCGCCACGCTTGTGCAATCGGGACTTCTTGAGATCGCAAATGTAGACGGTACGCATCCTCCGCCTCTCGAAATGAACTTATGACAGAACTTATTTCAGAACACATCAATTTGAAAGATCCCCGATCCTTTTACCGGCGGTTTCTTCTCCACGACTACTATCAGTGGTAGGGGGTTGCAAAACAGCTTCTGAATTGTTCAGGATTCTTACGGACGGAGACGCTGGGTGAAGGAAGCAGGAGGATGGCGGAGAACACGAGGATACGGGTAGTATGGATGGGTTCCCAGGCCAGTACGTCGTTTTCATTAACAAGACCCTTGTTGTTGCCGTAAATGACTTGTCAAAAAATCGGGGTTGTTGCTTGCGATGTACAAATTCCATTCCTAGCCTTATATTTGTATATCGTTCCCTAGCATGGTTATGGCTATCCACAATTTTTTCCATCCTCCTCCTGTGCCCATGTATAAATTTGTACTTTGTATCCTCTGTGTCCCATCCAAAATTTATACTTCCCATCATCACGCACCTATATACAATTTTTTCCTTCGTCCCCTGCCATCCATCCACAAATTTGTACTTGCCAACGCCCGTACTTCCCATCGTCCCGTGGGTATATATTCTGCTGAGTGCCTCAGATAAGATAGTGACTTGATAAGTACAAACTACCTGGGCCCTGGCATCTCGGGCTACACGGCAAAGTGTTGACAACCAATTGCGGGCTCGGGGAAAAGCAAGCGCTCAGCAGGCCATTCGCCTGCTCGTGTGCCCATTTACCAATTTGTACTTCCCAACGCCCCGCGCCTATGTATTGCCTATGTACAAATTCTTCGTTCATCCCCTTCAATCCGATTTACAAATTTGTACTTCCAATCATCCTGCGCCCATATACAAATTTGTCCTTTGTCTTGTCCCGCTTCCGTTTACAAATTTGTACTGTCCAACGCCCCACGCCTATGTACAATTTTTTTGTTTGCCCCTTCCATCCCATTTACAAATTTGTGCTTCCCATTGTCCTGTGCCTATATACAAATTTTTCATTTGTCCCCTTTGATCCCATTTGTAAATTTGTTCTTCGCCTTTCTTGCTCCTGTTCACTCTTCAAGGCACTTGCTCACAAATTTTTAGATTGTCCCCACCTCCCCAATATATTTACAAACAATATCTTGATCCCCAAGTCATTTGAAACTCACGCAATGTACATTACTAGTGGTGCACAACCATTACTGTAGCATCCATACCCTCCATATGTTGTAGTCTTGAAGAGAGACCCTACCCACTCCTTCTTGCAACAATGTTTCATTTTCTCACAAAGGTTAGCTTGCAGATGTGCATAGGCAATCTTGCCTACTCGAATGATGTTCTTTGCGCTTATATCAGCAGCGGCAATGGCTTCAATGGTTTCCAAACTGGTCAGCATTTGGCTTTCATGTTTGCAAGCAGTTCTCCTCCAGTCCTGAGCCTGCCATAAGAAAAAGGCAAGAACACAACACATCTCCTCAGCAAGAAGGAGGCATTCCTCCTGCCAACGGTGAGCACATGCGCGGGCTTTGCACCACTCAATATGCAATGCTAGAAATGAATATTGAGGAAGCAAGCACCAGAAAGGCCCAAGAAGACTCACCTGCTTGAGTGCTCTCGTCAGCATCCGCCCCTGTTCCCTGTACATTCCAGATCCATGTCAGCTTCTTTTGACCCTTGCTTCCAGAATCATCCATTGATATCAGTCCAACAATATTGCTGTCGTCAAGCACCCGCAACACTTTAGTCCATGACAACTCTAAAAGGGGTACTGACAGAGCAACCCAGGCTTTGCAAATCTTTTGGTACTTCATTGAAGTATCTTGGATTCATGCTTCAAGGCAATTGAGCAGGGTGTTGCTTTGTGTTTGCTGATGTTGACCACGAGAGTAACAATCCTTCAATTTGTACATCATAGAGCGCATAAGCAGCAATGCACATAGGTCATCTAGGAATGCCTTGGCCTGTGCATAGCAAAACTGCCATTTGTAATTTAGAAAATGAGCCTCACAGACACAGATGCCCACAGTCTCAGATGGAAGAAATGACTCAACATTGTGGACAGCAGGAGGTTGTCCGAACTTCACGATCTGCGCATGCTTGCAGAAGAGCAATGGCCGGCATGTAGAGGTGTTGAACTTCAATCCAAGCGTCAATTTTCCGCCTCAATGATGTAGAACACTCAACAACTTCTGCTTGTTAGAGAAGTCAAATGCTCTCCAAGTTCAGCCACATCTAGTGCATGACGGTGTCTATACTGTCGTTTGATTAGCATTCAAAGACGGATCAATTTAACTCACTGAAGTTCTTGAGGTTCTAGACCCTGAAATATGAGCATACTGGGCAAGACGTCATTGTGCAACGAGGTTTGATTTCCCAAGTCAATTCTTTTCCATCTTCTTCAGCAGGTCAAAGCCAAACATCTGCCTCAGACATAACTGTTGGAAATGGTTAGCAGCAGGGAACATGCAGAAAGTGAAAGAGCTTCTGGCAAGCAATGTTGTATGATACAATGAGGCGCTTGGGAATGTTTGATTTCAGGCTAGAGAGGAAGAAGTAGTCCATCTAGACTTAGAGATCAGCAAAAACAATCCGCAAAGTTGTAGGAGACATCATACCTTTCACCTTTCTGCAAATCTCCAACAGAGTTTGGATGTTCATGTCATGACGGCTACACTCAATGGTCCCAAGTCCACTAGCAGCCGTACCCTTGCTGCCTTGCATACTTACATACTTGATGGCATCATGGTTATTACATGTACTCTTGTCATCCGGAATCAAATCGCTGTAGTTAAGGAGGTAGGTTGAACTTGGTGTTCTCAACAATATATGCATAACTGTGGTTGAGTCTGGAATCTCTTTCATCACTGGAACATTCAAGCGCTTCAGGCAAAAGTTTGCATCAATGCCAACGAACAAAGAATACAACCATCTGAGATTGTGATTACTTAGATCATTCTGGGGAAAGATAAATCAACTTACTGCTGGGAGGTTGATTGCTCCTTCCAGTCAACTGACAGGTTAATGCCGGGGATAGGACATGCTGGGCATAGGACTGCATATGAAAGTATCTCAGCTTGTATACAAACGGCTTAGTAATATTGGTTGTGTACCTATGAAAGTATCTACGGATACATTACACATAAGTAAGTATGAACAAAAGTATCAAAGGATTCGGGCTCACCTCAGCTCGTATACAAACAACTGAGGTGCCCCGGAATTGGTAGCTAGAATATATGTACGAGTATGCAAAGTCCTTGTGTGTCCTCATGAATGTTCTAAGAACATTCATAACAGCAATCACAAGGTAATCATATGGTAATCAAAGATAAGATAAAAGAGATATCAGTTTGGCACAGCCACACAAGCGTGTACTGGTGTCGAGACTTAGGAAGTTTGTCTGACCTTCACACTCCCCCTCAAACTGAGCAAAGTCCCATAGCGGATGCAAAATGCTTTGCTTTGACACTAGGTAGAGCTTGGTGAGTACATCTGCTGTTTGATTGTTGGTAGGACAATAGATGAGTTTGATGGAACCTGCTTCGATAATGTAACGGATGAAGTGATAGCAAATGTTGATGTGTTTTGTGCATGCATGGTATTGGCCGCCTTGAGCCAGGGCAATGGCGGACTGATTGTCCCCATGGAGCGTTGTTGGTTGGGTGAGTGGTGAGAATATTTTGCCTATAAGACAACGCAGCCATATGGCTTCTTTGGCAGCGTGGGTGGCAGCAACATATTTGGCCTTGGTAGTAGAGAGCGTTACAAGCTCTTGTTTCTTCCCACAGAGCTGCCCCTCCATCAATCAGAAACACGTACCCTGTTATAGCGTGTCTGTGCTGCCCCATCAGCGTCCACAAAACCAATTAAGTCTTTCTCTTCTCCCCCATATACTAACTGCATTTTATTAGTTCCCTTCAAATGGCAAAAGATTTGCTTCACAGCCTCCCAATGGATCCAAGCAGGGTTATCTAGGAATTGTGCAACCGTGCTAGTCGCAAACACAATGTCCGGTCGAGTTCCCAGCGTGGCATACATTAGTGAGCCCACAGCTTGGTATGGCACATTCTTCATCTTTGCGATGTCGGCAAGCGCAGTTGGACATTGGGATTGCCCTAGCGGTACATCCGGGTCCATGGGAATGGACAACAGTTTCAGATCGTCAAAATTGTATTGGGTGAGTATGGAATCAATGTAGATTGTTTGACATAGGGATATCATCCTCGAAATCATGTCACGAGTGATTTTGATTCCCAAGAGCCATGAGCATGCACCAAGGTCGGTCATTGGGTACTTATTGTTGATGTTGACCTTGAATTTTGCGATAGTACTGGCCGAATTTCCAGTTATCAGGCAGTCATCGACATGTACCGCGATGATGGTTGTGATATATCCTTCTACCTTCACAAATACCCCCTTATCCGCCTCCAATATCTTGTCCTCCAGCTCCTTCACTGCTTCGCACAGCGCTTCGTACCAGCTCCTTGCCCCCTGCTTCAATCCGTATAGTGTCAGAGCAGATTGAAATACAAAGACTGCAGTCCAGTTGCAGTCTTTTTGCAGTTGTGACCGGTTGTGCAACCGGTTGCAACCTGTCATTGGCACGGCAACCGTCTTGGCCGATCCGGCTTCCCGAGAGCTTCAAATCGAGTCCTGGTACATCAAAATCGGATAAGAATTGACCAAGTTATTGAGGTATCAAAGTTGCTATCAATTTCAGCATGAGCAAATACTATTTTGGCAATAACTCCATCAATAATGGCCCGATTTGGGTGTGCCAAGGCTCAAATTGACGAGGAAACACGTGGCTACAAGTGCATAGATATAGCACAGCCACAACCGGTCGCGACCGGTCAACAACCGCAAAAAGACTGCAACTGGACTGCAGTCTTTGTATTTCAATCTGCTCCGACTGAACCTAAAGTCCAGATGCTATCAGTTGCAGTTCAGTTGAGTTGTGGTCTTTTTCAGTTGTTGCAACTGCACCTTTAAACACTAAGCACAACTCACGTGAAAGCTGTCACCTGCATCTTCCACTACCTACAAGGGACAATCAACTTTAACTTGTCATTGGAGGTCACAAAATTGATGTCGCCGGCTATTCCAATGCCGACTGGGCATCTCACATGCATTGCCACTCAATCTCAGGATTCACATATTTTGTTGGTCTTGGAGTCATGTCTTGGAGCGCAAAGAAACAACCCATTGTCAGTCTCTCAAGCACCAAATTGGAATATGTGGCTCTCACTCATGCCGCTAAAGATATCATCTGGATTCACAAATTACTTACTGAACTTTCTTTCTTTCATCATCTTTCCTTACTACAACTCTCTACTGCAACAACCAGGGTGATATCCGCCTTTTGAAGGACTCCACATTCCATGGTTGCACCAAACACATTGATGTTCATTTCCACTTTATTCAACAAACTGTTACATCTGGTCACATCAAACTCCTCTACTGTCATATTCCAACATGATTGCGGACATCTTCACAAAGTCCCTCGCACACGTCAAACTTGAAAAGTTTTGTGAGCTCCTCAATATTGTCAAGTCCTGCGGTCATCTCAAGGGGGAGTGTCGAGGATACAAGACGGCCACTACCCGTTATGGACACTTATGTAATCTACATAGATTTTTGCCATTTGGGTCGCAGGTCATGGTGAGGTCATGAAAAAACCTGTTTTGATAGTGGTGTTGATTATCTCGGTGATATGCCACGGACGGCTGTCAAGTTTCGGCTCAGGTTTCCTGTGGATCATCTGTAGTATACCTTGGGTCCAATAGCTGTTGTTAGGTTCATCTGTCTCCAGCAATTTTGAACAGGTTCATTACAGCTCGCTGAACACATCACATAAAGCTCTGTACATATATCTATACAAAATTGCTGGCTAGATATAAATCATATTATTTCTGAGCTAATTAAGACATTCCGATATCAAGTCCATCCGCATCTCCCATTTCGTGTCCAATATCATCCACCAACTCAGTGTCATTGGGCCCTTCCGTTTCTTGAGATATTAGGATGGAAAATTTCAAAACACACTAGTTGGGGACCGGACCTACTCCCTTCCTTTATGGTACAATTACCTTGAGAGCTTACCGTTTGTTTATTTTTCTATTAACTTGTAGATACTATTGGACATTGATAAAGTGTGAATAAATGCCAAGTTTGCTTGAGAATAATACTGTGGGTGCAAAGGACTGTAATGATATGAGCTATGTAGTGATACAGCAGGGAGATTTGTCCAGACCCAAGCATAATAAGATCACGGTTCTAGTGCATTGTTTGGGTGCAGAGTCATGGAAGCAAGGATGATCATGACAAATTTACCACCACATACCACCACATACCACTACATTGCTGGCATCCTTGGCTATAAAGGCTATCATGTATTGTTTGTGTTTGCTATTCCCATTTTGTTCTTCATGCCAAACCTATGCTACTCTTCTGTCCCGCTGCATGGTTGTCTTGCCGTCGTTCTATGAACTCCTCATCATCTCGTCATCATCACACGGAACTCACATTGGGCATGAACATTCTGACAATATATCTGGGCCTCCCGCAAACACATTCACTTTGCTGTAAGTACCATTCTTTTTTATCTCATGTTGTGTGGCTGTTTACACAAATCCAGTGATCTTGAGCTCAAATATTTCGAGGTTTTGGCCGTGCGGCAAGCGCCATAAACACTCTAACTGATTTTTGTGGTACTTGATTATTGGAATCAATTGGCATAGAGGGAGGGCCAAGCAGCACCTTGCGCTGTGCTGGCCAACATGTTTCAGGCAAGTCCATTATCTCTATAACAAGTTTTGTATGTGTCTAACACAAAGTGCACTGCAGCTACACCCTGTTTGACCACTCAATGGCCACCAAACCACTCCATACAGTCCCTTGCAATGGGCTACAAAATTCTGAGTTGATATTTGGACGTCCAGGAATTGCCTTAACCTCACCGTGAGTAGTGTGACAACATTGTTCCGTGTTGTATGCTTATTTACACAAATTCAGGTTCATGGGGATTTTGGCCACGCGGCAAGCACACTTCAAGTGCTCATTAACTTTTGTTGACATCGGAAATCATATCATATTGATGTCGGAGGGGAGAGGAGCAGCACAGAGTGCTGTGACAACCTAAGGTGTGTTTTCTTTTATTCCCAAGTTCTTATGTCATACAGCTAACCATTCAACCTTTTACAGCTCATATCACCACACAGAGCCATTAACGGGGCCGCTGTTGAGAAGCAACACATTCTATATTAGGAAAACGGACACACAACACACTTTAAGGACCGATTACATACATTTGAAATCAAAGCACTAGGTGCTAATAGATTATAATACTGGCTGATGCACCAATAAGTTATTTAGAGATACAAGAGGCTGACTGGTTAGATAGAGAATGCCTTTTCAATTTTAGTATAAATATGCTTGTAGAATACCTATTACTACAGAACAAGACAGTTCTCCCCTTTTTCTATTGAGTTGCAGTCTATTCCCTTCTAAAGCTTAATATTTCGTCTCAGCCAGTGTGCTGCCCTCGTCGTTTCAAATTGTTCTTGTTTATATTGTCACAGCCACCTATTGCGCCGGCTATTCGTCTACTCGTTGACGGATCTGGGTACACCTAGAGCCCCTTTGCACTTGCATATATCTTGTCGGATTGCCGCCCTCACGCCGCTTAGGATTTTGGTTCTTTTATTTCTCACTTTAGCGGTCCCTCAGCATATCACCGCAATTGTTGATACAATATCTGGGCTTCTGGGGAAAGCATACACTTTGAGTATTGTAGCATTTGTGTCTTGTGATGGGTAACTAATATCCAGTGTTTTGGCACTTCAAATCCCCGGGATTTTGGCCGTGCGGCAGGCGCACCCCAAGTGCTCAATAACATTTGTTGACATCACACAATATCAATGTTGGAGGAGGGGGGAGCAGCACAGAGCGCTGTGACAACCTAAGGTGTGTTTTTTTTTATTCCCCAAGTTCTTTTGTCATACAACTTACCATTCAATGTAGTTGACCTTTCACAGTCCTTATCTCACCACATAGAGCTGTTTGAAGTGGCGGTAACCCTTGACATGACATATGGACTTCCGGGAAAGCATAACACCTTGATGTGAGTACCGTATCAGTTGTGTCTCGTAATGTGTAACTAATACCACAATTTCAGGTATTTTGGTGCTTTAATTCCCTGGGGCTTTGGCCGCGCGGCAAGCGCACTGTAATTGCTCACTAGATTTTGTTGACTTCACATCATCTCGACGTTGGAGCAAGGAGGCGCAGCGCACCGCGCTGCGCTGACAAAACTTCTTACTTGCAAATGCTTTACATGTGGCATATCACATCCCAATTCAACATTTGCCAATGACACACGCTGCATGTAGTTTATCCTTTGTGGTAAGTAGTAGTGCCCACATCCAGTCCTTCAACATCATCACACTATTTCCTGGTGCCCCTTGTTGCAGCCCTCTGCACCCCAATTGAATTTTGGGACATCCACCAAATGTATCCCTCCCTTCATCAAGTGCCGTTGACCCCTTTAGCCATGCTGGACACCTTGAGGGACATTAGGGATATGACAAGCATAATAGAAGTGTTGAATAGCCTATGTCTGAACCATCCCAAAAGCAATTCTTACAAGCCATGCTCAAAATGTGTACAACAAACACCCAATAGCAAGGTTATAACACAATTACTGAATAGCTACAAACCACATATAAAAGCGGCAAAAGCACAGAGAATAGGGAACATGGTATTAGCACTGCAGTCTGTGATTGGAAAAATCCCCCCCACTAGAGATGAAGAAACTCTACATGGCACTGGTGGACCCCATCTGACACATGGTGCAGAGATTTTACTGGATGTGGACCCCCCACTCCTCAGACAAATAGAGGATATTCAGGAGCACTTCATCCACAGACTGCTAAGTGTTGGATCAATGACCCTATCTGTGTTTCTATTCACGGAAACAGCTATACTACCGCTAAGATACAGGAGAATCATGGTGACTCTGAATTATCTTACATTTGTTACTGCACCCTCTGGACATGTATGTCTGTCATGCCTTACAAGACTCTATCACACTTGCACAACAAGGGAAAGCAAAAAGGGATGCTACAAATGTTACAGAACACCATAGACAACTCTCCAAAATTGTATCTTCTGTATGGAAGGAAGGAGCCCAATGAAGAGGACAAGCTAGTACAGAAAACTATATGGTCCCGGCACCACCTCAATGTGGTAAACCACAACCACAGGGAGGCCATAACACATATAGTACTATCTGCATACTGCCTTGCTATTGAACAATGTAGATGGCAGCGCCCAGTGATACCTCGTGACCAGAGACTCTGTAGATTTTGTAGAGCTGTCATCGAGTCCCCCAAGCACGCTATGCTAGCGTGTGAAGGGAATGATGACCTTGTGCAACTCCGGGAGACATTCACAGAGGATATAGCAAAATTGCGTGCGTGGCCAAACATGCTCATGATGTCCTAGAGATATATGAGAAAAGTCCAATAGCTGTTCCCTCTACAATACCTTCTGTACACACCTAATTACCAAATAGCTGCAGACCGTGAATATGTTCATTAACTACCCAGAAATCCAATCCAAGATAGATGTCCTGAGACATGGATAGCTTGTCAAGGAAAGGACTATGGGTCTGAGACAATGGCGTATACCGCAACGCCGGATACTCTTGGGCACCGGTGTTCAGTTCTGGGTGTATGCCTCCTCTATAATGGACATAAGCTGGTCTTGCATGAGTCAAATGGCATCCGTTGGAAGGTCAGCGGCTGGGTTCTTGGGTTCTGGGTAGGACAGAGAAAGCGGTGTGTAGGAGATGGTAAATGAGGTGGGTGCCGGAGCCGGCCACAAATTGTGAGTGGCAGCCACGGTTGGTGACGCAAATTTTGTGGTCTTGCCAGGTGGTATGGTGGTATCAGTGGCAGGGTCCTTCTGCGCAACTTTGTTGGCGTGCAGGCATGCATGCTTCTCTGCAGAAGCAGCCGGCATGACAACAATGTGGTGGTGGGATGGAGTTCTGAAGTGGGGTTCTGAAGCAGAACTGTTTTCCAGTAGTGAATAGCTGTATTTCTCATGGTTTGTGTCCGTATCCGGTTGGTATAAGTCTCTCCAAGTGGTTGTATATCAGAAGCAGTGTAGTTGTTCAAAATCTTGGGTCTGCTGGCAGTTGGACCTGGGAATTGCTCAAAAAGCGGAGAGCAGGTGTGGTTTGAATTGCCCTGTTGTCACCAGGTGGGGTAGTACAAGTGGACCTACTCCTGACGCAGCAAGGATATAGATGCACAAACACCCTTATCAATGAATATATGTAGGAGGATATGGAAGCAATCAAGGAGGACTTGGGCAGACTGCAAAGCGGTACTTGTAATTATGTTGCGACGGAAGATATAACACAACTCCATAAACCTGTTTCCACACACTGAACCATTTCCGAGGGAACATGTCCAGCTATAGCAGCAACATAAACCTATCAGTCACATAAATTAGATTAATGGGTAAATCTTCAAAAAAGTTTGACATTATCTTCATCAATGCCTTTGAATTGTCTCCTGTCCACTGCTCAAAATTTCGGCCATCACTGAAGCGTCAAAGACCTGCAAATGGAGGAACTGCAGATATTCTAGTTGCAACAATTAGAAAAGCATCAATCAGACCATAAGTACACATACCGCCGGGCAATATCATGTATTATTTCCAAAGCACAAGTTTCACGATACCGGATATGAAGAAATTCATTCACCCATGTAACCAAGTGGTCCTTGAATGTTCCCTTTATGAGCTGGTGAAGTAGGTCTGGAGAAAGCAGCACATGAATATCTCCTTGCGGAAATCCGTGCGTGAATGGCTACAATTTGGTTAGATAGATTGATGAACAGAGAAAGGGTGCCCTCACAACAACATCTGTTTGGATTCCATAATAATCCCACACTGTGCCCGTGTCAAAGCATTCAATAATCAAATCAGTTCTTTCATGTCGCCGTTGATGTGCTGCCTTGTAATTTACATCTAGATTATCCGGGCTTGCTTCACATGTATACATATATAATATTAGATATGGCAATTTACTCCACAAATAAGTAACCACGTACTTTGGACGCCATCCTTGAACAATTCCTGCAAGCCAGACCTGTTCTGGATCGTTGGCAATATAGGGCCCTGGACTATAGATGGCCCTGTGAAAGTGACCGTTGGAACAACGGACAACGTCTGGTACTGTCATGCCTGCTCAAAGTGGTTTGAAAATTCAAGCAAGGCATGCATGGTATAGTTGTTGAGCAAACCTCTGGAATTCAGGACGCTTTGCTTCTTGTTTGTTTGCTGAATAGATGAATATTAGTATACATAACATACAAGCTCATGAAGCAAAACAAAGAACTAACTTTTTGGGATTGGGAGAAATGCTACGGGGAGCACTGAGTTTCCATGGCCACGACGGGCAGTATTTGTTAGATTACCTGGTGATTGGTACACAGGATGTTACTCCTGATGCCCCGTTGCAACCAAAACCGTTGTTTTGTCGCTTCCGGCTATGATAGGTACCTGCATTGATCCATGAGTACGTGGATCTTTAGTGATAGTATCCTTGAGTAATAAAAATGAGTACTTAAAGATTTAGAAGATAAAATGACAAATGTACCGCTTCATTCCACGCCCAATCTCCCAACATCAAGTTGGACCAATTACAATCGCCTTTGTGGTCAAACTGACGATATGGTCTGGTGTTAAATTGAATAGCAAAGTCGGTGGTTGCGAGTTGATTATGCAAGAGTTTGCGAGAGTCTTGCAGGCATAGCTCGTAGGTTTGTGTCATCCACATGGGAGGTTCATCTCCCAGCTGACCATTGTATTTGAGCTTTACGGTCATAAAGGGTGTGCTTCCTTCTTGTACCAAGTTGATTGTGTCATAAAGTTCATCAGGCGACGACCATGGTAAAGGTGTATCATTACCAGCTTTTAATCTTTCCGCAAGCCATAGATCAAGTCCCTTGTTGATTTTGCGTGCAGATGACTAAAGCTCGATAAAATGGTAGTGTGCCCAGTCAAAAGCAAGCTGGTCTTCAAAAGGGTGCCAGCAATTATTTTCCATCATGTCCGGGGCATCATGAGGTGGCGGTTGGCTGAATTGCGGAAGTAATGTCCTGTTTTCATTGCACGGTAATGCTAAGACAGCATCACAGATATGAGTATAATTGTTCTCATAATTTAATAGTCAAAATAGTGCACATACTGTTGAGCTTTGGATGGTATTTTGTAGTGAACTTGAGTCTTGGATCAGGCTCCAAATCTGGAGAAAGCGGGCAATGGTGAGTATTCCAATGCTGTGTTTGGCCATCTTGGCTCTTGAATGTACGGTTACAGCCTTCATGATTGCATGGAAAGCCAGAGGGTAGAGCCATAGCTGCAAAACGTGAATGTAAAGGAGAAAATTAAAGTGATATTGTGACAGTTTCCAACATGTTTGACAGGCCCCAAACAACTTTACAAATGTAAAAAAAAATTGGGTGAGTTTTCCACGCCTCATCCCGCCATTGGCCCACATCAGGAAAAGCACCTTTGGTCCCAGGTCGACCTAGGTAATTTGAACTTTCCCAAAGCAACTTTGACGATCCAGACTGCTCTGGGTGTCTTTGAAAATATTCAAATTGCCTGGGGTGCTTCAGAAGACTGAAAATTGCCTGGGTTGCTCTGGGGTGTCTTTGTAAAAATTCAAATTGCCTAGGTCTCTCTGGGGTGTCTTTGGAAGCATTAAAATTACCTGGGTCTCTCTGGAAGTCTTTGGGAATATCTTCAGGGTGGCTCTAGGTGTCTCTGTAAATAGTCACAGTCCTCAAAGCTTTTTATGGCATATAATATCTCAATTTCAATTTTTACTAAATCCTCTGAATATATCTCAATTTCTTTTAAGCAAATCCATTAAGAATTGACTGTTAAATATAAGAAATGACTGATGCACCTTTATAGCATATAACCTTTCAATTTTCATTGCTCTCCATACTAGTAAAATATATATATATTACATGATAATTATCTACTAAATTTTCTAAGTATTTTACAATTTTTTTGAAGCAAATTCATTGAGAATTGAGTGTTTAATATAGGAATTGAAAAAGCATGAGCTTTTTCAGTCATGTTGACTGAGAATTCCCACACTTGATCTGCGCAAGGCTCGACGTCAAAATTGTGTCAAGTCGTTTCGAACTCCGACATCGAACCACTTGCAACTCGACGCCGTCAACCTTTATTCACACCACCACCTCCCCTCTCCCTCCCGCCTCCTCCGTATCCACCATGGCGCACAACGCCATCGAGGCTCAACGCGATCCCTCGCCCCTCCGCTCTGCCCATTAAACGGCATCAAGCTTGGAGGGTGCCGCCGCCGCGGCCGCCTCTTTCCTGCCACATCGAACGACGTCGAGCGTTCAAGGCGGCCCATCGATCACGTGGGGTTCGAATTTGAACAAAGGTTCAAATCCGTTCGAACTTCACCTTGACCAACACCACCACCCACCGTCCCGAACGCCCAGCAACGCGGCCAACGACAATTGCCAGGTACGTGGCCACCCCCCACGCGACGTCAATACTAACCGCCGTCACCGAGGCCCACCCAACCGCCGTCAATAAATGACGTCAAACATCGACGACGCCACCCTCCCCCCCTCCGCTCTACCCATCAACCGGCACCCACCTCGGAGGACACCCTCGCCGACGTCCCTTTCCTGCCACGTCGAACGATGTCGGGCGTTGGGCAACTTGCCTGCCCCTCCCGGACTCACCAGGTACGTGGCCAGCCCCCACGCAACGTTCGTACTGACCGCCGTCAACGAGGCCCACCCACCCGCCTTCAACAATTGGCGTCAAATGTCGACGACGCCACCGCCGGTGCCCTACCATATCAAGTGTCCCCCCCACGGACCGCGCGCCGCTGTCTCATACGCCCCTCCTCCATGAGATGTGGGCTGGGCTCGAATACTCACCAGCCCGACACCCAACACCACCCCTAGGACAGCGAGGATGAGACAGGGAAGAAGGCAGCGAGGGTGGCGGGTATTGCAGGAGGCAGAGACCACCGCCTCGTCATCATTCGACAAGGGAGCAGGGCGGGCGGCGGAATGCCACCGCCCCTCCTCATCATTCTACGAGGTAACGAGGCGGGCGGCAGACAGCCACCACCCCTCGTCGTTGTTCGACAGGGCACCGAGGCGGGTCGTGCAAGCCGCCTCGTCGAACCCCCCCCCCCCCCTCCCCTCCCCCGTACATTGATGGTGCCCAACACCCGGCCCCCGTTCATCCCGCTTCTTCAAACACGGCCAACCGCCCCTCCCCTCTGCGCACGAACGACAACCCAACGAACACCAACAAAAGTCGAGGACGCCGCCCCTCGCACCCTCCGCTCTGCCACGTCGAACAATGTTGGGCGTCGAGCGTAGCCCCTCCGGCTCCCATCGCCCACCTCCCTTCTCGCTCTGCCGCGTCGAACAATGTTGGGCACTCATGTCCAGGACACCACCCCTCGCCCTCTCCGCTCTGCCAATCAAACAGCATCGAGCTTGGGGGGTGACGGTGCCTCTTCCACCACCATCGATGTTCGACGGGGTTCCTCCCCACACTTCCTCCTCCCCGCACCTCCTCCCCGCACCTTTTCCTCCGCCTCCGCCTCGCTCCTCCTCCTTTGTATTTGTATGACTGTTAGGATCTATTAGTGTAGTAGTAGGTAAATACAAGTAGCATATATTGTATACCTGTAATATGAATTAAAATTTTATTAACTATTTTCCTATCATTGGTATGAAGTCAAAGAGAGTGTATAAGGGATCCTAAGCAGCTCAGTGGGCTCCATAAGTAATCTGGCACTGCTCTGGAGGTGCTCTGGGGCTGCTCTGGGATGCCCTGACAATGCTTTGGGAGTGCTCTGACAATGCTCTGGGAGTACTCTAGGCAAAACAAACATTGGGGACTTAGTTCCCGGGCGGGCCCAGGAGGCTTTTTATCTTTGGAGTCTTTGGGGTCTCTAGAGACACCTAGAGCAACCTGGGTGTCTCTAGGACCAGACCCCTTTTTCCTGATGCACCCCAAACAACACATCAGCTCTTTGCTCCAAAATTACACTCACTACTTGCAGTCCAATCTTCACAAGTGTTTGTCAAAAGCCTATTCCACAGTCAACCCAAACCCAATGGCTTGCAACCAAAACTCTGTCCAAGCTCCCAAAAATGGTCCCATTGAGCGCACAGAACAGCAAACTATTGTTAAGCCCAACATCATTCAGGCTTTGAAAGCGGCTTCGGCAAAATCCAAACGTGTTTGCAATGTAGCTGATGAAGTCCTTGCACCTGCCATTGAGCAAGACCAGTCAGTACCTGCAAAGCAACCACTAAAAGCGACAAACAAAACATCAATACCTGAAGGCCATGACAAGCAAACTACTCGACGCTCGACCCGCAACAATGCAAAAGCTCCCACCATGGCACCAAAAAGGAAGAGACAAACAAAGGAACAGATTGCCACGGATAATGCCGCAGCTGAATCAGAGAAAAGGCGCCTCAAAGAGCTTGAGGAAGAAAAGCACAACCAAGTGGCGCAAATGGATCTTGAGGAAGGCATCAACAGAGTGGAAGAGGATGCAAGGGCCATTCGTAAATTCTCTGACCTTGACTGTCACTCCGGTTTGAGTGAAGAAGAATTCGCAGGATATAACAATGTAGTGGGCTCCTCCAGCTCCGAGACAGATCTACCGGTATCAAAAGATCATTCTGCAAATGAGTTCAAAGCCTTGAAGGTCAGAATTTTAAACCCAATAGATTACAATCTGTTATACTGACCTTGGGCTCACATAAAAATCACAAAGCACTGCAGAGGGAGCTTGAAACACTCAAAGGGCATATATGTGGGGGCAAAAAGAACAATGTGGGTGGGAATAAGTAAGTTGAAGAATGCGGACTATATGTGCCATGTGGACCAGCTTGATTGATAACGTTGACAGAACTAAGCGTGTAACTTTTGCATCTGGCCTTTGCTCTGATTGGGACTCCCAAGCCGGTGCTGATAAAAAGGCTCTGAAGAAACATGTCAAAGTTATTTCTGGAGGCCTTAGAGAATTGGATATTGATGACAATGCAAGCACAGCAAAAAAGGCTACCAGCTTGAGCAACCAGCAATTTACAGACGCAGAGCTGGAGCTGGTATTGGAGGATGGCAAGACAGCAAAACGCAATGGCTCATGTCAAAATCAGGTACGCGGGTTTATCATCTTGTGATTTCCATATTCCTGATAAGGAACATAGCTTGTAACAATCGCTTCAAGTGACTCCAAACTGGAAGAAGACTTCTTGCCGCAGCCTCTCCCAATTTCAAAACCATGCGTGAAGAAGATTCCTACAGAGACATGTAAAACCAAGAATGAGCCAATTGAAAAATTGGTCCAAACTGTAGCCAAGCCGTCTGCTGGCAGCACAAAGACTCACATCTTGAATGCAAACAATGTTTGAAAGGACGACCTCCCTGTCTTCATGAAACAAGAATGACAAGGATCCATTCTTCCTACGCTTTATGACTAGTTTTTTGCTTCTAGCAAGCCATTTTCCCATTTCTTCAAAGGCAGTGATACATTTGTTGCATTCTTCCAGAGTATTGTCAATGAGATTTTTCCCAACACCACCTATAAAGTTCAAGCAAATGACGCCTTTCATCTGTAAGTCAGGAATTCTTTCTAACATTATCCTTTCTGAGTATGCTTTTAGGCCTATAACACAATCAATGAGAAACACTCCCACATAGGCACTTCTGCCATCAAAGCCGTGCAACACCACATCAGTACCATCTCAGCTCATAGTGGCAAAAATGAAGTGCGGGGTTGGATTCACTGGGCTATGCGTGCTGATGGTCCGCTTTTCTTCAAGACACCAGCCCCCACGGATTCTCCTACTGATTGTACAAACCCCAAATACAAAGTGAGTCATTCATTGATTTTGGGCATTCAAGCTGAGAATTGAGGGATTTTGCAGCATCCGGAAGGCCGCCTTCTCTCAAGGTTTATCATCAACCTTGCAGCACCATCTCTCTGCCTTTGAAAAGGCTCAGTTTCTGATAACAGGTACCCAAAGCAAACCCAAAGGGTCTTTTTGCACTCATTTTGGCCGTGGTACATTGTCTTCATTCCATAATTGTCTCAATACTGATCTCCTACTAGCTCAAACGTGCCATTCACGCAGGTTTGAAATCCTCCAATGAGATCAAGGAGTTTTCGAACAAGTTCTGGGGTTCGAAGGTCAAAGTATACCATTCCAGCCTTTGTGCCATCAAAGAAACTCGTTGGCAGGAAATTTTTGACAAGTGTGGCATAAAGGAGACCCTCTCCTTGGACAACAAAAACACTGCCGACTTGTTGTTTCTCAAGGAGAATTGTGCATTTCTGTTTGACCGTGCAAGCCCCAGCAAGCGTCAAGTTTGAACTTGAATGGTTGGCCCTAGAATAACTGATTTAACTTGTTTTCAATCACTTAGAATAAAGTCGTACTATATTCCTCATTAACTTACTGCACTTTTATGACTTTTTTTGCGCTTTTGGGGGTTTTTGGGACCCTTAAAATTTTTCGGAATAGCCCTCTTTTTACAGATTTGTACCTAGCTTTTTTGATCGTCTACTTTCTTGTCTTTTGATGACTTTTACTGCCTTTTTACGCTTGCACAAGGCAAAAAAAGCAAATCGTAGATCTTCTGATGTATATATACATTGGCATTCAACATAACCAATTGTGTTGCAGCCTGATTTTGTGTTAGGGTTTTAGGCTTTGGAATGAGATTGTTTGAAATTGGCAGCTGGGAGGGGAAGGTCAGAGTGGACGTGTGCAGCCAGCAGCAGCAGTACATTACGCAGTTGAAGGTTGAAGCCGTATCTTAGCCTGAAGCAGATTACAAAGAAGTAAACAAACCTCTGTTAACATAGCCCTGTGAATGTGTGTTTGCAAGTGAGTCCCGCAGATAGCGCCCAAGCGTGAAGAGGCGACTGTAGGGGATCTCATATAGATTGTGTTGTGCAGGAGGTCATGTTTGCAAACATGAGTTGTGAATGGCGATGTAACGAGAAGACGCCTGCACATCAACGCCGGACAGGAAAGGGCTGTTATGTATACCCGTGGCGGTTGCTTTACTTACCAGATGGAGACTGTTTTGAGATGGGATGCGAGAAGGAATTGAGATGGAGATTGCACGCTTAAGTATATATAGTGATCAACGTTATTGGCGAATCGATCATGTTGAAGCAGTGTGCCCGGTTTTGTGTTACGGCTTTAGGTGTTGGAATTGAGATGATTTGAAATTGGGTCCTGTCCCACCTCTTTTGCCTTCCTCCCTTCCTCTCCCTCTTTGTCCACTCTCCTCTGCCCTCCCCTAGCCTCCCTTAGCCTCCCCTACCTCCTCGACTCGAGGGAAAACAACAAGAAAAGAACAATGACGCACAGCCTTACCCACGTGACCAGCGGAGTCTCGAATAATGGGTTATTTTCCGTTGACTGACTGGGGTCGTGGGAACCGCCCCCTACCCCGGCTTAACGGTGCCCTTGCCCTTGTGCGGTGCTGTGCTATTGCTGTTCTTCTCTTCCTACACTCTTCTTGATACCGATTGATTGGACGGAATAGATTGCAATAGAGGACAGAGGTGGGAGAATACGATCTGGGATGTGTGTAGAGTGCTAACGTGTGGCGTTGTGTGTCAATTATTAGATCGCTGTTCTTTTGGAAACAGCAACTCTACAAACTGACATGGCCGTACACAGGCTCATTACCCAGCCCGCCTCACCCAACCAAGCCGCCTCTTCATCCACCGCCCCGGTGTCCCCGGTCAGAAGGAGTGCCCGCCTCCTCCCTGCCAGTACCATTGCTGTTAACAGCACACCGCTCGTGAACACGCGGAAACGAGCCAGGCCACTCACCCCACCCGCCGAACCGACTCCCTTCAAGAGCAATGTGAAGAGCACACCTGTCGTGAACACGCGGAAACGAGCCAGACCGCACACCGAACCCTCCGATCCCTCGAACAGCAAACTGCGCCGACCCAAACTTGACACCAACCCGACAACCAACCTACCCACCCCGCGCTCCATCCGCGCTGAGAAACGGCAGAAACTCGCAGGTCCTCGCGCACCCTGTCCCCCCAATGCCGTCGCCACTCCGATGGAGGTGAGCGCCACCGCAGCCCCGATGCCGAAGACTCGCGCGGGGAAGCGGAAAAGTCTTATCGCATCGGACAGCAAGATCGTCCAGGAGGAAGACGAAGAAGCTTGTACACGGATGTCGAAGAAGAAGAGGAGCAGCAGTGTATTAGTCGATGGGGATGTGGCTGTGGTAGGTGCTGTGAAGAAAGGTAAGCTGGAGGGGGGCACAATAACAGGCGGAAACAACGTGTGTTTCTTTATTCTTTATTTTGTTGGGGAGGCTGATAAGTCCATAGGGATACATGAATACGAGATCGATGAAGGGGAAAGAGAAAGAGGATATCCATCAGGTTTCGTTGGAGGAGGCAGATATGCCCGCTCCGAGAGTTGTTGCCCTGAGGCCAAGGAAGCGCAAGGGGCCTTCATATATACCATTGCCTTCACGCGGAGATGCAACACTCACGACGGCCGGGAACAACGTGTGTCCTTTTCATTCTTTTTGTTATTACATCGGGGGAGACTGATAAAATTCGTTTTGTAGGAACATATGACCACGAGATCGAAGAAGGGGAAGGAGAAAGTCGAGGATGTCCATCGGGTCCCGTTGGAGACACCTACTCCGAGGGTTCCCAGCCCCGCATACTCGAACCTCAAGCCCACATCAGTCACCACGACCCCGACTCCGACCCCATCCTCCTCATCAACACCCGCAAGCACAACCTCCGCTCCACCGTCTCCAACGCAAACACACCTCCCACTCCCACCCCCGAACCCATTTTCGCAGACACACACGCACGTCCACCACCATTCGCCTCTGACACCTTTCGCGCACACAACGACTACTACCACGACGAGCACCTCTGCTATTACATCGAGTCATACCCACACCCACCCTACCAACGTATTCAGCTCGACGACACCGCCGCCCTCCCCTCCTCTGAGCGGTAGGCCGAGTCCCCCTCTAGATGCAGTGGACGTGGGCCCATTGCCTTCGCCGCCGCAGTCGCCATCGGGAGGAGGGGGGATGGTATTGGGGTTGATGACGCTACCGCCGCCAATGCAGTTGCCGTCGAGTGTGATGTTCCCCGGCTCGGGCGGCGATGCGTTCTTCCACCAGCAAAGCGGAGGTGATCGGCTGGGGGGTGGTGATGTTGTGTCAACGAGTCCGCCTGAGGATGGGATGGATACAGGGAGTCGGACAGGGAGTGAAGGGAGAGGGAGCACCTTACCTAGCGAGAGCGAGATCGGGTTTGGGTTCCAGCCTCAAGAAAGGTTCGGGCTCGGACTCGGGATCGGTGTGGTCGGGGTTGAGGATTATGGAGGGTTCGAGCAGCACCAGCAGCAGCAGGGGCAACAGCTCATACCAGACGGGGCGGGTGCGTATCAGTCTCAACAACCACCACCTCGGCAACAGCCACAGCAGTTCGACGATTCCTCCTCGTGCCCACCCAACGAACAATCCCAGTTCTACCAGCAGCAGCAGAGCCCCCCTTTGAGCCCGGGGCATGCGCATTATTATGCGAGCGTGCCGAAGTCGAGTTCTCCACTGGCGTTGTCTGGGGTCATGATGACCCAGTTCGGGGGGTCTGCGTGTGCGCTTGCGTGTTGTGCCGGTCCCAGTTCGAGTTCGAATGAAAGGCCGCCCGGAGAGGAAGACGGGCGGAGGAGTCAGAGTCCGGGTGGTTCGGATAGTGGTTCGGAGTATTTGTCGCCTTCGCTGAGGAGGAAGCCACTACAGCAACAGCAGCCTCAGCAATATGAACGGCCACAGACGGCTTCGAGACAACATCGGCCTATGGAGTTTGCGTCGATTCACCCCATGGAAGAGGCGCCGACACACAAGTACTGGAGTTTGTGGAAGATTGCTTGTAGGACGCGGGTACATGAGATGTTAGTGTCTTTCTACGTCTTTTTCTTTTCTGGATACATTGCTTACGCATGCATCTGTTAATCAACGATTTAGCACGAAACGGTACACCGCCGAGATGATCCGGAACTTCGCTATGCAAGAAGCACACGACTACTACGCCGTGCGCCGCTTTCCGCCAGGGTTCGGGGAGTCTGACGAGGTCCGTGGCCGGCGTCTGAGGCAGCAGCGGAGGCAGGCGAAGGAGAAAGCTGCTATGCTCAGGCGGGTCGCGCGTGGTGCTGATAATGGTGAAGGCAGTGGTGAACCAGGGGGAGAGGAAGGGGGAGAGGGGGAGGAGAGAGATGATGAGTTCATGAGGGAGCGGATATACCCCTTCGAGCTGCTGGACGACGACGAAGCTGAGGGCGCTGAATCTGGTTCAGGCGTGCGGGACGGGGATGGGTATGGGGAGATGTTGGACGACGACGAGGGAGGAAGGTTTAGAGAGCCTGGGGAGCACGAGGATGATGACGAGATCGATTTTGATGATGAGAAGTTTGATGGTGAGGAGCTTGGTGAGGAGGAGTTGTGGAAGTTTGGGGAGGGAGGTGATCAGATTGGTGAGAAGGATGACGATGAGGAGGAGACGGACGACGATGATCATGAGGAGGAGGATAAGGTTTCGGTGGTGATCGACATGTACGTGAATGTGGACGCTGTCTCCCATCCGCCGACTCTCCCGCCGAAGGCCTCAACAGCGCCTGGCGGCGCGGCTTTAGGAGCATTCGCACCACACGACGACCAAGGCACTGTTTCGGGCGACGAAGACGCGGAAGGCGAGATGGAGGTCGATATCGAGGCGTTCCAGGATCCGACGTTCAATGCGGAATTGTCTTCACCGGGTGGCTCGCCCATGTCGCCTGCGGAAAGGGAGAAGAGGAGTAGAGAGCGGGGGAAGGAGAGGGAGGGTAAGGGATCCTTGTTCTCGTCCTTCTATATCGCACCTCTGCCGCAGATGCTGCAGCAGCAACAACATCAGCAACAGCAACAGTTCCTTCAGCAGCAGCAGCAAATGACGCAGGTTCCGTCACTCCAAGATGTACCCGAGCTGCAACTCGCATCTGCGCTCCCTTCCGCAGATCTCACAGATCCCATCGAGCCATCACCCTCACCCCCTCCCACCCACCAGCACCAACCCCCGCAGATCATCTCCCTCCCCATACACATACCCATGAGCCCCATCATGCCCCTCCCGCCCCCGCGCCTCGACTCGTTCCCCGCCCCCCTCCTCCGCCAGAACGACTACAACTCCAAAGTGACAGGGCGAGGCACCCCAGCCGACCGGCGCCGCGGGGCAATGTGGGCGCTTGGACAGACTGCCTTTTGGGAGCAGGTTGTTGCTGGAAGGAAGAGGAGGGCGGAGGATGAGGAGGGGTTGGGGGATCTTGGGGAGGAGGAAGGGGAGAGGAAGAAGCCGAGGCTGAGGTTGAGTTTCCCTGGGGAGGATGAACGTGAGCGTGTACATGCTGTTGGGGGATTGAGTTTGCAGGAGCTGCCGATGGATGTGCCTATGGATGTACCTGCTTCTTCAGCCGATGTCCATCCGGAATCGGGTCCTGGAGCCTCTAACTCTGAAGTTGGTACAGACGTGGAAGGCAAGTCGTTCGGCGCCGATCAGACGAACTGGGTCGCCTTCTTGGCCACTCTGGACGAGAAAGGCCAGAGCCAGCAAAGCATGGACGCGACCGTCATTCCTCCGTCGTCTTCTGAAGTATCTGTCACTTCTGTTGGAGGACGAGGTGGCGATCAAGACCTCGAGCACCATACACGGCATGGCATGCATCAGCCAGATCACCACGCGCTCGATCACCATCACGAGCAAGACCACGACCATCTCAGCGCCAGCTCTTCATCACCCTCCTCGCCATTCACCACCCCGCGGCCTGGGCCCGGGCCCCCGTCGCCCACGGCGGAAGGAGGCATGTTCGGTATGAATATGAGCCTCGGCCTTGGCGGTATGGGGTTGGGCATGGGTTTGGGCGGGATAGGGCTCGGCGGCATGGGTGGCATGGGCGTGGGTATAGGCATGTTCGATATGGGGTTCATGGGCATGCTCGGGGGGGCTGTATCGTCTTCGTCACCTTCATCCCCGTCTGTTGCTGGTGTCGTGGTGGGTGCCGGTGCTGGTGGGTCGTGGTTCGGAGGTGGAGCTCCGGGAGAGGAGCAGCAGCAGCAGCATGTGCATGTTGGCCTCGGGCATGGGCAGGCTCAGAGCCAGGTGCAGGTGCAGACGCATGTGGGCGGTGGAGGGGCGGGTGATGGGAGTACGAGCACGCTGAGCTATGCGCTTGGGTGATTCTCGACATCGGTGAGAGTCTGTTCGATGCTCCGGTTGCCAGCCTTAGGTTTTCTCGCCTGTTCGAATCCATCGCCGCCAAGAAGACGGAAGTTTGTCCGATCCCTGCCTTTACGCACGACTGCAACCTTCGATTGCCTCTCTAGACTTACCCACCCCAACCTCGATCTCAACCGAATTTACACCACTTCGATCCCCTTGTTCATCATCATGCAATTCTCCCGTACCACCTTTACGATCACCGCGCGTCAACACCGTGCTCATTCCCTGCAATCCCTGATCTTCCACACCCACCACATCTGCACATCTCGCATCTTGCTGATCAACCAGCCGTCAAGGCGTTTCCATTTGGATCTATCACACATACACATATACTGGCATGCTTGCATATCTACATCGGTTATAGACAGCCACCTGTTCCATTACTTTCCCCGTCTGCTATTGCTTTCACATCATCATCCACGTTTTTTTTTTCTGTTTTGACCGTCACCACCACCACTCGCACTCTCATGTTCTGGATGTATATATCTCATCATCGTTGTTTGTACTATTTGTATCTGGATCTCTTTTTTTCATCTGTTTCTGCAGTCGTGTTCGTTTTCGATAATATATCTATATAACGGCACCTAATTTTGGCCGAATCAATTCACTTGCTCGGATCTCGAACATGATATTGTCGAGAGAGTCGCAAACCTACGGCTGCAAGCTATTTGTGGTATCACTCGAAGAAATTTGTCGGATCAGTTGCCTTGGGTAAGTCCATATTGGTGATCAAGATGAACGTCGAATCAAGAAGAGCAGAAGGCGTTCACGGCCATCACAGGCAGTCATATATAACTCAGAGCAAGACCAATTGATCGAGGTACTGTACTCCGAGTACCAAAATGATGGCTCCGTGAAACGCAATCAATATGCCCATAGATCGAAATCGGAATAGAAGTGAGGCAGGTAATTGTACAGGTGAGTTACCGACACTGAACCGAAACCCTTTCACCGTTACCTATCATGTCACCCGTTGACCACTGCTCAAAGTCCGGATGAATGCTTGGAAGACGTTGGGGTCCATCACGCCATCGAAACATTCTCGGCGATGTCAAGCGCCTGCTCTGAGGTCAGTGTATGCAAAGGATCTGCTGGTACCGGTGGGATAGGTGGTTCCGGGGAGACTGACTCCGCACATTCAAGGAACGAGATGAAGGGGAGCCTCGGACATCTGCTTCCTCGTGCACAATCCCCACACTTCATAGCATAGATTGTTATATGACCTGTATGTAGTACGAACCCTAGTCGTTCCGACCTCGGGATCACAATCTGGAACTCTCTCTCTCTCTCTCATCTCCATAATCCTTGCACCGCCACCTGACCAAATGCTCGCGGCGAAGGCTCCCCCATTGATATATCTGGACTCCATACCCTCAATTTTTTCGAAAGCGGCAAGAAGTGTCACTATTGGGACGATACTTGTACTGCTGTGCGCAATCCCCGAATTGCCTGAAGCTTGATATCGAGTTCTTCGACGGTTGAAGGATTGAAGGAAGGCCGAAAGGCGTGGCCTCCACCAGGACGAGGCATTTGACGAAGGCATTTTCGTATGGAAAGCAGGACTGTCAAGCTTAGAAAGCTGCTGCCAAACACGTTCCGGCAGTGATTGCCGGAGCATTGCTGATCAATATTATTAACGAGGACCTCGAATACATTCGGAGTGTGAATGCTCCTTTTATCAACCCCTCTCCCCAATGGCTGGCCCTCGCCCTCAGTATCAAGCTCGGTAGTGTCGGGATCTTCTGGCAAATGGCAAAAGCTCATCCGCGGCTTGTGTCATGGCGGACTCTCAGACGAGGAGTTCCACTTGCTAGATGATCCAGACAATATCTTTGTTCAATCTTATCATTTTTCATTGGGCGCTTACTGACAGGATAACTTTAAGGATACATGGCTCCGCCTCCTCCTCCTTCTTCAACGACAAACGAGCAGGCCACCTGTCCACTTCCACCTTCAGCATTCTTCAACATTGCCTCCACCCTCCGATCTCACCCTGTGCACTGCAATGGTGCATGAGCACTATGCTCGTTCGCCCGTTCATCTGTGGTAGCCCCTTTAGGTTCCCGGTGGCGACGGCTCATTCGCCGCCCTATCTAGCTACTACCGCCCTCGACATTGCCACCATCCTACACCATGGACTGCCGCGTCCGCCCTTGACAGCTGACCCGTAATGAACGAGCATTGGGCTTGTACGTCGGCTTTTGCATCTGTGGCTAGCGCATCCCTGCGACGACCCCATTACACCCACTGCCGCCCCTCTCACCGCTACCGCGCGATGGCCCTGCTCAACAACAAAAGACCAAGAACGACGACCGACCAGTGGATAGCGAACGGCGAAGACGCTGCCTGCGGAGGCCACGACGAACAACCACGAACCGGAACGGTTCGTTGGTTCTGCCCTGCTGGCTAGAGCATCTACGACTATGGCGACTTCTTGTGACGCCGCCCTTTCCTCCGCTGCCCCCATGCCTCATCCGTTCTTTCACCCACTGCCGCCTTTCTCATTCGCTGCCCTGCTTCACCTGGGTGCGCCTTATTCCAACCTGTTGCCCATCTCAATCCAAGGCAGCTTCCGCCTGTCCAATGTTCGTCTATACTGGCGAAAACACCTCCCGCACCGACGAACGAATGAACACCCACGAACAACGAGCCACCACAAATGGCGAATGGTTTTCGTCGGCCTCTGCGCTGCCTGGTCACTTCTCGCCATTGCCGCCGCCGCCGCCGCTCTGCTTCGCTTGGGCGCGCCCTTTTCCGGGCCGCCACTTCCCTCCCTCCCATCTCCACCCACTGCCGCTTCCGCCCTGCACGAAGATGGACAAGCATTGCTCGTTTGTCTGTCTGACCAGCGCTGCCTTCGGCACCACCAACGACGAACAAGACGATGACCACAGATGGGTATAGAGATAATAGATATTAAATAGTAATCATTCGTGTAGACTAAGTAATTTTATTTTTAGTTTACTCATGACTTTCGTTAAGGACGGGGAGACCCCAATGTCATTTCTTTGAAAAAACAGCCTTGATAGACTATTAGCACGTCAACTAAGGTCTAGTTTGTTGATCTACAACCCGCTTGCTGTACCACCTTCCTCTAAAGCTTGCAGGCTTTCCAACTGAAACCACTCGCAGTACTTATTACATTTATGCTGGCACGTGAATTGGTTGAAGGCTTTCTTCACGTTTCCCTCGCCGAAAAGATTCCGAAAGTGTTCTTCTTCAGCAAGTGACCTATTATTTGAATTGCTCTCACGTCAGTGTTCAGAAAATAGTATAAAGTCAACTCACGGATGCGTCATGACTTGCGGATCGGTCAAGAGATTTTCGGCGCCTAGATTGAATGAACTCATTAGTTTAGTCGGCATCAGGCAATAAATCAATCGAGCTTGATCAAGTACCTTGGAAATTGGATAGATAGACTTGTCCATGAGTGATAATAAATTGGACATGTTGGACAAAGCAAAGAAATACTCCCAAGTCATATCCCGGCTCGTGTTCATCCTGGAGTGGAGTAGCATCCGCATTGTGGATGTATTTGATAAATGGAAGGTCGACGGGAATGAGTTCCTCAAGCAAGTAAGTAGCCGGGCGGTGCAAGGTCTGATCCGGATATGCAATAGCTGCTTGCACAAAACGAAGCCGAGGAATAGGAAATGGTGGTGTAACAGGACTCTGTGCCGTAATGAAGTCGTCGATGAAGTCATAGGAAAAGCGGAGAAGAGAGTCAGCCCATCCAAGTAATGTTCCTTCGGTCAAAACCTTGCGGCTTTCATCGGCAAAATTGTATCTCTTTTTGCCTGTAGTTTTAGTCGTGTCGTATGGTCGTTTAAGAGCGATGTGAAGGCCTTGTGAAGAATGAGGCATATTGGCAGCAAGTCCCGAAATCGGTGATTTCGAAGTCCATTTGATCTGAGCAAATGAGGCTGTCTTGAAAGTCCCCGTTCCAATGTGCTCCCTGTTGGTATCAAAGGACAAAACAGCGCGGTACTCTTCATCATTGTTGATGATCTTGCTGACTGTTTCGCCATTGCATAGGTCTCTGAATGGAACAACATTAATTAAATGACAAAATACGGTCTCGGTGACCTTGGAATCAACTACAGCAAGTAATTAGTAGTCGGTAGAAGAATTTAAATCACGGCTACTCACTTTGTTTTTTCTGCTCCATAATTGCAGATTGTCCACCAAGGAAAATTCCTGTTCGGACCTGATCCAAATTGAGAGGCGTAAACCGATAAATATCTTGCTACATACCAAAAGAACTCAGAAAAATGATGTATTACAAGAGAGTTTGGGTCTACTAACCTCGGTAGCTTCAAGAGTCTGCACTAGAGATTTTGGTTTTGAACTGTTCAACTTTCTCTTTGAAAGCAATAGAGGAGTAGTGACATAACCCTTCTCAGGACTGGGGGGTGTTTTGCGCTTGCTAATGGCACCAGTCATCTAATATCAAGAACACAGTAAGTTTAAGCAAAGATACCAATAATTTGCGACGTACAAAATGAGTTTCAACTGGTCCAGCTTGATCTTGGGCCATATTTTCCTTGTAGTCTTCGACTTGGAGCCACTGCGCATTCTTGATAATAAGAGCGAAGTCAATGGCCCCCTTTGGCTGGGAAAATATTAAAGAACCATCCGACTTGGCACCAGTTTTTTGCTTCAGAAAGCGTCCATAAAAGTAAGGGCGAGACGGATCAGCTTGTTCGACATCCTGCCATATGTTTGCTTCGCGGATTTTTGTTCCTCTGGAAGAAAAATCCCAAGGAAATCCAGGACAGAATTCGCTAAGAGGGCGGACAAGATTCGACTTAATGGTTTGAACAAGAGACTGAGGCATGATATTGTAATCCACAGGCATTCCTTCTTTAAGATTCTAGTGAACGGCATACATCAGACAAGTTATGTGAGGATCTGAACGGAAAAAAAATACCGTCTTAACTGTTTTCTCATTCAATAGCTCATAGTACACGTATACAACAATTCGGACTTGATCTTCGATTTGTGCACGTCGAGGGATTTGACCAGTCATGCCAGTTACGGGAGTCGGAGCAGGAGGTATTCCTTTGTATGAGGAACTTGCCCAACGCTGTCGCTCATCCGCATATTTAATATGGGATGTGGAATAGCCGATTGAAGGCTTAACCGATTCGTTTGGTATGCCTTGCAACTGATTTCTTCCAGAGAAGTAGGTCTGAAAGAACAGGGGATTATGTACAGCAGGAAGCGTCGAGGCTGGTGGCGGCATTGCGGTTGCTTTTCCTAGTTCTGAATGCACACCTAAATAATTCAGAACCTTGAGGTAATAAAAAATAAAGTTGGATGCTTACCAGCACGTTGGGACTGATTTACCAAAGCCCGGATTGAATCCATATTGACTGCTGCATTTGTGGATACAGTGGGCCGGATTTGACCTGTAGAATAGAATTAACATCCAATACAACTTATGAAAAAATGTTATTACTAACCAGAGTTTGTTGCTGTGGGTACAATTCGCGCCGTAGTACCAGCTTTGTTGGCATAGTGGATCATGCATGCGCGGCAAACATATTTTCCTGGCAAGTTTGGGCGCTTAGGATCTTGAACGAAGTAGCGCTTCTCGCCTGGTTGAATAATAACATCCAGGCATCGTTGACAGGGAGTTGGTTCAGAAGCAATGAGATCTTGGGTGAATTCAGCAAGAACTTGAAGTTCCATCGCTTGAGATGTGATAGGGGTGATATGGGGTGTATCCACTGCTCGACACCCGTAAGTCAGTAACCTTAAGTACATTGGGCTGCGCTCACGACAAAATTCTCAATTCTCAATAATTCTTCCGTGATTATTACGCTTAGATTAGTGGATCTTTGTGTTACTGAGGTCTATATGACAAATATTCGTGCTTATGAGACAGATTTAACAAGTATTTGAAATTGCCCACTCATACTTGCATCATTCATGCAAATTTCATCATTGTCAGAATTTTTATATTTAAGGCCGCAGACACTGCTTGAATTAAGTTGTTCCGGCTTATTACTCAAATGCCTCGTGGAAATCAGCACAAACCCCTTTGTAAGTGTGGCCTACAAACAGTTATGATCCTCTAATAATTTTTATAAGCTCCATTGGAAACAATTGCACCATGGATTCTAATTTATTGGAAAATGCAAAAGACTGATGTTGAGATTCTGAAGATTCTCCAAGACGAGCATATTGACCTGGAGAAATATGGTCTTGGGTACGTCTCTGATATAGCTAATGCATCGCACACTTTCCTAATGTATATTTGTCCAGCTTGACATCTTATAAGGCCATTCGCAAACGCATGGGCTTATTGTCAACAAGACAGCAGAAGCAAACTCTGGAGACCATCCGTGAGGTGATGGTTGATCTCCGAGAGCAATATCCACTGGCTGGTGCCCGTGATATGGTTAATCATATTTTCCACAAGACAGGGATGAAGGTGTCACGGTAAGCTCAAGCTTGTATTATATCTATTTCAATTTTTAACTTGAAACTTCTTCTAATAGTGCTCTCATTGTTGTTTATTTTCGTGTTTGGGAGCCAGAGTTAGTCCGTCAGCGCAAGGCAGGACGTCTCAAGCGCCGTCGCTTTTGGGCTGCTGGGCCTAATGATCTGCTTGCTGTTGACCAGCATGACAAGTGGAAACGTTTTGGACTTGCACTCCACACTGGTGTTGATCCTTTTTCTGGGAGAATTCAGTGGATTGAAATTTGGTGGACTAATAGTAATCCAAAGCTCATTCTCTCCTATTACCTGGGTGTGGTCGAAGATCTTGGATGAAAGTATTTCTTGTTTTATCTAAATCTATTCACTCAATTTAATTATTCACTCAGACATGCCACTCGTCACTCAAAGCGATCCGGGATCAGAGAACTATGGAATAGCAAACGGCCATACCGCCCTCCGCCACTGGCATGATCCTAACTTAGTTGGAACTATTCAACATAGGTGGATGCGCCAGAAGAAGAATGTAAAGCCTGAAATCACCTGGTCTCAGCTGCGTCGGCGTTTTACCCCAGGCTTTGAAGACATCTTGGACTTTGGAGTCAACAACGGCTTGTATGACACAAATCTCCCTCTTCATGTGTAAGTTGCTTGTTGAATTAAATTCATCCAGCTTTACTTGAATTTATCCAATAGCTTTGTTTTTCGCTGGATTTTTATCCCTTTCCTTCAAACTGAGCTTAATGCATGGAAAGACCTTGTCAACAACACAAAAAAACGGGCTGATCGCAACAAGGTGCTTCCACATGGTGTACCAAATGATATCCATTTTTTTCCTACGCGCTACGGCTGCCTGGATTTCAAAGTAAGTGTACTTTCTTGAAGTTAATTTATGCCTAATTCTCTTCAGATTAAAGTCGAGCAGGAAGCAATCAATCATGTTCGCCAAACACTGGCACCGCCAGACGATCCAGTATTCCAGCTTGTACCTGAGGTATTTGCTCGGTATGCAGAGACACTTTACCAAAGCATGGGAAGTCCAGTTGTGAACCGAAAGAATGTCTGGGATATTTATTCTCAGCTTCTCTACCGGTTTGAGCATCTGGATGAAGCTGTGGACTTCATGGAAGAGTGTGAAGTTTACCTTCAAGCTATGGAGGCTCAAATCAATGCAGAGAATGCTGTTCCTCCTGTTGGACAAGAGCTTCTCGGTGGGATTGAGAATCCTGGCCCTGATGGAAATTATTATATGGGTGGTGTTAATAATGGTCTTGGAATTGGTAAGTTCACCTGCTTTCCAACAATATCAGATGTCTCTTAAGCTATTGCTATTGATCAGACACCACACACAAAGTAGCTTTAGACAAGCTTGATGCAGAAGACAATGATTTTGAGATTGGGGAGGTAGAATTTACTGACAATGAAGATGATGAAGATGATTGGTAGTACACTGTATTCATTTACTGTCCTCACAATTGTATCTTCTTGCCAGCCTATTCAATTGGGTTTGTATCGGATTGTATGACAATTATAATCAAGGTATTATTAACTATGTACTCGTGTCAATGTGTCCTCCCAGCGTACAATCATTATTGGTGTGCCCAAAGTGCACAGCCACAAGCCTCTATTCACTGGTAAGTACCAAGCCCACACACATCAGGAAGAACTGATTTTTTGCATGGAGCTAGTATACAGTATTTAGAATTAACCTGAGGTGTTTTCCAAGAAAGTTGGTTGCTGTGGAAAGTGCCATGATATGAATTAGAGTGCCCACTTCCATAGAATGGTCACATGACCAAAACATCGCACTAGATATGTTGCACAGACAACCAGCTAATCCACACACATCAGGAAGAGCTGAATTTCTGCATAGAGCTAGTATACACTATTTAGAGCTAACCTAAGGTGTTTTCTAAGAAAGTTGGTTGCTGTGGAAAGTGCCATGATATGAATTAGAGTGCCCACTTCCAGTGAATGGTCACATGACCACATACATGCCTCGTCCTCAGTAAGCCATCTTCTACTGAAGTTGTATTACAGTAACAGTTGAATGACCGCGCAAAATCTGTATGCTCTTACCAAAGTATTAGATGTCTGGAATCAAGTTATGTAATACTCCAATATGTAAGGAAAACTGTTCACTTAACTTATTTTGGCGTCATGCAAGCATACCAGCTGCTTAGGTGTTCTCATGGTCTGAAAAGCATTGTGACATGGCGAAGACCTTGCTCTGATGCCGGAAGTGTATCTTCAACGAAAGATTTTTATTTATTGATTGTACTCTTACTAACTAACATGTAAAGTAAGTAGACACTCCGAGGTGCCTTAGTGAGGGTCCGGGGTCCTTCAATATTTGGATCACATCCGAATACCCGGCAATCACTGCCGGAACGTGTTTGGCAGCAGCTTCTGAAGCTTGACAGTCCTGCTTTCCATATTTTCGGGGAAAGGGTGGGATGTGCGAATGCGGGGTCAATGGAAAGGTGGCCATATACGACTTGATGCGCAGCATGTTAGTCTTCCGCCCAGGAAAAGCGACAATTTGCTCGAGGATGGTCGCAATCCTAAGTGGACGGTGCAGTGGGCATTGTCGGACCTGAGACGGGGACGTGATGCGCCTCCTGCGTAACTTATTACCCATGTCACTCTTATGAACCATTTGTCAGCCGACAGTTGGTAGCACGACAAATGGGCACAAGCTTGTGAGATTATAAGTGATGAAACTATCCATCCCTACGGCCGTCTCCTCGTGCTGTCCACTATCCTCCTGCTTCGATCACCCAGCGTCTCCGTCAGTAAGAACCCTGCACAATTTTCAAGTTGTTTTGCAACCCCCTACCACTGATCGTAGTCGTGGAGAAGAGACGGCTGGTAGAAGGATTGAGGATCCATAAAATTGATTTTTTCTGAAATAAGTTCAATCATGAAGCTCATTTCGAGAGGCGCGGGATGCGTACCGTCTATATTCACGATCTCAAGAAGTCCCGATTGCACAAAAAACCTAGCGGCATCTGGGTGACTTGCATCGACCTGTTTTTGAATGCGAAGCCTGCGATATCTCAACGTCCTCACGTCAGCGCTTAGCATCTGGACAAGCAGAAGGACTCTGCGTAGGTGCTGAAAGTTTGAAATGAAGAGTGCAGCAAGTTGAGGCCAAGGAATGTGCACCTGAATCTCCTCACTCCACCGATAGAAGACTGCTGCCGAGAGAGTAATGGTAATCTCTTCAATTCTGTTGAGTGGTGATATTGTTCCAAGTACAGCAAGCAGCCAAGGAAAGGAAAGTGGGAACTGATGTCTGGGGTCAACGATAACATGCAATCGTCGAAGAGATTTTAGAATGCCGAAGTCAAGAGGAAAAGAAGACGGGGATATGGCTTGGTAGCTCCTAATTCCTATTGACACCGAGTTAATGCTAGATTCTTCAGAACAAGAAACCCGTAGACTCACTATTAATTGGAAGCCTAAACAAAAATTCTTCCAAAGTATCAGCACAAACTGATAGGATCCTTTGGATGTGAATGTTCTCCTGTGCAACAATATCTGCGACGTAGAGGTTTATATGTAATCGGCGCAGCTTTGATATATCGATAGTGGCAGAACAAAGAATAGTGTCCACAGTGTTTTGCAGATCATACGGATTAAAGATTACAAGGGATTCAAGTGCATTCCTTCGACTGGTGTTCAATGATGTTGGATCTGGAGCTTTGAGGACATAGGGCGGGTTCCACAGTGAGAGATGTTTGAATGAAGTGCCGGAGTACAGAGAAGTGATGAGGAAGGATTTGAATTCAACAAATTCAAGGGACGGGCTCTGGAGAATGTGAGCCAATGCCGACATAAGGGGGCTAGGTAGCTGGCACACGCCAACGAGGTTCAAATGTATAAGCCTCAGATGGTGGAAGAACGGCAAACATTGCGGCAGGTACACATCAGTATGATTCTCCTCTACGATGAGGGATCGCACATATTCTGCGACATGTGGAGATGATGTCACAAGCCGCAAAAGTTGGGCTGACGGATGGTGATGCTCGAATCTTCGCCCGATCTCTATCGTTGAGAATAGCTGCCTTTGGCATGGCAAGGCAAAGGATTGGCATGTCAAGGAGGCGGTTTTGAGGGATGGCAAATCCTGCCATAGATATCCGAGTATTTTATCGACGACTTCTTGCGGGATGCACACCGAAGATATACAAGCCATGGGTTGGCAATGTCAGAACAACAAATCGCGATCCTTATCAAGTGACTGCCTGTTGATCATGCTTGGTAATCTTATCAGCGTGACCGACAAAAGACGTGTTCAGCTATGTTCAGAATCCATCTCCGAGTCTCATAAGATATGTGTAACCTGAACGTGGCCTCTACTGCATGTGCAGCAGCGTCGGCGGAAGGGTCGATAAACATGATCGTTAACAAGATGAAAAGTCAGATAGTGCGGTATTATGTACTGTAGGCCTTTCGGAAACACTCACTTGTGAAGCAAAGATAGACACCTACAATATACCTGTCCCGTGCGTGCCATGGGCGGCAGGTTATTGGAGATAAGCTTCGAAGGTTCAAGGGGTCCTCATGACAAAAAATGACCTAGCGCTTTGAGGCTCGACCTGTGACTAGCCCATGTCCTTTGATTTCAGCTCGAGAGTTGAGTATGTTTGGGTTTGCCACCGAGTTCTGTCTGAGCCTGAGAGACTGGGGCGGAAGAAGTTACGTTCGAAGCGTGAACGGGTGGTGGTTATGGGTAGGTTCAAAGGGGTTCATGCCTGAAAAGACCGAGTGCCGTCATGGAGCTGATGACAACGTGGGGGATGGTGCGGCAAAGAAAATGATATTGGAGTAAGTAAGGCGAATATACATACAACGTCCAATATTATTTACAGGCAATACCATCCACACAGTAACCGTAGATAGGTATCGACTCAGTCTCCCTCGCGTCTCCACTACTGGACGAGTTTGAAGTAGAGAATGAAGCATGCGAGGTCGACGAAGAATACACCGATAGCGCTCAGGATAAAACGCTGCTTGCGCATTCTATAGTCAAATCGGAAATGTGAGGTGAATTAAGTGTTGACAGATGTGGAAAGTAACATACTGCCATTTGACTGCCATATCATACCCTTTGATCGTGCTCGAAGAACGGTTAATATGGATGTCCGCTGTCTGGAACTACGAGTCGGCCGAGTAAAGGTGAGAGCAAAATCAAAGTATGGAAGCCGAGCAACGCACTGTATTCCTCGTATTCTCAATATGATGCGTAACGATATGAACAACAGGACAATAACCAACCTTGAAGGGCGCTTATGTCTTGCTTATGTCACATGCTATTATCCACTCTGAACTTTAGAAAGTCAATCCAACCCGTATGAATCGGACGGGGGGCCTACAAAGAGAGCAGCTCAACCTTCCGGCGTTAATTCACGGCCATAGGATTGTGACCACTGGAGGTGCGAATGTCAATGAATATAAGGCAGCCAGGTGCCATCAAGTCGCGCGTGCTGTTGTACGTCGAGTGTGGTTTCCAGTTGGTTGTGTAAATTAAAATGAAACACATCGTGGTGGCCCTGACGGGTGAGTGCGCGTGTGTGGGGTTGAGTATGGCTGTGGTGATCAGCGGCAAGTGTATGGTACCCCCCCACATCACACAGTAGTAAGCGAATCATGGCGTAAACATAAAACATGCATATTTTGGCAAATAAACCAAGTCGAGGTTCCCCTCGTTGCACCTATGGATTTCTGTCGCCACCAAACCTGGGAATCAAAAATAAACTTCGTGTTCCTGGGATTTCATGTACACACGAATTCTTTCCTTGCAGCCATGTGGCAAGAAGACTCGCCGTGGTAGATAGCACACCCTATAACAATACAACTTACATACATACATATTGTGAGTTCCTGACTTCGGTTTTTCGTAGGCGTAGTACATAATCAAGTCCATCCGGTGATAAAAAGATTGCGAACGAATGAAAATCATCAGGATAGAAAGCGAGTCCATCAAAGGAAGGTGGGTTTCACAAACCAAGGTTCACAAAAAGTCCTGTGGTGGGGCAAAGATGGCGAGGACCGCTCACAGTCAGCGTGTTAAGGAAGGGTAATGGTTTGGCGAGCGTGGTCTGCAACACACGCTGTTTGTCGGTCCTTACACGGCTTCCTCCCGAGAAAGCACACGGATCGCGCGGCAGGTGGTACTTCTCCGCCACTTCTCTCCATTCAGCCATCTTCAGCTGCCTCAGCACTAATGTCTCCAAAGCCGGTAAATCAAACAGCCCCATGAGAGATGCAACGTCGGCGTGTGCCTCGCGGAGACGGTAGACCTCGATTTCGAGATATCTCAAATGGGCCAGCTCGATGCTTGGCAGCGCGTACCATCGTTGGACATTGCGCAGGATGGAACCAATCTCGTCGTGAATGACGAGACGCTGGATCATGGGAGAGGCTGCGAACATTTCCTGGAGATGGCTGAAATGCGGCCAGCGTGACGTGAAGTGCAATTCGAGATTGGTGAGATTGGAAAGTGGGGGCGCGTTCCAAGTGACGTAAACTCCATTCAGATGCACGGAAGAGAGTTCTGGGGTGGAAGAAGTAAAGAACGGTGGGAGGGGTTTGGAGGCAATGATACCTTCTCGATAGATATCAGACGCGATCGTCAAGGACTCTAGGCGGGGGACCCGTGTCTCTATGAACAGTGGCAGCACAGCAGGCAGGCTTCCCACATGCGATACGAGAAGAGTGAACGCGCACCAACGCGAGCTATGGGGATACAGCAGCCCTACAGCAGCTTCCACAGGGAGGCGGGTAGTATCGAGAATGATGTGGAGTGGGAGGTTGCCTGAGCGCAGGAGATAAGTTGGTACCCATTCCAGGGAGCGTCCTACCTGCGTTTTCAGCCGACGATGAGAATCGACGGATCGCGATAGGTGGATAAAACTCCACAATATTGGCATCTGAAGAACCAATTCTCTCCACCGATTGCAGACCTGCATAAGAGAAGTAGGGTAAAGTGGAGCGAGGTGCATCTTGGAGAAAAGCGGGCGGCGCGGATAGTTCTCGTCTACCTGCATTGGCAGGTAAGCTCCGACCTCGAAGATATTTTCCAAAAGTTCATTTGGAAAACAGTCGATGGTGGTCTCTGCGGCTGTCATGATCGTCAATCTTGAGAGCGCAGCAATTCCTGCACACGCTGCTGCAACCTGGACACCTACTGGAAGCAGAAGTGAACAAAAGTTGACGAGGAAAGCAAGAGGTGGCAACCTTTTAAGTTAACAGGAATGGGGCCAAGCCTGAGTCGAAAAAAGTTATACAGTTGTTTATTTATAGCGTCACAACTCAAAAAAGAGTTCGTGGTCCGCCAGTGGTTACAACACGGAAACGGAAACGAGCGACCCAACCGTCGTGTCGTTGCTTGACAATACTGGCCATCATACCTTCTGATCCCTTACTTGTGGTACAATACCCAAGTCTTACCAACCTGCGACGACAATCAAATGAAGGCTTTTATATCCGCCATCCCGATTCTCACCCTAATGATTAGGCCAACGAAGCGAATCTAGATTCTCAGAGGCGCGTCAGGGCAGTCAACTTCAAAGAACTCCTAGAGCATACAACTTAATATCCGTGGGACATAGGGCAATCAACGGTGAGCTTGTAGCTTTCTTAAACTCTCCAACACGAGTGATTGTCGTTATACAGATTATTGCCAAGTCCCTCAACCACGAAAAGGGGGTAGACGGTGTCATGTCAACTGACGTATAGCAGCGACGCAGCTTCCTGGTGTAGGGAAAGCCATCGGGTAAAGGGAGTATCGACGCAGTGCAGAGGGCAAAATCCAATCATCCAGCGTCGAGGAATGAAGTGACAAGAAGGTTGCGCTGCCGCGGTGTAAAAACAACGACGAAGCGCTGTTGCAGCCATTTCCGACGAGAATAGGCGTGGTTGCGAGGGCTCGGATACACCACGCTTCTAGAACGTGGCGAACGGAGCGCGCTGAAAAACATGCCCGTCTTGTGCATAGGTTCCCATGGTCGTAAGCTGGCCATTCTTGAAAAGAAAGAAACTGCCGAGATGGACCGGTACCGTCGGTTTTCATTCTGACAAACTCCCCTCACTCACATGAGCGAGAGCCCGCTGGCAACAGGATATGAAATCCTTTCCATCTTGAGTCTTTTTTCAGCGTTCGGTGGCATTCATTGTCGACCGTACCCGATCCTCCAACCTCCGCCAATCCCCAAACCAACCCGAAACCTCCCAAAACCGTGACCAGTTGGGAGCTACGGACAAGTGAGAGTAGGTGTATTCCTCGAATCATTTCCTCGACCCAAATTGCCAGTGATCGATGCATGTACCGTTTGCGCCACCATTGAAGATGATTGAATTGGAGAAGGTAAGTAAATGAATGTCAGGAGGGGTCGATACCTCACGTCGTCCGGCAAACAAACGACTGGCTGAACAATCAATTGCCGGGGTCTGCTAGGGTTTGCTAACAGGTCTCTCTCTCCGAGCCGTGCGATACTTAACTGCATAATCTTCAGTGTTTCGCCCAGCCCTACTTTCTACCACATCTCGCTTGGCGAAGCTGCATGGATAGACTTTAGAAGGTGTGATCAGAGTCCGTGAGGAGTCAAAATTCGAACTCTCAACGATGGATCGAAAGGTTCCTGGGGTACGCAACGACAGTTGGCAAAGTTTCCGGGCTGGCTTACTTCTTCGGCAGGCTTTCTGTCAACATAGGCCTCTGTGTATCTGTCCCCAGTCTCGATGGTCCCTTCACACATGCTGTCCTCATTTTGGTTTGATGATGAGATTCGGTGATCCCTGGATGAAGTTATGGTTCATGGAATCAGGTGGAAGGTGGACGAGAGTATTGCAATCAATGTTACTACCTTCCCGCCCAACAGGCTCCTACTTTCATCAAGGAGAGTTATAAGCGCGCATATCTTATCACAGGTAAGGTGTCTTACTTCACGGGAACGTATGCCTATTTCTCATGGCTGACATCCATGCAAGTTTTAGGACACACACAAAACCATATTACTACATAACCCACGAGTGGCAAGAACACCTGGGTACCTGCAGATGCTGAAGATGGAGGACTGTGTCGCGCGAGGTCCCTCAGAGTGTTGGAGGATTGACTACTTATTGCTGTCTAGTGCCAAAAGGTATTACGGTCAACCTTTCTTGACGGAGAAGCATGGGGATTCCCATAAATACTTCCAAGTTGAGCGTTACCCGCCATTTTACGTGTAGAGACGCTTCAACGAGGTTTCCGTCGATGTTCTTCAAAGGTCTTGTCGAGTGTCTCAACATGTATGGCGTGTGCTAAACCATGAGGCAGCTCACCAACATCTTTCAGTATCTCGTTCGACTCGCAAACGAGGAAGGAAACAGATCAGGAGTGTGATACAATTCGAACTATGCTAGCGAAGCACCCACGTTCATTTCTGATGCTTACGCCGCTCAAACTGTCTTCAGTTGAACGTAAACTCCGGCCGCATCGTGTTTCCAGAACTCAACGCAATAAGAGTACCCCGAGTTCTCCATGGCTTACGTCCCCCCCAACACCTCTGACAGGCTTGGACTGCCAACGCTCCATCTCTTGCCATTCGTTTTCTCCTCACAAAACGAAGCTGGACTACTTTCTACTCCCGCACCTTCAAACTTCCTTTGCAATCCCAGAAATCTTATTCTTTCTCCACAATACCAGAGCAGAAACGAGGCGTGCTCAGAACATGTAAGGTTTTCCACCACGAATTGTTCTATTATCTTTGGAACCAACGTATGCATATAGGCCGGAGCCTCAACGTTCAGAGACGGTCAAAGAAGGCCTCTTGGTAGCCCCGTTCGAGGCTTCCACAGCTATACTACGAGCGGACGACAATGACAACGAGACTGTCCGGCCCCATACGCATGAATCCACCGATGAGTCGGGTGTTTTTGGTGGATTCAAAGACTTCGAGCTTGACCTCTCTTGTCTTTCTCCCCCAACCTCTCCTGTGCCTTCGACCTCCAATTTACCTCCAGACACACCTTCGCCACCCACTTCTCCAATTATCTCGCGATCAATCTCTTTCTTATCTCAAACGGCACCTTTAGCGGCTAAGAAGTCGACTAAAAAAATGTCATCACCTCAACTGTCTACTATTCCGGCGACGACTGGTGGTCGTGGGTCGTGGCCCTTGATTAAGTACGCAGGAAGGGGCACACCTATAGATCGCAACCGACGGCTTGAGTGGGGAGGATTCTCTGGAGAAGAAGTCACGGAGGATGGATTACTGTTTTCATCTGTTCGTTCGACATCCCTCGATTCCGCGATTCGCCCTTCCGAACGTTCCGTATCGCCGGAATGGAATTTTTTGTCACCACTTGCTTCTGCTCGCTCGCGCTCTGTGCACTCGGAGTCTACCTCCCGCCAGAGTTCCTCCATTCATGAGCAGCCACCCGAATTAGCACCCATTGCGATCGAAGGACTGGGTACTGATAAGTCAGACGAATGGGATTCCATCATCAAGACGGTGCTGGCTACGGCTACGACTACTGAGCCTCCTTCGACGCCTGGCTTGATCGAGAAAGTCGGCTCTCGCGCTACTGCTGCTGAGTTGCGAGTTGACTTCAAGCGCAAATCAATTCCGGCTGTGGAGTTTCCTATGATGTCCGTTGCACAACTGGAACAACTTAACACAGGCCTGGAAATGGATTTGAATATCAATGCTGCTCTAGATCTTGGCCTTGGACAACGTGGAGGCATGAATTGGTTCGACCTCGGCCTGCTCCCAGCTTCTGCTAATGGCCATGAGACACCGTCCGTGTACTCTTCGCAGGGACCCACCCCGCGACCGTCGCCACCCCCGTCTGTCCATGCCTCCGAGCACAGATCCATCACAAGTACGAAGGCCGAATCTAACAGTGGCGCCCATTCGAAGTCGCCGACCCATCCTTGGTGGCGAAAGATTCTTCTACGCCTTCGTAAAGTACAAACGATGATCACCGTTCATAAAAACCGGTTTTGAAAGGACTCCGTTTAGATCTTTGAATCAGGCCGGACAGGAGATATCTGATTTCTTGAATTTTCTCGTGTTTATAATTTTGCCACATATTACCTCTCTCTTCCGTAGACTTTCTCTACGTGCCACATTCACCACCTATGTAGATACCGTCACTAGCGTAAATGACGAAGACGCTCACCCTCCTTTCTCTTTTTCCATTCATTACTCTTTCGAGGATAGTTAACCCACCATCTTTTGTTCCGATCTCTACATGCATACCGTTCTGACCTTCCCAGGTATTGACTCCTATTCTCATCGTAACAATACGTCATTGACATATCGATTCTTTGAATGATTGACGAGAATGATTGACGATCAGGCTGCAGCATTGCGGCTCTATCACGGGTGGATGGGTACGGCGACCGAGAGACATTCAAAAGATTGCGATACACCATCTCGACCCTCCTTACAATGTTATAGAGCGGTTCATTTTCATCAGAATCAGCGCCTTGCTACTACGGATTGCGTTATCCTTCTGAAAAAATGAGTTAGGTTCGGCTGTGATTCGCATCCCGTTGTGAGCTCCACAGATGGAAGCATTGGAAAGAAGAGTTTGTAGACCGTACACATGATTCCTGGTTGAATGATATCTGATGTTCGATGACAGAGCTGCAATTACAATGACCTCCACACGCAATGCGCCAAACGCCTCAAGTTTTCTTTCTTGCAGAGGTTGGCTCTACTACTTGTTATACCTTGTGAAGCAGATAGAGACAAAATCTGGACCGCCGAAGGAGTGCCATAATCGAGGACATCCATTGTGCAAGCAAAACATTGGTACCTGAGACGGTATTCGGAAGATACGAACATTCAAGAGTTGGTCCTTTGACATTTCAGCTTCAACGAAGAGAAGCGGCTGCGTTCAGAACTGTGATCGGAGGGGCGGGATGATATTCCTTTTTCTTTGTGACTGAACAAACAAACATTATCAACAAGAGAAAACGTACCTTGTTAGTCCAGCTAATCCAAGACCCGGACCATAAACGCCCAAACTTCGGTGTTGTTATCAAGTCGGCTTTGTGCGGGACGCACCACCATCTTGTAATCGAGGCCCTGTTAAAACTTTACTTATGGAAGTGTCGATGTCCGTTACTCATCAGAAACCTGACGGTATCTCCAAGTTCCAGGTAGAGGAAGGACAGGGCTTGCAAAGGGCCATAGACTCGGGCATCGGCAACGGAAGATGTTTGGCACCAGCCTTGAAAACAGCACGTGTACCGCCTCTATGACCACATGCATCATTGAGCAACATTGCTGCCTCCAAGCTGCCTCCAGGAAAAAACCGTTCTGAGATGAGAACCTGCCCTGGGTCAAGGAAAGCTCCTCAAGGGTGACCACTGACCAACGTATACACCGAAAGGATCACTTCATAGTAGGTATGTGCGTACAGGCATAGCTTCTACCAACGTGTATGGGCCACTTATTGTTATCTGAGCTTTTTAGGCTCAGACTAGGATTTGAGTTTGTTTTATAGGGGTTATTTTGACGTCTGCTGGTTTGAAGCGACGGAGTCCGAGCTCTTGCGATGTAAAGTCTTCTCAGGATGACATTAGGATAACACTCCTATGTGGATTCCTCCGCTTTTTGCACTCGAGGAGACGATGGAGATGGCCCGCCTTGAAGCCTGAGGAGGAACCATAACGACCTCGAAGACGATCTCAATCCGTCACGCAAGCCCTGGGAAATAAAATTAATCGAGAAACAACAATCGAGTCGCAATCTGAGTCTTCTCGGTCACACAAGTAATGCGATTGAGTACAGGCACACTTTCGATTCAGCATCTCGATTTGTTCAAACATAGAGTCGCTCTTGGCACGCCATTCCTCTTTGAGTGTCGTTCGGCTGATCATGCACGGAGAAGGGCACCTTCGATTTCATTTGCAATCCAAGCCTTCCTTCTGCAAACGTCCGTTTTAATATCTCGTGAGGTCCTATAATAGCTCAAGCAAATCTGAGGTCGGGTTGTTCCAACTCCCTCACTGCATACTTCTAACTTATCTTCCCAGACGCCATCAATCCCTATGGCACCCCTGGCTCCAGTACAATCTACTTCAAGTTCTACTTCCCATAACGGTCATTTCTCCATGTCCTCCGTGGACGCCTTCTCATATATACAGCCACTTGATTTCGCGACTCCACCAGTTCCCACGCAATCTGAGAGAACGGGGCGAAGAACATACAAAACAACCAAAGAGAAAAAGGAAACAGTCTGGCCTCCATACCTGGAAGCTGCCCTGCTCGAAGGTTAGTTTATGTACAACTAGCGGCTGTGTACCAGTGCTCACGTCTTATTGGTACTCCAGCGTTGGCACTATATCGTCCTGCTTCCAAGAGCGGTCGGAAATTGAAGCGTTTCACGAAACGGAATTGCTTTATAGCAAAGCACATCTTTCGAACGACCGGGGCACATCGAACACCGAAACAGGTTGGTAGCCGTCTCCAACAGATCCGTGAAAGTTCCGAAGATGAAGCAGGTATTTGACCAAAGTCTCGTTGTATTGCCTCCTCATTCATCAAATTCCATGCAGTGCTCAAGTTAGTAATGTGTCGGGATTTCCCCCCGGAATCTGGCGCAGAGACTGATGATGTCCGCCATACGCCTGGAGCAGGGCAGGCAGAAGCCGATCGCGAATGGTCCCCTTCTTCAAGCTCAAAGAGTACATGTACTCCTGCGCTCTCGTTCTCCTCTTCAATATCTGAGGATCTTCGATCACCCACACTTTCGCCAATCAATTGCAGCTTTGAGCACCCCAACGACAACTTCTCTGTCTCCGTCGAGCTCCTTCCGTCCGAATCCAACGACCAAGTTGCCCTTTCCCTCGATCTCGCCGCGGATATTACTGATCGTGGTGTCGACTTTCTTCTGAATATAAGCCCATTTATTCAACCCAACGATCATCGCTCCTTTTTCAATGCGCCGAGAGTGTTGAACGTCCCATCACACTGTTTCTTCAGATCTCTACCCGACATCACACTTACATCCTCATTACTGCTACCGACATCGAGTTATGGGTCCATGTTCTCTGTGTATTTCGATGGAACTACTTTGGCATCGGATCACACAATGCTGACGGCTGTCAAATCTGATTCTGGGTGTCTCGCATATACGTCGCCCTTTACACCAAGTTATTGGGAAAACCTCATCACCGACTCCAGTAGGCATCGTCCTGTTACTTTCGCTTTCAATGACTCATGAGAACGAACAGGCATCGACCGATATACCATCATTCAAGATATCATGGAACTTGTGCACCCAGTGGACACCCCCAATAACCACAAGTCATTCGACAACGCCTTGGATTTCAAATTGAAGTTTTCGATCGAGTATAGGTTCAGATGCGATTCTTCCAGTCAGGGATCACCGGAACTATTTAACCCAACCACATCTCCACGATATCCACGCGTCTTCGAGAACCTAGATTTCAACAGCCCTACAGATAACTCTTTATTTCTGCACCAACGGGATTCACCCATTCAAACTTCGCAAATACCAAACGGTACTATCCCGTCATGGTGTCCTCATAACTTAGCGGCCCCGACGTCCGCATTTGCAACATATGACTCTTTTGGAGACTCATCCCTTCTTATCGATCCTTCAGATCTTTTGCCTGCGTATGCGTTTCCGTCTTTCTACTAAGTTCTTGCGGCCTCACCTACTGCCTCATACACGCGGCGTGGGCATTCCCTTTGCTTTTATGCTCAATTATGGCATTGTATCATGCCTCCTCGGACTTGTAGAGTATCATATCATTAGGTTGATTGTCGCCGATCTCCGGTAATTGAAAGGCCGATCTTTCTCGCCTTTTGTAACCCAACCTAATTTCTGCCTGACACAGAATCCTTTGTTATAGTTGTGTGACCGTTGTTGTAGATAATCTGGGCGATAATGAAATAGGTCACTTGTTGTACTTCCACCAATTCAGGACGGATGCGAGTGCCAAGATGTTCGTAGCAGACAGAACCAACGACTGTGCAGGGTGCAAAGACAATCCTAGGTTCGCCTTGTCATCAAATAGAGGCATATGATCCCGATGCTGTGCCGCGTCGACAGCAAAATCCTGTAACTAGCTTTTGACATATCGCAATGAATCGTGCCCTGTATCGCCTATTGCATGAGACCACATGCTCTTGCAGATAAGTTATTACCGATAGGATTATAGGCGACCTCAAGCGACTCGAACGGGGGTATAATGCAGGCAACATTACATCATTATTAGATCGTTATTAATCAATGACTTTGAAATGGATCGATTTTCCTGTCATGGGAGTCTGAATAGCCAATACTTAGCTTGAACTTGGGCTCAAATGATTGGTGGGAATCCTTCTGCCTTGTTCTCGACTTGAGTAAAGACTAACATATGATCTTACGGTTTGACTCCGCTAATCTCTTTTAGGTACCTTTTCTTGGCACTTGCATTGTCGCTGGAATTGCTGCTGAGTGGTGACCTTGGCTGCCGTTCAGAATCGATGACTAATCCCGCCGTCGTCGGTTGATTGCACGATCGGCGGATGCAGCGGTGATCGTGTTCCAATGAAGCTCCTTTGGGAGATGGAACCAACGATGGTGTCCTGTGTACCTTTCGATTACTCTGTTATCCTGTTTTATGACATTGGAAACCGGTTCTTGGGGAAAACATCAGCATAGGTGTACTACAATGCATAGGGGTACTTTGACGGAACGATGCCGGCGAACCAACAATGATTCTCAGCTTGAATGCGGAGGATGCGGCAAGATATAAAGACGGCCCCGACAATGTAGACAGTCGGTGCCTAACGGAGATACGCAGTTTGGGATGTGGTTCTGTGGCGCTGTTTACAGCTGTTACATAATATTCAAGACCTGTCTGGTTAACCGCGATCCCCGACCAATCATACACGGTCAAATCAAATCAACAGAGCACGGCCGCCTCCAAAGCCATGAACACATACACCGGGATTAAAGATAACAACAAAGGAACCAAGCGCCCCTCAGGATTTTTTTCAAGAAGCGAGCAGTATCATTTGCTTTTTGCAACTCGGGTGTACGCAAAGTAAAACAGCTCGATCCTCTTCTCTGAAGTCCGATGTCCCCAGAATATATACTACAATAATCGATTTGTTCATTACTACTGGCACAAAGTGTACTATCTTGAGCGCGCATGCTGAAGTACAGCCATAAAGTGAGGGGTGCAAGTCTCAAGTTACCGTCTTGTTGTTGGCTTTGCCCGCTTAAGAACCAGCTTCCATAGACAACATCGCGATCTGGATTAATTTTGACGCGGTCATCAACATGCATTGGCAGAATATCAATGTGCCTATTCAGTCTGCCTTGGATGCGCCATTGACAGGTGTGTTCCGACAATTTCACGAAAGGGCAGTGCATAAAAAAATACTTCCAGGTACTGCCACCCGGTCCTGAGATCTGTGTATTAACCATGAGCGGTGCTAAGTATCGTTGTGGTGAACCTGCGCAATACACAATCCGCTACATTCGAAAATGGATTTTCCGGCATCTCAGTCAAAGATCAATGAGGTTTCTGTTGGTAAGGGGTATCCGTGCGAACCATTAAGACAACACTTGTTGGTTGGAATGATCGGTGCGATCAGGACCAAAGTTTCAGGAAGCAGAGACGGGGAAGTCGAAGCTGATAAAGCGTGTTAGAATTGTCTGTGATGACATCGATTCGCCATAGGTCGAACAATGGACAGGCGAAGTACAAAGAATAAGTTCACCCGACAATTTGCCTGGAATCAAAAAGAAGAAGAAGACGTTCATACTAGTCAGCGTTCGATGAGCGCAGAGGAGTTTTGACTGAAAAACGGATAGGATATGCAGGTAAAATAATGATACCCGCGAGAGCAGGAAAACCAAAATGCACGGCGATTCATGAGCCAGTCGGTCGCAGTTACATCAAGGAAACGATGGCTGACTGTGGCGATGGCATCTAGATTCTTGCTCCTCAACAGTGATATCTTCGAGAGCGGTCCAACAAGCGATCAAAAATGACCTCAATGTGCCTAGAAGACCGAATCCAAATACGAGAGGTACAGAGGCGAATGCGCGACAAAGTCAGCGATTCAAATGGATTCCGTTTGACACAAGACTTGTGGTATTCATGATGGCCCGTATCACACGTCAGCCCTTGCCACGAGAGAAGCGAAGAAATCTCATCCATATGTTGTGCGCCAGAATGCGCAGGATCGCACGTGTCGACGACAACATCGTAAATCCAATCCGATGAGTAATGGAAGATGGCCGACGGGAGCGTTCAGGTATTTTAGTATGAATGAAACTTTGTAGGTTGATCCGAGAAGGGTCGTCCACTACCCTGTTGTGCAATGTTCATCAGTACTTTGCCCTTGCGCGCCGGATTGTTGGAGATATGGAAATCGTGAGTATATCAGCACCAGCCTGATGTGGTCGAGCTTACTGATTATCTGTCAGCTTGACTGATCCGTGGAGTAGACCTGTTAGATAACCCCTCCAAGTGTAGATGGTGCCACAGACGAGTGAATACAGGGTACTGCCTGGGAAATGATTGATCTGCTTGCAAGCAAGGAAAGGGTACCAACTCGAATTCATTTGTCTTTCAACAAGTGTTGGCTGATTCCCAGAGGAATGTGACAATGATCATGAAATACATAAGTTGTGAATCATGAAAAGCCATCATCTGAAGATGCAGCCTTATTGAGAGTGACTCTGTACGGGAGGCGATTGCGTCGTGTGCGACCAAGATGATGTTTAACGACTGCGGTTTAGTCATCAACGGAAAGAAAAAAAGGTTTCTGTGACGGAAAACCTTCAACAAAATTTGACAAGGACTTTCTGTCAGGATAACGGGTTCCAAGGGTTGTCTTTGTCCACAACGACTGTCGCCGCAGGACAAAAGACAGCGAAAGGCGACCGAGTCAGGCGGAAAGGGCTCTTACGGTTGAGGCAGCCACCAGCCAAACAACAACAAATTCACGCTTCCTGTCCCCTCTCGCAACAACCATAATCTCCTCCCATTACGGCCACAAAACCCTACCTTACATCACGAATTTCTGGCCATACTACCCTCGAGAATCACAATATAGCTCACCTGGGCGATACTGGTGATCGAAACCACCTGAAAGTCACCCTGGCAGTCGATTTTGATCAATAAGCGATGAGGGAGTCCAATTTTGCTTTCCCCGCACAAAACAAAGCGTGTGTCTGTATAACATCTCAGCTCTATGACCGGCGAGGTGAGTATATTGTTTCTAGTTTACTCAGCAATTTTCCCTAATTTTATCTGATTTTAAAGCATTGGACACGACCTCGCCCTTGCCACTGTTCAATTCGCTCACGCATCTGACCTATCTCACATCAACGTCACCCCGGATTCGCGAGATCATGACCATGGACGGTGGATTGGAGAGGCTTGTGAGGATTCTGCATGAGTTTTGCATGTGTCCACCTCCACCTGAGAACCCCGCGAATCTCTACGGACTAACTCCACCCAACTCTCGCCCACCCAAGCTCAGCCCCGCTTTGAACCCACATACATTCGATAAACACGCTGCTTATCGGTTTTCACTCGCTTTTCAGTGTGTCGTCAACATTGGCGTTAGGGGAAGTGAGCCGATCAGGAGCCGCGTGGTTCAGGCAGGCACATTGGATGTCGTTGGTTGCATCTTGGAGGCGTGGCTCGCCAATAAGGGGTTCGCTGTCGGACCTAGCTCAAGTGCCACCGGCATGCCGAGGGAGACTAGGGAACAGAGGCAGATTCGACGAATCGCACAGTTGGAGCAGCGACAGAGAGAGGAGGCAGCACATCTGCAAAAGGCGTTACAGAGGCAGCTTCAAGTTGATCACACCCAGAATCGTAACGCTGCTCGCGGCTCGCAACGGCGTACATACGATGAACAAGTGAGTATCTGTGGTTTCCCTCGAAAATGGCGCTCATTGTTCGTATAGGAGGATTCTATGGACTACTCTCCCGCCGAAGGGTCAACGAGCCACATATTACTCCTTTCCGACTCTGTATCCCAGCCATCTAACTCGAATAGCGACACTGATGTCTCCACTGACACCTCTATCGCAGCCACGCCAGTGGAATCCGGAACTCCCACTGGAAGCGTTTTGATTCCCAGCAGGGATCGCAGTGGTACGATCATTGCACGTCCTATATGGGACCATCCTGCAACAACACCGCCGGGTACCGCCATTCCTCCTCGAGGCCGCAGGCTGCGTCATCGAGAATTACCACCAGAGTCGCCCTCGCCTTCGACGGACGCTTCGAGGCCAGACACAGAGACTGAGGATGATGGCGATGGCGATATCGACATGGATCGTACGGACGATGGCCAACGGATGGATTCTGATGTAGCATCAGCGTCCGCATCTCCATCTCCTGAACGACGCCCGCGGAATCTCGGACGACTTAATCACGCTAGACGGGCCGTAGGAATTGTTTCAGATGAGCCCGACAACGGTACTCAGACATTACAAGTCGGTTTGAATACCGACGCACATATCATAATCAACGAGGCTGGAGGAGTGGGAGATGGAGGAGTGGGGGTCGAGGTTGGTGTTGAGGATGGAATCGTGTCACTGGAGCCTAACGACGACTTCGCTATGGGTGCTCCGCCCGGCGCACCAGGTGCCATCGGCGAAGGAACGACACCTCGGGTACTAAACCTCACCAACATGGAAACAGGACGACGGCGAAATACTGTGGATGCCCCTGATGCCACGCCTCGGGCGGCAGTAGTTGGTTTACCAATGATGGCTGCGGTTTCCACGAACGGTACCATCCGCGGCCAACAACACGCCCAGGCAGCCGCCCACGGTCACCAACGAAATGCTACAATCCGTGGCCGACCAACACCAGCCGAGAACGCGACCGCTGGAACCGCAGCCGGCGCCGCGGCGGCGGCAGCAGCAGCTACAGCCAGCATCAACATGGGTGGAGGTCGAACGAGCAGCGGGACTAACCACCATCATCGTGATTCGGATTCGGGCCCATATCGAGACGAAGATGTACTGCTGAGCTTGCAGCTGCTTGCTTATTTGAGCAAGTATCCGCATGTGAGGCAGGCGTTCTATAAACCGAGGGTTACGTTCCATCCTGCGAGCGTCAATCTTCCTGGGGCGAGATTTGGAGTGGGAGCATCGCCTTCGCCTCCGGCTCCACCACTGCCTCCTGCTGCACGAGAAAGGCAGAAGGAAAAGGAGAAGGCTTCAGCAACCTCTTCCGGTTCTTCTTCGTCGCTGAGCAAAGAAGGGTTCTTCCGGGCTTTCACCAATGTTGCATCGGGCAACAGTCGAGGGAAGGAACGCGCTCAACCGGCGCCTCAGAGCCCTGTGGTAGCGACTCCTACCTCTGCTGGTGGTGCACCGTCGTCGTCGCGACAAACCAATGTGTTTTCGCTCGTTGAACGATTTACGTTCAAGCCGAGCTCGACCGAGACAGATCTTCCAAACCCTCCGCCTCGGTTGCCTCCGGAGATCCAGTATTGGGCTGGAGTTATCATGCGTAACGCATGTAGGAAGGATGATAACCGAGGTGGGATCCGACAGTGTGCTAACAGTGCGTCATAATTTATTTTTTTCTTTTTCCATTCGTGTTGAGCTGACGTTTCGTTTCTGTGAACTAGTGCTGTGTGGCAAATGGGAAACCTACCCACGGGAATTTGCCAAATGTCGGAGATGTAGGAAGGCCAAGTACTGTGGGAAAGAATGCCAAAGTACAGCTTGGAGCGAGGGTCATCGTTTCTGGTGCAGCGCGAAAGATGTCGACGAAGACAACGCGACAGATCACCCGCATTTGGCGCAAGCCAACCAGTCAGGAGATCTAAGTGGGATTCACATTGCCGTTGAAGGTCCCGGGGCTGTCGACGTTAGTGTACAGGTGACGAATGGCAACGGCCCTCGTCCCGAAAGACGACATACGAGAGAGCGACAACACGGCCAAAACAATGGAGGTGAAGGAGATACATCGACGGTGCGGTATAGGCCTGCGATGCACGGTGCGCATCCAACCGCAGTCAACGCAGCTTATGGAGGATCACCTACAACATCCGTCATTCCTAGCCCCACTGCGCGAGCCGAATCAAGCATGAGTCGTGATCGGACTGTGCAGCCCCAGGCTCCCCATATCAGGACAAGACCGACTCTCCGTCCAACCACAAATGCTGCACAGAACCAAGATCCGACGAATGTCAGCTATCTGTCTTTCCACATCCAATCAACAACTGGCAGGAGCCAACAAGAATCCGGGGGTCAAAGGAGGCGGGCAGACACGGTCACTGGGGCGTCGTTGTCGAATCGATCCATGACGACGACGGATGTGGCTCCGAATGTGATTCCTGCTCCTCAGCGCCATGCGCAACATCAACACGCACACCAGCATCAACACCCCCACCAGCCGCAGATGCCGACGACTGAGTGGACTATGGGTGGGTCAACAACGCCTTCCGCTGGTCCTTCGAGGAGACATCGATTGGTCCCCCGACGTTCGCCTCCTGCACCCGAAGACGACCGTGACGACATGGTGTTGGGATGACACCACGTCTGCTCTCGTCGTCTGTCAAACGACTTCTTCCTTCCTCCTGGTCTCCACTTGCCCTCGGTCGTCCATTCCCTCTCCCCAGATCATCCAGTCTCCAGGTCATCAAGCAACTACAAACCTCATTCTCACGATTCTAGATGTGCTCTTACTGCTCTATCATGACATCTTCATTCTTACGACTGGGCCTTGCCCATCCCAAACGATACATCATATCACAATACTTTCCTTCAAGGCGTCGCGTCGCGTCGCCAGATACAGCACAGTCGTGCTCAACACCCCGCTATCATACATTCCTACCATCTACTCAACCGCCAACGTATCTGTAGCGCTATGCGAGAAAGCAAGCACGTCTCAACGTCGTCGATATCATTCAGCCATCGAGCACCTTAGTTTTCTCTTTACCATACGGGCATCTGCCAGTCACCAGTGATTGACCCAGGCGACCTCGAGCCAGACCCAGATTCTGAACCACGTTGAATTTGAATGAACGGATGATCAATCTTTCAATTCTCATAACTCAGTAGTAGAGTTGATCCACCACGGTATTTAGCCACACTCGTTCCTTTCGCTGTACCCTCGCGTCATTTCTTTCCCATTCTCAATATACTCACAACCTCGTAGTAAGTACTATAATCTAAACATCATCAACTCTCCGACTGTCGGCCGATCTCAGGCCACATTAAGTGCATTCCTCCCATCCGTCAACGGTGATCTTGAATCGCTGGCGGAGGCTTTTGCCAAATACTGATCAGCAAAGTTGAACCTGCGAAGATGTATTTGCGTCTTTGTATTCTTTCGGTTTTCGTTAACAACAAGTCAAGGTATATCCTTGTTCCGAAAAGGAGAGTACTCACAACCGTTGACGCTTACCGCCATGGAAAATACAAGAGAACCATCCACATCCCTTCCTGAGTGTCAGTTGCGTAGGGTTTTCTTCGCAGCCTGGAAACCTTGTATGCGATGGAGAGGGCAACTATATCATTTAAGATTAGAAACCCAGGTTGACGACACTCATATCACTCCCATCTGACAATCCCTCACCCCATCCTTGAACTCATTATTGGCTCTTGAATCTGTTAAGCGCGTGTCCCAATGCCCGCGTCGAGTGAGTCACTTTGTCAACAACCTCTTTACAAATACTCATGCGGAACCATTTAGTTCTTTATAATCTCCCTAATTTAAGGGCATTATTTCCTCAAGGTGTGTGATTCGCATGTATTCGACGCAATCAATTCTGAGGACAGAACCATGATGCAGTTTTATCACGGAAATTCTTCTCCCATGCGCCCAAGAGTATCAACGACCTTCCTCTAGAAATTCTGGGCATAATCTTCCTCGAAACTTTCGAGTCATGCGGAAAACGCGACTTCACCCCGAGACTCACGCCATACTTCTCGCCTGAGTGCCCACTCGACCCATTCTACCTGGGACAAGTATGTCGATTGTGGCGACATGTCAGTTTCCTTACCAGGAAGCTTTGGACCCATATCACCATTGTTCACCCAAAACCTATTCACCTCGCTAGGGCCAAGATGTGGGTAGAACGAGCAGGAAACTATCCCATCGACATCATCGTATGCCAATCCGACAATCCAAGCGAGGAGGAGTACGACACAACGGAATCTCTACTCGCCGATGTCTTTCGCATTCCTGAACTGTGGAGGAAAGTCGAATTTTATTTCAATGGGAGGATTCCACGCATGTTCGTCCCACGTTTGGCAGCCATAGCCACGTCCGAGATATCCCAGCTAGACGCGGCTTGTGTGGCATTGCGGTCACTTCTAGATGTTTCTCTTCACCACGAGAAATGGGAGGCCTTATGTGTAGACGAAATTTGGAGACTTCTGCAGGATATCCCATCCTTAACCACCTTGCAATGGCAGGCGTCTTACACACCTGGGACGCGCCTGAGTTCTGGTATTCAAATTCTGGATCTGTATTCCCCCATCGGTGTCGATGAATTTCTAAACCAATTCTGCTCTGCCGTAAATCTCCAGGCCCTCGTCATCCGTGACCTTTCGGAGAGCACCTCGCTGACTGACATGCCGGAACACGCCTGGCTTTCAGTTTGGAACGCACCTCAAATAGTATTCCCACATCTCCATACGCTTGAGATCACAACAGTACTGGAGATCAGGCAGACTCTTGGGTGGCTGGTACTACCATCGCTCAGCTGTCTGAAGCTAGCGGGAACGGGCATCAGTCATGACAATCACCAAGACGTCATTGGACTATTTCGTCGATCTCTATGCAAGCTTTCGACTTTCTACCTCGAATGCCCAGGCCTGGCCGAAGACGAGATCATCACATGGATGGATATGCCGCAACTTTGTGATATCCACAGCCTAACTCTGCTTGCCGTCGACATCACCGATATCGTGCTCCTTGCCCTGAGTCGCCCTGCCCTCCATGGGAGTCAGGCCTGCTACTTCAAGAAACTCAAGCACCTCGTCATCGGAACTTGCAGTCCGCAAATCGACGACGGAAACTTACTGCGGATGGTTGGATCACGGTTCTGGACCGTTCCAAGTGTTTTGGGACAGGATCTTCCTGGAACGGAGTTGGAGACGGCGACGATTGCTGTGATGGATAAGACTTCGGAGCTAGTGGCCTATCAAGGCATGCTGAACAAATGCGGCAAAGCAATCCCGGGTTCGAGCAAAAGCCTTACTTTCATATGAAGAGGCTTGTATCCATGTTTGAGGACATTACCGTACTCGTTTCGCGTGTTGTACACCCCCAGAATAGTTAATTTACAGTATCATACCACCAGAAGTTTTTTCCAAAAATTCAGAGAAGATTGTTGCCCCGTCACCATAACTTATGGTGACGGGTCCATAACTCCGAAAGCCTTTGAAAATCCCCACCGTTGCTATCAAGCCTGCTAGCTTTCAGTATTATCCACATCACTAACTGGACTCCTCAAAGGACATCTGTGTGTTCCTATTTCTGCTTATGCAGAACACTGTCTCGTTGTCAGAAACGTGAGGTAAAGTCGCGTCCAGAGTCCGACTTGTGTCCGATATACGTTGCCTGTGGGAATGCCGGATTCATATATGAGGGGCACACATGCGGATGGCGGTGAGGGGAGTGAATAAGGAGGGCCGGGCGAGGTGTTGTTCAGTTTTGAGCGAAAGGATGAAAGGTGGATGTTTGTTTACCTTGAGAATGATGCTGTTTCCTGTGGCAATGGCAGGTCCAATCTTCCAAATGAACATTTGAAAAGAAACTTGGATCAGAGGTGGATTGATTCAATCCTGTTGAAATTGGCTTACGAAAAAAAATCCCTTACCGAGTCTCTCAAGCATCCTCTCATTCCATCCTGGAACCATGGAATGAGAGGATGCTTGAGAGACTCAAGAGAGACTCGGTAAACTGACTTGAAGCTGACTTGCAAGGGACAAATTGACCGACAACTCCGATGGGCTCACGGCGGGTGGGACTATAGATAAGTTTCTATTACAGGCAACATCTCTCTCTCCCCTCAAGCCAGACCCAGCTATAGATAAGTTTCTATTACAGGCAACATCTCTCTCTCCCCTCAAGCCAGACCCAGCTTCTCTCTCTCTCTCTCTCAAGCCAGACCCAGATTCTGAACCACTTTGAATGAAAGGATGATCGGTCTTTCAATTCTCATGACTCAATGGTAGAGTTGACCACCACGCCACACTCATTCCTTTTGCTGTACCTCGCGTTGACACGAATACAATCAACCTTTCAAAACTGGATGCATTTATGTCTTTGTATCCCTTCAGTTTCTTGTTCACAGCAAGTGACAAGGTATATCCTTCTTCCGAAAAAGAGCATTTACGCTTACCGCCATGGAAATTACACAAGGACCCATCAACCGTTTTAACTACAGGTCACTTGCATTGTGTTTTGTTTGCGGCCTAGAAGCCTTGTGTACGATGGACAGGTTATATAAGCTGGAAAGGCAGGTTGTCGACAGCCATATCACTCCTACCTTGCTCCCACCTGACAATCCCTACACGCCATCCTTAAACTCATCATTGGCTCCTGAGGAACCATTTAGTTATTCATAATCTCACCCTTTGAAGTGCATTTCTTTTTCAAGGTGTGTAATTCGCATGTATTCAACCAAATTAAATCTGAGGACAGAACGAACCACTGTGCAGTTTTAACACCAAAGGTTCTATTCCAGATGCCGGGTATCAACGACCTTCCTGCAGAAACCCTGGGCATGATCTTCCTCGAAATTTTTGAGCCATGCGGAAAACGCGACTTCACCCCGAGAAGCACACCATTCTTCTCCCCTGAGTGCCCGGTCGACCCATTCTACCTGGGACAAGTATGTCGATGGTGGCGGGGGGTCACTTTCCTTACCAAGAAGCTTTGGTCCCATATCACCATTGTTCACCCAAAACCCATTCACCTCGCTAGGGCCAAGATGTGGGTAGAACGAGCAGGAAAGTACCCTCTCGCGGTCATCATATCTCAATCCAAAGATCCAAGCGAGGAGGAGTACAATACAACCGAATCTCTATTCACCGATGTCTTTTGCCATCCTGAACTGTGGTTGAAATTTGGAGTTTCTATCAATGGGCGGATTCCTCGCGGATTCCTCCCGAGTTTGGAAAAGATAGCTAAGGCCGAGATACCCCGGCTCGAAGAGGCTTGTGTGGTACTGGGTTCACGTCTAAACGGTTCTCAGCATGAGAAAGGGGAGGAACTGCGTATAAAGGAGATTTGGAATGTTCTGCAGGATATCCCATCCTTAATCGGATTGCTATGGCATGCGCCTTACGCATCTGGGACGAACCTGAGTCATAGTATCAAAAATCTGGATCTAGAATCTTTCATCAGTGTTGATGCATTTCTACACCAATTCTGCTCTGCTGTGAATCTTCAGAACTTCATCATCCGGGACCTTTCAAAGCGCAGCTCGCGGACTATCATGCCCGAACGCGCCTTGCTTCCGGAGAACGCACCTCACATAGTATTCCCACATCTCTTCGCGCTGAAGATCAAAACAGAACTGGACATCAGACAGAGTCTCCAGCGGCTGGTACTACCATCGCTCAGATATCTGAGTCTGGCGGGGTCGGGTCTCAGGAATTACAATTACCGAGACATCGTTGCACTATTTTGTCGATCTCAATGCAAGATTTCGGCTTTCTATCTCCAATGCCGAGGCCTAACCGAAGACGAGGTCATCGAATGGATGAATATGCCGCAACTTTGTGATATCCACAGCCTAAGTCTGCTTGCTGTCAACATCACCGATAGCCTTCTCCTTGCCCTGCATCGCCCCGCCCGCCATGGGAGTCAGGCCTGCTACTTCAAGAAACTCAAGCACCTCGTCATCGGAACTTACAGTCCGCATATAGATGCCGGAAACTTGCTGCAGATGCTTGAATCGCGGTTTTGGACCGTCCCAAGTGTTTCGGGGCAGGATCTTCCTGAAACGGAGTTGGAGTCGGCGATAATTATAGTGAAGAGTAAGACTTCGGAGATGAAGGTCTATCAAGACGAGCTGATTGAACGCGTCAAATCTACCACTGGTTCGAGCAAAATTCTTGCTTTCATAGTGCCTTCTAGACATGTATGATGACCTCGCCGTACTCGTTTAGCCTGTCATACACTTTTAATTGTCCAAATAAGACTGTTTACTCATCATCATATCTCCAAAGCCTTTGACACTCCCAACTGTTGCTAACCAAGCCTGCTAGCTTCCAACATTATCCATAACATTTAATGGAATCTTCAAAGAGAATATTTGTGTTCCTATATCTGCTTATGTAGAATGCTGTCTCGTTGTCAGAACGTGAGGCAAAGTCGCGTCAAGTGTCCTGTATACGCCCTACGCTGGATGGGTAAACTGGGGACCATTTATTGGGATGCCCTTAGTTCTCCATTCTACGGAGGGACTTACCGATTTTCCACATGCCCTCAAGGTCTAGATGAGACTGGGTGCCACCTTCCTGTCATACAAACAATGGCCTGGTCGCATAATTGGCAAATGCGTGCGCTTCAACGAAGAGGTTCGGGATACTCCGAACCAAGGGAGTTGCAAAAGAGGCCAAAGAGAAGTTTAATAGCAAGGGCTCCTAGATTTCTTCAAGGCGAGGCCCCTTGTTTATCCTACAACATGTTTCGCTCAGTGATGAAGTCGATACAAGAGGTGGCTTGCTGTGAACAACGCCACTTGCTTATTTGTGTTTGTTTTATAGCAGTGTTCGCCTAACCACAACCATGCAAGCAAAATCTAAGCAGAACTTGATAATAGACGCCTGAGCGCTGTTTCGAAGGAGACGGCTGTAGATAGAATCTCAATTCGACGCAGTTTTGCAAGTTTCCGATAATTCAGCCATCGTAATGTTGTCCCCTGCTTACGACCTGCTTGGTGCTCAGTCTGAATGGGAATGATCAGCGCGTCCCGGCGTCACTAGCACCTTTGAAATCTCCGGTCCATCCGCATGCATATAAAACCAACCAAAGGTCTCTTAAGCTCCACACCGTGGTTTGAGCAGATCATCGTAAAGTAAAGAGCGAAAATCAAGGACCAGCAGACAAAAGCTCCCGTCACCGCGAAGATTATCCCCCTCCGGACCCGAACTCACTCGTCGACCGCAAAATGCCCCGACTCGGAGGCTCGGAACAATAAACCAGATCCACAGTATAAATTAAACCCAACAAACAATCAATATATATCACGATACCGATACCCACAACGCCTCTGACATGCCGAAACCAATCACCTCTCCTCCCCTACCGGGCCCTCCGAATCTCGGAGAGATCTCTTCCTTCCTTCCTTCCTTCCTTCCTTCCTTCCTTCCTTCCCAAGTCCTCCCAGCCAGCGGGCAAAAATAGGCTTCCATATCGAACGCCCAGACGCAGCCGACGCATCGCAGCCTCCCAACCATCTGTCAGTGTCATCTCTTCTTTCAGGGTTTACTAAAGATAGAAGCAATGAAACGGAATCGATAGTCAAATCCCCATCATGTTTGTTTTTTGTTTTTTGTTTTTTGTTTTTTGTTTCTTCGTTTCGGGACTTCGAAATGAGACTTGATTAATCCATAACTTGTGCGAGCCGTCACCGTCCTGCCCAGTCTGTCAGATGATTATTTGGATGGGGGTACTCCTGCAAATACAGTCTGAAATGGCAGCCACCGAGACACTCCGTAACATAATTTTCGTGAGCCAGACGCCACGTCGCATTATTCGAAACGACGACCTTCCCAAGGTCGGATAGAAAGAACCTACCCAACATCCAAAAGAGGCCCAAAAAAACACGCAAACGCAGGACAACCCCTCGGAGGAACAGCAGAAACGACAAGCAACAATTGTACGTGTTTCATAGTCCGAAAGAGCAAGAGCACCACATTCTCATGCACACGAAATTCCGTACAAAAGAAAGATCGTGCACAAACTAAGGTGTTAGAGGCGGTAGAGTATTGTATTGTATATGTAAGAACTGTAAGAACCAGTCAGGAAAGCGGAGATAGGAAAGCAAGGGGGCGAAAGGAAGGCGAAGATTCGAAAACTACTGTACAATTTGGCGATATTTCTTTGGGTTGTGCTACATGCGTTCAAGAAGCGAGATCTCGGGTAAGAGGCAAGGCAGGGTAAGGAAGAAGCTAGGAAGGAATTGGTAAAAAAAAATTGTCTGTGGACAAACGAAATCAAAAGATCGTTTCGTTATGATGTTGTTCAAGTTGAGTTGAGTTGACGAAAGAGACTCCAGGTCTTGACCTTCACTCAACCCGCTAGCCCTCCCTGCGCAGCAGGAGCATATCCCAGCCCCTGAACATCCACACCTCCACTCCCGCCTGGACCATGATTCGGAGCACCCGCAAGCCCCAGCTCAAGCGGCGCCATACTCGAACTCGGCGCACTCATCCTCCGCCTCCTCTCCGCGATACTCGCCACCACCCGATCAGGATGACTCAACCCCCTCAACCCCACCACTTCCCTAGGCGCACCATTCGACTGCGGCTGGGGCTGATTCTGTGTATCGTTGGAACCCCACCCAACCACCCTATCATTTTCGCTCTCGTCTCCCATTCCGTAATACGCGCGTTTGGAATTAGCCGGTCCCAGAGTCTGCGAAGGGAGCCTCTTGAACGACGGCCTCAGAGCTTCCATCTCGGAAGAAGCCCCGTTATCGTCGATATCGGCAGACGAAGCCCTAGATGAAAGCGACGGACTGACACTCTCCTCTTTGGCGGCGAAGGTAACTCTACCAGCGGGTGCCGATGGAGGGAAATCATTACGTGCTTGACGTTGGGCAGGGTTCTGAGCCGCACCACCGAACGCGTTCGCAAGCGATGACGCCGAAGATGAATTCGAGATCGTCACTCCAGTCGACGACGGATCAACAGCACTACCAGGCCGACTCGTCACATATTTCACCCCAACACTCGACACATGCGGGCTATTCCCAGCACTCGCGCTCCCACTCTCGCTCCTCCCTCCCCTAAGCGTCGTCTTCGCCGGCCTTCTAACTTGAAGATTCAACCTCGTCGGAGCCTTCCTCGCCAACACGGCCGCCTCGTACGAGCGCAGATCTTCCGCATTCCCATGCAACGTCGTCCGCATGGACGATGTCGGACCTAACTTCGAATGTCCGTCATCGTGACGATTGAGATGATGATGCGCAACGGCGCCCGCCATGTGACTGTACATACTATCCCGCTCCACGATGGGTGTCTTCGCGCTCGGAAGTGACGCCACTCTCGGTCGTCGATATGATGTGGGCGATGTCTTATTGTTATTGCTGCCATTCGCGGGCGAAGCGCTCAAATCCAAAGGAGACGGTCCAGGCCCACTCAGCGGAGTGCGCATATATTGCTTCCAAAAATCTCGCAATTCACGGGTATCAGCGTCTCTCCCGGGCGTCGGCATTCCTCCCATCAACATGTTGAACTTCTGCCCTCCATTCACTCCACCTTCCAGCGATGGAAGCTGTAGCTGACCCGAACCACGCTTCATCGGCATTGGGGTATCCATATTCGCTTCGCCCATTTCCGGATTCATCATATTCTGCTGTTGCTGCTGCACATCTATGGCGATATCTAGACCGGTAGCCGGGTCCTGGGTCTGGTGATGCCCTTGATTGGAGAAGAAAGGCGTGCCATCGTTCGCGATACCCGCGATGACGTTGGGGTCGTCGAGCGACATGAGCCCGAAAGCTGACGAAAATTCTGGTCGTCCTTCAGTCATCGGCGACTGTCGACGATAAGACGGTTGAAAGGCACCTTGACGTTCGCCATGCGGGTTGTAATGGACTTGGTCGGAATACGATCGTTGATGAGACGAGGACGACGATGTTGTGGACGCGGAACCAGCACGGTCAGGTATACCGCCTAGATTGAAAGCGTGCTGGGTGAAAGACTATATCAGCCAATGTCAGAAAAGTCAGAAAATACGATGATTATTTTTCCGTTCGAGTGGACCCAGCGCCATCTAGGACTGTGTAGAGGAACAGCCATATGTCCATCGCTGATAATACACGCATACAACCCCTGAAAGTTGACGGTCCACGACCGCATCCGAGAAAAGAGCTTAAAAAAGGACGACGATGATCAGGGGTAATTAACCTCCCACAAACGGAACCCAAATCCATCAACGACAAGCGCAGCCCGACAATTACGGGAACGATCACCGCCGTCACCTCTAGTCTGCAAAATGGAATGCATAGACGGCTTTTCCTGCATGGAGCATATCATGCTCACACCATGGCCGACTGTCCGAGGCGCATGATGAATACGCGGGCGACGGCCACGGAGCGTCGAGGATGAACATAGATGCCGAGATTGGCACGGAGGAGTCATCAAGAAGTAAAATGTATGCGCATATATCCACTCCTCTACACGCCCCTGCTCCGTGTGGGGCGGGTGCGCTCCATAACGAAGGCGAACGCTAACGAAACGAAAGGAATCGACAACTCACATTATAAATGCCATGTGACTGTTGTTGACGTTGCTGGCCCGACATATTATCCAACGGCAAGTGCACGGAAGACGATGCAGCGGACGACGGCATCGAATGCGACGCCGTGCTCCCATCACTGTCGTTGAAATCAACAGACCCACGGCGATCATGGTCACCGCTGTTATTGTTAGACGACGGTAACAGATACCCGGACGCGGTAACGGGGTAGGGAACGGAGACGTTCATGTAGTGACTTGAATTTGGCTGCTGCTGCATGTTTTTATCTATGAAAAAAGATGGGAAGGACAGGGGGTATAAAGTGGATAGCATGGAAAGGAACGCGGGGAAGGAGGAGGGGGGGAGGGGGAAGAGACCTTTTTTTAGCGCTACAAGTATCTAACGCTCGAAAGGTAAAATTGATTACCGTTCATCGTAGAGGAAGAAGATGACGGAGGAGCATTGTTCTGAGACGGTATCAGGTCGGGATGTCGTTGATGCTGTTGATAATTGTCGTTAGTCTCTTGCTGATCCCACCCAAGCCACGAAGACGAGGGCCGCGGGTCGTAAAGATTTGGTGTGAGGCCCGTGCTGAGTCCCGACCGCCCTGGACCGAATAACTCGGCTTGTGTACGGTATTTGTTGGAATAATCTGCGTTGTCACCCGAAATATCATTTGAGGGGTACAGTGGTGGGAAAGCGAAAGAATTTGAATTGTAGAGAGCCTCAGCCATCGTTGGGACGGCTGTTGGGGCTGGGCCGAGGATAAAGTCGTCTTCTGGCTGCTGGTACATCGGTACCCGAGAAGACACGGAGGCCGCCGGCGCAGCATTGGATACTGAAGGTACGGCTGGTGCTGTAGGCCGTGGATTATGGCCTGGCCCAGCGGGAGCGGTTTGGCGGTGAAATTTCACATAAGTACAACGACATTTGCGCTGTACGCATTTTGCTAAATAAAAAAGAAGATTGATGGTCGGATTAATTAATTGGTAGCGATCGCAAGTATGAGAAAAACCCACAACAAGGGTTACAACCATCGCAGGGAAGACTTGATTGGACACACTGATCACATGCCTGCTTCGAGCTGGTGGCTCTTGATGCAGACGCAGACCCTTTCCTCCGTGCGCCAATATTGGGCAGAGGTTTTTCGTTGGCGTGGCATTTGTTGACATGTCGAGACAATAGATCGCTAGAAAATACAAGGTAAGTAATTTGTGGAGCGCTGGATGTGTCACCGAATGTTCTACGAGCATGGAATGTTCTACATCAATGAATGTAACATACCTTCTAGCAAACTGATCACCACAATATTGACACTTGTAAGGTCTGTCTCCCGTGTCTATGTAAGAGGAGAATCAGCGAGCGGAGCGATGGAGAGGCGGATCGGCATGGTGGAGCGGGGAACCTGTGTTTCTGTGCTCCAAGACCACGAATGCAGCGGAAAGACTTACGCGATCGCATATGGCGGGCAACATGCTGGGGACGGGTGAAGGTGGCCTGGCAGACGGGACACTTGTGATCTCCGCCCATGGTTAGTTAGTAGAAGGTAGTGGTTGAGGACGGCGGCAGCGATGCAAGGATGACGCTGTTCCCTGTGGTTTCTAGTTTGTTGTTATTTTGTATCTCTCGTTCCCGATCCAAAACCAAATTTCAAAAATGCACCCCCCTTTGACTCCTGCCACAGTCCCCTCGGCCTACCGTCGACGTCACTCTCCCACGGCCCTTGACAACAGCCTCCATCGCAAATTCTGCTTGTTTGTCCATCAAAAAAGAAGCATCCTCAATTGAATGTTTCACAGTCTCACCAACATCCCTCCCTCCCCTCCTTCCCTGCTTCCCCGTCCCACATCAGCGCTCTCCATTTTGTATATGTTATTCGAATACCACAGCGCAAAGCGGTCTCAGCGTTCCCCAACGCAGAAAACACGCCGCAATGACGCAATTCATTTACACAGCTTTGTACTGGATGGCGGCGGACATCAGATTTCGCCAGAATCCGACCCGAGTAAGATCGGACTCTGACGTCATGCGATGGCTCGTTGCACTGCAATACAAAACGGGGGCAGAAAGGAAAAAACTCAAAACAGGCGATGCAATTTTCGTCATCGCGGTCTCCGGAACGGCTTCGGGCCCTCCGATTCTCGATCATTTCGGGCAGTGTGCTCTATGAACATCTGCGAAACACTCGAAATCTCCCAATGCTGCGGAGGTAAAAATGGCAAGAGGCGTCAGATCCACAAATCGCGGCCGTCGTTCCCACGGGTGGTACTACCCACCCCCAAATCGGGAAGCCCGCATCACCAAGGTGAAAACAACAAGACTCAAGCGAGACGACTCGGCAAGGTCGGCATTTCAGCGCAGTGTAGCTCAACTACAGTTGAAACCCTCATAACCCATACCCCTCCGTGGACAGGTCAAGGTATGGGTTTTCAGGGGTTATGGGTTAGGTGAGGTAGTCTGTTCGAAAAAATCAGGAAAAATCAGAAGAAATCAGAAAATCATATCTGTCACTCCCAACAGTAAAGTAGTCTACGAAAACTATATACGGTACCTAATCTTTCTTAAGAGTTTCCAGAATATTTCAGGACCTTGGGTGAGGTGTACAATATGAGCAAATGTGACTAAAGGATTTTGGCCATTCCAATGTTGGGGTGAGTCTGTTTATGGTGCCAATGTGTTGTTTATAGCAACCTAATCTGTGAGAACTAGGCACCAATTATATAATTTTACTGTATTCTTGTGTCTAACACCTATGGCTTTTTGCCCGGAGGGGTATGGCTTATGGGTTATTGGGGACTTATGGGTTATGGATTACAAATCCCCGCCCACCAACCTGGTGGATGGATTTTCCTATGGGGTATAAGAGGCTATGGGTTTTCACACGCATGGGTTACGAGGGTTTCGACTGTATTTTGTTTCTCTCATCTCCAAAGGTTGAAGTCGTATGTGAAATGCCTTTGACATCGATGTACTCTTATTTAAATGTCAGTATTGTGTATAATGTCCAGTACCAAGAATTCATTATGCTGTTTTTCATTAGTAAGTTTCTTCAATGTTTCTTGCAAGTTTCCTTGTGTTGTAGCACATCACCTTGCAACCCAACTGTTTGAACCACTGCCAACTCATGATTACACCTCAGATGTTTTGTCCTCAACCTGCACATCAATCTTTAGTACTGCAGGTTTGTAACAATCTGCTGATTTATTAAAGGCTACTTTGCCACTTGTTTATCTTGCTCTACAGATACATTTCCCAATTCTGACTTGTACTGGAGGCCATCGTGTCGCATCGTGTCGCATTGCACTGACGGTCTATGATAAACAGGATGTAGGCCGAAGAGCCGCCTCCGCCAAACATGCCCATGCCGCGGACATGCCGTCCGTCGGAAATTTCCGTCACGCTTTGTCATCAGTGAAGTTGACGGTCGCGATCTGTGGATCTGACGCCTCTTGAAAAATGGTATTACGACACGGGTATATCTCGATAACGAAAGGAAGGTATGTCACAAAAGGAAAACCCACGATATTTCCGAAATGACAGTGATAAACACCCGGATGACGAGTTGACGTGATGTTCAACGACGAAAAGCGTTAGCGCGTCTTCCCTGCATTGACCACCCTGCAGAATGTTTTCTGCGATCGCGTCACGCGCGACGCGCCGCACGGTAGACCAAAGCAACGATAAAGACTGATACTGTAAAGGAACAAGGACAAGCTACATTTCATGCCTATGCAGGCAGCCGACGTCTTGACTGAACGCCGTTCGTTCAACAACCCAGCCTGGCGCGTCGCGCGTTGTTTTCGACAGAACTTCTTTTCCACCCTTACTATTTGTCGCTATTTAATCACACTGCTTCCATCTGAATCCATCACTCGCGGATAACGAGCCAAGGTCGTAGAACACACCCATTCGAATGTTGAGAACACCCAGGCGAGGGAAAACATGCGAGAGAAAGGGGAAATGAATGTAAGCTAATGCGAGCCGTTAATAACATATATTCGCTGGGCGTACGGCGCCAAGGTCGTGCCAACAGAGTTGAGGAAGGTAGGGAATGGAAACAACCGACGAGAATTCAAAATAAGGATATGCCCATAATTGGGTGGGGGTATCCGGAGCCGCAATAAACGGAGGAGACTGCCCGAGAATAATCGAGGTGGGGCTCGAAGCATTATCAATTTACTTACGGACACTCGGTCAACCTGTCTCTCAACGCCGGAGTCTGAGCGGAACGAAGAACTACAGATCCCCAATCAGAGCCCGCGAATGAAATGTAAGTATCTGCTGGCAATAAACCCCGCAAAATGACATGATCACCTTCATCAAGCATCAAGGAAGGAACCCACAGACAAGACAAGACAGACAAGACAGGAGGTTCACAAAGAAGCACGATGCAAATCAAAATAAGAATAAGTACGTACGCCCAACAACTTGGACGACAAAAACAAACCCAAATCTGTATGTCTTTTTTTTGCGCAGACCAATGACAAAGCGCAGAAGCGCATGATATTGAAAGGCACCGTGTCCAATGAGAAGAATTCACATTACATTCATTACATCACTGAATACAATTCCCTATTTCATTCCTGCAGCCTCTTGAAGGCAACCTGAAAGACCAACGCTCGTTTACGGTAAGTTACTTCATAGAGTATAGAGCCAGGCATCCACATGAGAAGCATGAGCAGGCTAACCTTTTGCAGGTGCGGTGTTAGGATAAAAGAATGTCACCACGAAGCCAGGGTACTCTCCCTCGAAGGAACAGCCTGACGACGTCCACCCGAGGACAACCAACATACATGAAACGAAGTCCTGGCCTAGATTCGGCTACGCGAAGCCGGCGAAGAAGAGCGCACCAAAAACGGTGTGAGACGAAGCTGGATGTGAGAATCGACAGCACGGTTAGAGACGCCGGAACGAACGATAAGCTGGGAGTGAGGAGGGCAATGCGCAGCAGGAGGCGATGCGTGTATATTTAACGATTAACGATTGGCGGAATGATTGGAAGCGGAGTCCGGCGCGTAGAAGTCGAGAATGCGCAGGTCGATCACGTTGAGAAAATCTGTTGGATAGGTTTGACGAGGTTGAATTTTGGATGCAGATACTTAGCTCAGCCGAGCGTGACGGTGGGCTAGCATCTGGTATCTGGGAACCTTAGCATGTCGAATACCAGGAGTTATGCGGAGCAGTCCACCCCGAGATCCACACAGAACTGAACTTGACGTCAATGTTCAAGAAAGACAAAAGAACATAGAGAAAAGGAAGGGAGGGTCCGTGAACTTGGTCCTATCAGTCAGGAAATATCTGTCGGTGAGCAGCAACCGTTCATATTCCGGCTAGACCTCCGACAGCACGGAAATAGATTCCTTTGCGGGTCCGGCAGCCGTCCATATCGTGCTAAATTTTTGGCGACCGCTGATGTAGATACTAATACTACTCACCATTCCCCATTCCCCATTCCCGGCCGTCCCGCCGCAGTCATGTGTGGGATTCAGAACCCGTGATTCGAGGAAACAAATCTATGAGTGAGAACCTCAATAAGCGAATGCCCAAAGAAAGGAACGGGTGATACACCTCCTTTTCGCTGTTACCCACATCGGGCCTGGCGGGTCGGATCCGTTCGCTCATAGAGTGCTATCTCGCGGGGAGGAAGTAGGGACGGTTGTGAGGTAACCAATGACGAACGCACGCAAGCAGGTAGGGATGGACTGACGGAGGTTGTGTGCACCCACGCTTATTGAATAGTCAGCCCAAATAAGCGACGCGTTATATTTAATTTGGTGCGCGAACAAGCGATAGTGTGCCAGCGTGAAAGTCCAAGTGAAGATACGGAGAAGGATGTGAAGCGATTTCGGCGAGGACACTCCAATACAGGCTTCGAGGGTGCAAGAACCAGGAAGCGAGATAGAGTTTTCACCTCCAAGCTCCACATGCGAAAGGGCTCGAGGGTCCATATAGAGAAAGAGGGCGCAGGTGGGAGGAGAAAGCCGAGATTTTACTCACCTTGTTGAGACGACAAGATGTTAGAGTACCCAATGACGATATTTGAGCTGAATGCCGTATGGCGAACATACCAGACGTCATCCGTCTGTCTTGAGTGGCCGCCGACGCTCGTGAACCTGCAACGACATCTGATAAGCCAGTACGCGATCATAACTTTCTGGATGATATAGAATAAAAATGGATTGACAAATAAAAAGGTGATGTTGGGGTTGAGAACTTTGTTAGATATAATTTGAACGCAAACCTATAACCTTTCCGGAGATGGTATAAGAACCCACATGGGTGAGGTCATGGGTCCAGGCTCCTTCACCAGTATGACGGACCTAGTAGACAGAGATAGAGAGATAGAGATTGATAGTGAATCAGATTTGGGACACGAGGTCAGGTTAGTGACGTTTGGGGGATGAAGCATATTCATCCACTGTAGTTCTGGTTGGACATTAATTACGTGACAGGGGATAGGCTTGGACGGCCATTATGCAATAGAATTGAGATGATAGGCAAGTCATGTACAACCCCTGCTCACCTGGGAACACCCAATGAGAACGGTAGGTTGGCTAACCTTCGTTTCCTCCCTTCGTTGCCCGAACCGTGAGTCACAACTGCTACGAGTAGAAAATGTATCAAGTAGGCAAAGTATTCCAAGAGCCATAGCTGAGTCCTCGGTAGATGTCTACGGAGATTCGGGTCAGCCAGATAATCGTTGTCGTCACAATTCAAGTTCGAGAGTTCAGCGTGCCTATTTCCGTGTATCACGTGCAACGTGTATGACATCAACGTTCGTTTTTGGTGGACGGCGACGCGTTGGCGACGCGCTTCAAGAAATCAGTTCGGCGCCTGATGATATCGAAGACATACTGTTCACATTATCAAATCCAAGTCAAACTTACGCTAGCGTAGAAGATCGGTGTTCGTCTGATGATGGTAGGTTGGAAAATATTCCAATAGGTGAGGCGGCCTTGAAGAGACACATGTACAAATAAAGCTCACAACTCGTCCCAAACTCGCCCACAATTGACTTCGAACCAACTCACAACCAACTCACAATGTCAACAATCTGCTTGTAGCAACATTTTTCTTGATTGACTTGATGAAAACTTTCGTTTGACGTTTACCTCCAGATTCAAATCATATTGTACAAACTTTACCAAGTTTCTCAGAAGACTTTTGGAAGACTTTGAAATCTGCTCTTACGTCCTCAAAATTCGCTGTTACCTTCGTCGGTCCTATATCTCTATCGGCACAAGATTGAGGATTAAGGCTGCATTCTAGGCGTAGCCGCGCAAGAAAGTGCGCAATTAGAGATTTCCTCTTGCGGAGAAATGTCCATTCCGTCAAAAGTCCGTGTCTATCCTTTTTTCGTTTCAAAATTGCCGTTCATGTTCCACTAGACTTAACCACATCCTATGGGGACTGAATGATGGCTTAGGAGCTCCAGCTTGATCAATAAATCTCTGTGTTTTGGACCTACAAGTTGGGGACTCGAGTCTGTACTACTCGAGGAGAACCCTTCGCATCTGGCAAGTCTGGCAGCTCCCCGCCGATCGCCATCGTCTGCCATGGAACTTGTGCTGAGGATACCAACCATTGCCGTTCGTCTTATCACGTCATGTATTTCGGTTTCAAGCATCTCACAGGCTCTGCTGACTGGTAGCGGGCGCCTGAAGGTCGCAGCACATACTCCAGGTAGCTCATAAGAATCTTGACATGGTATGAATTAGTCTAGGCGTGCCTTCGATCTTCCTTGGCGACGATTCTATTGGCGACGGTGGATGCTACCGGCGAAAACCTCTCGGAAATACTTCTCATGTTCTGGTTCTTGGGCAACGTTTTACAAAAATACTTGGAAGGGCGCCGTTGAAAACTTTTACGAAGGCAGTTCGAGTTGTGCATTGTCCGGCACCGTTCGCACAATCGAAGGTCCTTGCGGCATGGAGTGGGGATGGCACGTGGTAGCCTGGATGGGTGCTTTTGCTCGATAATATCCAGAAGAATATCCGGCTACTGTGTACCTGTATGTCCATCCTCTCATGGATTTGACATGTAGCTTGATTCTTCAATTCAAAGTCATCAGGAGTCGTCCACCGATACACTTCATTTTGACATTTTGACTGCATCGCGCTCCTGATGATAGCCTTATCGTGACTACCTTCCAGACATTATCCGAGGTTGAGCGCCTTCTGCTCACGAGTCTCACTGCATGGGTGCAGATGGGCTTGTTGTCCGGCAAGCGGATCCGCTTCTTTTCAGCTCAATAATCCGCATCTCGCAGACTCCAGGCACTCCGTTTTTGAAGAAGCGGTTGTATCTCTCGGGCATATCTCGCTGATCACCGTGCTCCTGCCAAGTTTGCGTCATTTTACGAAGATGACTGCTTGTCTCGTGTTAAGCGTTTCTGTTTTTGCTCGCTGCTGTCGCTGTTGTCAGGTAATCACACGACACAACTTGTCCTGCGTGCTGTTTGGAAATGATAATCTCACCTCTGGGCGGTCCGCTAGGAAGGCCAAGGCAGAAAAAAGGTATAAAATCCTGGTGGTGAAATCAGCACCACGATTCCTCACCTCCAAATACTGGATCGCAACATGTTCAAATTACCTCTCATTGCGGCTTTTCTGTCCGCACTTGCTGGCTCCGTGAACGCTCACGGTTACGTTCAGGAAATCGTTTCGGGATCAACCAAGTACACTGGTTACCTGCCCTACCAGGATCCTTATTATAATCCGGTTCCTCAACGCATTGTTCGCAAGGTTCCTGGGAATGGTGCGTATTTTCTTTTCTGAGTTCGATTTCATTCCAAGCCCCAACTTGCATTTTGTAACAGGACCAGTCACAGATTTGTCGTTGATCGAGTCAGTGATGATGCTTTTTCATCTGACTGAGATTGACTTGTTTTCAGCGTTCAGTGCAACGGTTATTCTGAGGGTGGTGTAGTTGGTTCCGCACCTGCTGCAATTTATGCCACTGTTGCTGCAGGTTCTTCGCTTGCGCTTAACTGGACAACCTGGCCCGATAGCCATATGGTGCGTTGAACAATATAGTCGCTGTATCTTGCTGAACGTTCTCTCAGGGGCCCATGATCACATACATGGCAAGAGCTCCAAGCGATATCACAAAATGGAATCCCGGTACCTCGTAAGCGACCATCTCCCCGATCTAAGCTTTGCTCCAAGAACTCATTTACTCTCAGCGCTGTATGGTTCAAGGTTGCCCAGACCGGCAAGACAGCAGATGGCAAATGGGCTGCAACTGATTTGCTCACGGCATCGAAGAGCATTTATACATTCACCATTCCAGCGAAACTCAAGGCAGGGCAATACATTGTTCGACATGAGATGTACGTTGCGCCACATCTCCGAGTACATTGATACCGATACTGAAAACATGTCCAGCATCGCTTTGCATTCAGGTCTGACCCCATTCGGCTCGATGTCTGCGATTAACTGATAAATAACCAAACCAGCTTACACTTATCCGGGAGCTCAGGTTTACCCAAGCTGCATTCAAGTACAGGTAACAGGGTCCGGGACTGCACTTCCCACCTCATTCGTCTCCTTCCCTGGAGCATATACTGCGAGCACTCCAGGAATTGTATTTGATGCTTACCAGAGTGAGCAATTTTTCTCTCCATTCCTGAGTGATTTACTCAGCCTGCCTCCTAGACACTGGCGTAAGTCGTCTACCTCAATTCGGCCACCTGAAAACACTGACATAAACTGATCTAAGGCCTACCCAATCCCCGGACCTGCTGTGTGAGTAGCGATGCCAGTATTATCCTCGAATGGATGTTAACATGTCGACTTCTAGTTGGACAGGATGAAGAAAGGAAGGATTTATTTCTCAGTGGGAGTTACCTAGCATTGCGCTTCTCGACGATTGCTTAAGTGGTATACAATAAACATCTGATTGCGCAATTGCGATGATTGGCGCCGGGGGATAAAAAACTTTCTAGCACGCTGGGTCTCTTGCGCGATGGGCGCCTCGCCCTGTAGCGTACCCGGCATTGAAGATCGAGAGTTCCTATTTATCAATGACCGATATAGCTGTCGAGGCGTTAGCAAATATGGACATCGATGGCTGCGCGGACAACTATAGAGTATTTGAGAACCAATCATGCTACCCGATCCGGACTACAGCGGGCTGAGCAACGACTTCACCACCGCACTGGGCTCCATCCCCTCTTTGTTCTTCAACTCGTTGCCCCCAAGACGCAATATCCATCATACATTGATTTCAGATCTGTGAGTTTCCGACTTCTCATGGCCTATTGCTCGCGAAGTATAAGTAATTGAAAACGACTGATCTCATGGCAGCGCAAGAGGGTCAGGCTCGATCATGGGACTCCTTGATCAGCAGCTTTAACTTAACCGGTACCAAAACTCTTGGTATCTAACAACGAGCCTTCCCCGAAAGATGTAGCAGCGATCCTAGAAGCTATCCGCCAGGTAGAACAAGAGCTTGCATTCAGGAACTCTCACAATCCCGCTCCCCGAAAAGCTCCATTGCTCGGGAATGTGCATTGGCATCGCTCTTAGCGGCTCACAAGGCGGTACTTTCACCAATCCGCCGCATTCTTTACGAGGTTATTGTGACCATATGCTGGCTTACTGCCAGTAGTTCCAGCTGCAAAGTATGGGCCAGTTCATCCACCATGCTTGTTAGTCGTCAAGTCGCTGTATCGACTTTGGATAAAACTTTTCCGCCGTCAAACAATGCAAGCTTCTCGATGGGTTTTACTGGGGTGTCGTTGTCTGTTGCATGTCCTGAGAGTTGACGGTGAATTCTCATGGAAAACCAGATTAAGTATCAGGGCGTCTGACTGATTGTGATTGTGAGAGCTGCGGAGGACCATCTCCCGACTGAGTGGGATATTGTTTATGGCAAGTATCATATACCTAAGGACTCTGAGCTATTTTGGCCGCACCGATATTACCCAAGCGATGACTTTTAATCGTCGAGTGCTTTGTCCTTGTCACAAATCAATTCCTCTAACAGAGTCTGAAGTCTTTGTGTTGAGAATGGCTCGACGGTTCTTAAGCATAAACTTGATAGCGTATCTCAGAGTGTAAGTGCATAAGACAACGAACTTGCAATCACCGCTACCCAAACACCACCAGGACATCTTGACTAAAGCCCGATCCATTGAAGCTATTTGGTTATTCAAACGGACCAAACCTAACTGCAACTAGTTGATATAGAACTTCATGCATATATACATAAGTTGTATTGTATCAACATCTGCATGATTTTATGTGAAAGCCACGCGATGATGTTGTGGCAAAGCATCCTCGAAGTCGACATCAGCATCTAAACAACGTTCGACTACTGATCCCTTTGCGATTCACTCGAAGATGCGAAGACAGCAGAGCTATCTAAGCTACTTCCTCCAAACTCATGGGTCAAGATCTCACCTGTGATGGTGACACATCTTCTGGGGGTTGCGTTCAAGGAATAGAAGACATATATGATCCATTTATTCTCTAGCTCTATGGGCGCTGGTGAGGTCTTTGTATGGCCTCCACGTCCTAAGTTTGCAAATACAGATGCTTATTAGAAGTCATTAGATGAAGCGGTATATGTTTGTAGCGTCCTTCGAACGATGTCGAACTTAGATGGATACGAATCATGAGTGGCCATTCCTGCTGTGATCAGGAGTCCAAGGTGGTTTTGTGGAGAGAGAAAGATTTTTATGGTTCATTCTTTTCGTTTAATGTCGATTTCTCATTGTGGTCTGGCGTTGTCTGTAGGCCATTGGTAGCCTCTGGATTAGCATTTCCTTGTTCGCTAAAGGCTTTGGGTCCACGATATCCAACTGCGCCAATACCTCTGAAGAAGAGCACTCCCAGCGTCGTTGCTAGTATACAACTTAGATATAGAATGAACCTGGGCTCAGATGACGCACCAATGATACCAAACGCAAAGGCGGTCCACTGGGCGGCGCGATAACTGGAGATTCTGTCTGCTTCCGGGGAATGATTCGCGGAGACAGCGTTATACACGACTGTCGTCACTGTTATTCCCACTGCCGTACCGAGCTGACCATGAAGGTTAGAAGGAGTCTTACAATGGAACACATGTAATCAATATACCTGTGTCATAGTGTTGAAGAGCGCCCCTGCAACACTTTGTTCATGCGGCAGGGCAATCTTTGCGATGAATATTGTTCCAGCGGAAAAGACGAAATCGGCACCCATGACGGAGATGATTGATGCTGGAAAAGCGAATGCCCAGTAGGGTGCTGAAGGAATTATGATAGCGAATAAAACACAAGCGGTGCTTGTTGCTAGAGCTCCCAGTGCTGATAGTCGAAGTTGAGCTCATTTTGATAGGAAAGAAAGAAGTCTGCATGAATACGAACCGACGAGCCAAACCAGGGGAACATGCGCCGCCATCAAGCCCACAAAGGCGTTGCAGAGGAGCCCTGAAACGAACATAGGCAATAAACGAATAACCGTCTGCATAGCGGTGTATTTCATATAGTTTTGGTAGTAAAGCTATGCCCCAACATGAGGCATCGATTTCTCTTTGGTTGACAGAGACTTACCTGAACCCAGAACGTCCATGCGAGGAAACAACACCAGTTCGTAAATGCGATTGCCATCATCGCAGCGAATCGTCCATTTGCGCGGGTCCATATTGAGAGCCTCATAAGAGGCGGAGGTGTAAATACGGAGTAGGGCGCGGTGGGGTCGTCTTGAACTTTCTCAAGGTAGTGTTGCCAGTACAAGAAGCAGCTCAAGAGAATGACACCCAGAATCAATAACGCAATAATGTCTAGCAGACGTGGGTTGAGCTTATTGATAGTTGCATGAAGTTATAGATGACACACATGGCGTTGCCCACTTCTGCGGCGCAATTTCTCCCTGGCCAAGGACGAAGACAATGAGAACCAGGCCGGCAGTGACGAGGAATGCTCCTAACCAATCCACCCGCTTGTCGGCCTCTTGAGAAGGTACATCGTTGTCGATTGAGAAGAATCCTCCAAGCAAACAAAGCACTGTGAGTCCACATAGTAGATAGAATGAGGATCGCCAAGTTCGTCTGTATGCACAGGTTGGAGAAGGCACGTCATGGAGATGAAGTTCAGATGTACTCAGTGAATTCTGTCAGCACCCCCCCTACCGCTGTACCGAAGACGGCTCCCACGGGTGCACCAGCTGAAAAGGTTGCAAAAGCCAAAGAACGGGCTCGGGATGGAGGGAAGGCGTGTGCGAGGATACCGAGCTGATGATCGGAAGAGTCAGTGATCGATCATAGTGTGTGATTGGGTGGAATCGAACAGACCGAAGCAGGAATGGTTGCAGCACCTCCGATCCCTTGTATACCTCTCAGTATAGACAGGGTCATGACGTCTGGCGAAAGGGGAGACGCAGAAGATGGTCAGGCAAAATCTCATATCTTACTGATAATTCCATCGTGCACCTTTTGGGAATGCACAAGACAGGGTGAACACTGCCAAAACTACGGACCCAAGTAAAAACGTTTTCTTTCGTCCATGTACATCGGCGAGTCGGCCAAAAACGAGCAAGAGACAACCCTACTTTCATTACAACACAAGGTAAGGAAGCGGTCAGGGAACTTAGGGGTAGTGAAAAGTGAGGTACATTGGGTACTCACAGAACTCAGAGGATAGGCCGAGACGATCCACTGCAGCTGGGCTTCCTGGAGATGCATTTCCCTTTGAATCGTTGGAAGGGCGATCGATATTGCCGTTGAGTTTGCGATCTATATGCAAGATTGGAGTAAAATAAATTGATTGCTGCTAAGCTTCTAGGATGAGGCGATACTGAAAATTTGACGTACATTGATGATCATCCCGAAAGTAACAGTGAGTACAATGATGCATGACTTCAAGGTGCTCCTGGGTGGCAGGGAGAGCGAGGTCTGAACTTCGGTCGTGTCTGTATCCTGCGAAATTCTGGTTTTCGTGCTCCCTGGTGATTTCAAACCATCATCAAGGTCCGAGTGGGCCATCGGTCGTGTTCCAGAAATCTATAGGATGTCGGTTGCAAAGCGTAGCTCGCTTGCGAGACAAAGGAAGGAAACCTAGGGAGAGGAAGGAGGAGGAGGACTGGATTGACGTGAAGGAAATGTAAATTTGCGAAAGCCTGGCGATGGAATGTTTATAAACTCGCATGCTACCCCCGGATGTTACGAGATTGGATCGCCAGTATTTTTAAATGGGCCATGGCGATGGCTGTCGAAGGCGAGCCGTGAACTTGACCGCCGCTGCTATTTACCTCACCATCAGGTCACCAAAGCTTATGGCGAAAGAATGCTCGGTTTGTTTGCAGTCCCGGTTTAGCATCCTGAGTGCGACACAGTCGGCCAAGTTTCCTAGGCACAAGAACCAGATGCAGGCACATGTGAGGGTTTCGGAAAAATCCATCAGCCACTGAAGGCCACTGCAGGCCACTGCTCTGTCATGGGCATCAAGGGGGAAGCAGAATTTGTAATTTGGTACTTATGATGACTATTGTGCCTCTTCGTTATCTGATACGAGATAGATCCGCTGGACGTGGGTACAACAGTTTGACAGTTGCTACTTTTGCAAACTTTCTCACATGTTTTACGCTCGATGAAGTATCGGGTAGTATCTTACAACTGATATCCTCTGAATCATTTATGCACAAGGATGCTCCCCAAAAAGGATATGCCGTGGTCACCCCAATGAACCTTGGTGACTATACCAGTTGAGTACACACCACCCCACAAAAAAAGGATTATGAAGGGTCGATATAATGGATGATTGTAACCGAACTCAGAGCATTTTGGATAGAAGCGAGAACGTCAGCAGGTCGTACATTTGAACTCGTTCTAATGGTAGGTACGAGTGCCGGTCGTCAGGGTCAAAGGGTGAATGGACTTCAGGTGATATTGCGGTTGGCGTACGTGCGTGTTGTAAAACGAACGTGGAAAGTCGACCTAGTATATGGTACCCCGAGCAATGAAACGCGACCGAATCGATAACTATTGTGAGGTTTCAAATTCGGATGAGTGGTGATGCTTGTTATTGACGTGATATATACAAAATACTATGCAAATGTGAGCGAGAACATAAAGATTAATGCAAACCGACAGATTAAAGTCCTCTAGAAACTTTTATGATGAACGAGACCGACAGACAGTTCAATCGCACATCAACAGCGAGACAAAGGAGGGGTTAAGACATTAGTCTTTGATCTTGGCAAGGATTTCTGCGTCCTTGAACAAGTAGTATTCCTAAAAATACGTGGCAGACCATTGAGAACGTGAACATGAAACGAAAAGATGTTAACACATACCTCCTCGCCGACCTTAATAGAGCTACCACCCCAGCCCGGTAGAAGAACGCGGTCACCAGCTTTCACTTGTGTCGGGATGACCTTGCCATCCTTGTTTGGCGCGCCAGGTCCCACGGCGATGACAGTTGCCTCTGGCAGAGGGTTGCTCGTGGATGAAGTAGGCAGGAAAAGACCTGTGGCGGTTTTCTAGAAGATAGCGTTGTAAAACCCTGCATTAAGGATGAAGAAACGCGACATACAGTCTCGGGTTTGAAGCGCTGGACCAAAACTCGATCCAGCAGAGGGAAAACGGCCTTGATGGATTTGAAAGTAGCCTGAGCAGCCTACATACACCATATGTGTCAATATGGACCAGAACGTTAGGCACTTTTATACACACCATTGAAATATTATGAACTGTGGTAAAAGGTGGATGAGCAGGAGCTGGAGAAAGGAAAGCCTTGTCGTGGAATGTTCGCGATTTTTTGTATTTGGGCCGGACAAATAAGTCATGGGTCACGTGAGCAAGTGAGAGACGAGCGCTTGAGAACTTTCGTTTCACCTTTCTACTCCGAGTCCTTGTGCTCTTTGACCCAAGTGGTTCCAAATGAAAGCGGCTCAAAAAAATTCCCCGTTCCTTACTCTAGGATCAGTCTGGCTGCTAGCATGTAACAAGAATGAAGATCACATCCTACGCCTTTTACAGCATATCAACTGTAGACTCCTGGGCGTCTTTACCGCCTGTACTCGGCCTCAGACCCAGCACAAAGGGGACATCGGTGTTCAAAAGTGGTTACCCAAAGGAGTGGGTCGAACCTTCAGGCAGAAAAAGCGCCTCTCAATCTCGATGCGGAAGGCACGAGCTACCAGTTTATTATCAAACTACCAGACCGAGTCCGGATTTTGAGATATTGGAACTTGAAATAAGGAGCTTCCCATTTCTTACATTTGAACATTCATACCTTCTCTATCTTTCTAATTTGGATTGAAACTTGTACCCGAGATCAGGCTTCTCGCGCTCGATTTCAGTGGCCCCGTTACAAACGCAGTTTCCCGGACGTCAGCCACATCATCTTGAAGAACATCGTTAGGGTAAGATAACTCCTGCATGCGAAATTGTTATCTATGTTTCTTTCCCGGTCACCTTTATAAAGATGGTCAAAAAAGAGGACAGAGATCTTCCAATCCGACGTGTTTCACTGAACGAACGTGATCACAATCAGTGGTAAGATGGACTCCGCGTGCCATGAAAGACTAGTAGCCTAGTGAGCTTCCTTACTACGTTCTAGATACCCATGTACGTCTGTCTTCCCATACATGCCTGTTGTTCACCTACCACCTACCACCTAGAAGCCTGAAACCCATCCAACGAACTAGAGGCACTTTACTTGCGAGATATAGTAGCAGTGATCAACCCACTGCAGGATAAATATTCGTTCATTATGGAAGTCATTGATTTACCATACGATGACATACCTGGGAGCAGCAACGGGCATGAAGACAGTGGCTTCTGATCTATATTGAGAAGTACCAAAGAACTCAGCTGAATTTCTTATAGGGGATTGAAAATAACTCAACGGAGTAAGATTATCGACACCAAGATATTTCATGTCGACGGGAATATAATGCTTATTGGGCAGACTGTACGAAACGCTCTGTACAGATGCATTTTCAGATATGACTCGTTGCGCCATTTTGTAGAGTGTCGCCTATCAGAAAAAGAACTCGTTGGCTACGTCGAGGTAGATGGGTATTCTTCACTCACCTGAACGCTGGCACTATTGTCAACGGCAAAGATTTCGAGGGTTGCTGTACGTGCACGGGCAGGAACATCTTCATCCCAAACACTTCCAGCGAATCCCTGTTCTCCTTTCTGTACAGGAATGACGAAAGATAGTTTCGAGTCTTCAGTTGGCGCCTCAATCTCGATGGGCGCAAAAGTATAGGTAAGGTCGACAGATGTTGAGAATATACGATCATCAACTTCGGGCAAAGTTGTGTATTCGTCGCGGAGGAAGCCAGCGAATGCAGATCCGGTGGATTTGAGGACTAAATTTAGGGAAGAAATTGATTTTTATGCCACGATGAAGAAGTTATAAAATAAACCGTACCTAGCAGATCACTGATTCCAGCGGTTACCTTTCCAATCAATTTATTCTTTCCAGCACTAGCATCAACCTGGAAAAAGACTCGAAGTCATTCATGACAATGGAAACCTTCAAGAAATTTACTAACCTCGACCGTTACGATACGTTTATCGTCTCCATCTCGATAGAACGAATGCGGATGACCTTGTGGAGACTGCTCGCCCGCCGGAACGTGGATCCGACTCCAGCGAAGCTGCTCGATGGTGATAAACGCTTTAGAGATATGTGCATACTTGGATACAAAGAATGTTCCTAGATGCAGAGCAAATTTCTCAGCGCTCAAGATGTGGGGAGATATTTTAGCGATGTCTGGGATACAAAGGCAATTCATGGTTCATCAGATGTGAATAGGAGGAATCGTTCATACAATAGGTGATATTCTTGACTGGAAACGTTGGTCAACAACTCAACTGGATGTTATCACCAAGGAGGGACTTACTGCAATCGGTAGCGACAACGACCGAATTATCGGCTTCTGTGTAACTGGAGATGCGAGATGGGTTTGCTGGCTGCGCGAGACACACGCCTGGAACTCACCTCGTAGCTATGGCTCCTTCCAGTAAAGCTTCAACACTGTACTCAACGACGTGATGCCACTCTCCCTCTCGTACAACTCTGAGTACCCGAACCTTGGTCTTCCCATAACGCGCTGCCGTCAATTCTCCCAGGTCTGATGAAGACATCCTTTTTTACAAAGAATTGGCTGCTTGAGATTGAGTGATGTTGAGCTTTGAAGGACCGGGTGAGAGCCGTGAGTTATAAAGGAAAGGGTATGGTCTCGGCCGGTCCTGTCTTTCCACAATTCTAGATGGTCGAGATATGAGAGCGGGAAGCGTGATAAGGACTCTGATGGAAATGCGAGATAAGATTAGATAACCGAACACCATGCAAGATCTGCTTGGCACTTGGATAATGCAAGCCTTGATTTTTGAGACTTGTTAGGTTTGTATGGCCATGCTAGCTCGCTTGTAATAGGTCTAAATGACCCTGGTTAGGCGCCTTCATTACGGAATGAGATACATCGAGAGTCCAGTGTAAGTAAGCGCTGAGGCACGTGAGCAAGAAAGAACAGCATCAAAATGCGAGAGCATGACAAGAGCATGAAGCCAGTAGAGGGATACTTACCAAATAGTTCAGGTTCAATCATGAACGTTCAAGCAGTTTTTGGATGATTGGAGCAAGATTTATTTCGCCTAAGTAGTACCTCTAATTGATAGTATTGTCCCATTCACCTCAAGAATGACGCCATTGATTCAACCGGGGCTTGTCATGAGATAACTCCTCGGCTCTCGCCTTTCTTGTCAATAAGTGTTATGATCCTGGGCTATCAAGTATTTTGTTGTCTGACGGCGTCGGTGAACAAGATCCTTGAACCCTCCATGGCGAGACTATTTGACACGGCTGAGAATGCCAAACAACGTTGACGCTCGAACCGTTTTGCCACCACAGGCAGATCTTACAATTACGATCACCTCGAAAATTTTCTGCTTCTCCCAGCCTTGGCATAAGTCCACCATGCTGTCCATAGACGCCTTCAGTCGATATAAGGAAGTTTTCTCCAAGTCTGCCTTCGCTCGCCATCCTGATGTCATTAGACGCGTTCTCATTCACCATCACTGGTGCTGGCAGCTGAAAACTCTTTTCCTGTCCTTATAACGGAATCCAAAGACGTGTCATATCTTACCGTTTTCCGGGTTCGCGATTAAGACAGGCTGCCGAACTGACCATGGATTCTTCTCATGAATCGCTAGACGTCAAAAAGAAGTCAAATCACGTTGTCGACGTTAATGTAGCGAAGGACGACAATAACGTATTCGGTGAAGACGATAGCATTCCGGAGAGACGACAAATTGGCCTGACTTCCGCCATTTTCATCATCTTCAACCGAATTATTGGTACTGGGTAAGCAAATACTTTCCCGGCTGGTTTATTTTATCGACTGAAGCTGTCTTGACCAGTGTTTTTGCCACTCCGAGTTCTATTCTTGGACTCAGCGGAAGTGTCGGTTTGTCACTGTAAATAAAAAGTGGCTTCACCTGTCAATGGCTGATATTTTCTTCCGTCAAGGTTCATGTGGGTTATTGGGTCAATCATCGCTGCTGCTGGAATGTGGGTGTACATCGTCTGGGGTTCAGTACGTCAGCGACTTCATCAAGGAAACACTTCTTAATATTGGCAAATGTTACCAGGCAGTTCCCAAGAACGGTGGCGAGAAGAATTATTTAGAATACCTTTTCCGCAAACCGAAGTTCCTCATCACGTCGGTGTTTGCAGCTAACGGGGTGCTATTGGGTATGTTCTTCACTATTACTCAATTTGACATTGAACTGAAACAAAGTATCTCAGCCTGGGCCGCTGGAAACTCACTTGTGTTCGGCGAATATATTCTGCGTGCCGCAAATGTCGAACCCGCACGGTGGACACTACGGCTCGTCGGCTTCGCTTGTATTTCCTTTGCGTTTTTACTCCACGGAACCGCCCTCAAGTGGGGACTGCGGTTGCAAAACGTGCTCGGAATATTCAAAATCTTCGTCCTTCTATTCGTTATTGTCACAGGATTTGTCGCTCTCAGTGGACGTATGAAAGTTCCGAAACCCGACAATTTTACGAATGCGTTTGAGGGCACAACGGCTAGTGCATCTTCGTTCTGTTTGAGCTTGTACAACGTATGTCATTCTCCATCTGCGTTGGATCAATCTTGACTAAACATCGTCTTTCAGGTCATCTGGTCGTATATCGGCTTCAGTAATGTCAACTATGCTTTGGCAGAAGTGAAAGACCCGCGCCGCACCGTCCGCATCGCCGGACCTGTGGCCATCGCAGTCGTCACTGTTCTCTACATGCTAGCGAACGTCGCGTATTTTGCCGGTGCAACCAAAGAGGAGATTACTGGTTCTGGTCGTTTGGTTGCGGCTTTGCTGTTCAGAAATGTTTACGGCCCTAAGGCGGAGCGTGCTCTATCGACTTTCGTGGCCCTCTCTGCACTCGGAAACGTTCTATCCGTGGTACGTGGCGAAGCTCGTTCCTGAGTGTAATATAACCAGCTCATCAGGGTATGACTAGGTATTCTCACAAGGTCGGGTGAACCAAGAGCTCGGGAGGGAAGGTATTCTTCCCTTCAGTAAATTTTGGGGATCGAATCGTCCGTTCGGAGCTCCTCTTGCTGGTTTAGGCCTGCGTCAGTCGCAATTTCCGCTTCTTTCGGAAGCTTAAACTAACGAAGAACGACTGTTTAGATTGGATCGTTTGCTTGATCGTCATCTTCGCCCTACCGCCAGGAGATGCCTACAACTTCGTCATCAACGTCGTATGTTTTCCGTTTGTCCACCTTTGAGCCCTCACCTCAATCAAATTCCGACATCTGCAGATCTCTTACCCGTTATCTGTCATAAACGCTGCCATCTCCTTCGGAATCGTCTATCTCGCCTTCCGACCTTACCCCGACTGGCCCAAAGTCAGTGTACCTGCCCAGCTGGCAGCTGCTTTCTTCGGTGCCGCCAACGTCTTCCTCTTCATTGTGCCTCTTACCAAACCCCCTGCGGGCGGAGAACCCTACGTTTCTCTGCCGTATTGGACACATGCCGTTGCTGGATGGGCGGTGTTCGGTCTAGGGTTCATCTATTGGGTTGTGTGGGCACATATCCTACCCAGGGTTTGGGGTTATCAATTGCGAAGAGTGGAGGAGGTGGGGAGGGATGGATTGAGACGGCATGTTTTCAAACGGATAGCGAAGGATGAGTGAAAATGGTCAAAGTCTGCATTTTTATGGTTTCATTCCTCGTAATTGTGATCTCAACCTCTTGGGATGACATCGCGCTTCTCGCATTTTCATGTGTAATAATATACCTAGTATAGATGTTAATTTATAGCGGCTTGCGATACAATTATTGCACTATGTATCTGTATCTCAGTGCACTGGTGACTACCACAGAGCTATTCCAGGAACAATCGCTATTCGCCGATCAGGTGCTCCGGGATTAGCGGCTATCAGCGTATTCGTCACTTCTACTTATGTGAAGGATGCTAATTATTGGCTATCTCCGAAAGTCCCTCTCCAAACAACGTTCGAAATCATCAATTACAGTGTCCAAACGTTCATGCAAGACTCTAGAGCTCTAGCTCTTCTCTCTCTTGACCTCAGGATGGGTCCAATGTACAATGCTCCAGTTCTCCGATGTGGCCGTCACTCAGATGGCGCAACATCCGAGTCAGCCATGAGCCAGGAAGATGCTTCGATTTAACTCTACTGATATAACCTATGGATAAGGTGGCCTTGGCCATTTTGACGTTTTCGTGGGAGTGCCTGCACGGTGGACGAACCCAACCGCCGAGTTGACTTTCGTTGTCCCACGTTCCGAGGATTTGACCGACTGCTCCTCATGGTGTTCGCATTGTTGCCGACATCTTACCCCTATAACAAGCAGCTTCCATTGCAACCCACGCACGTTCGCCTATTCCATGATGTCCTTCAAAAGAGCTGTCGCAACATTGTAGCTCTTTCTCGACGGCCACAGTAACGATGCGCTCTGGATTGTCCACCCTTTCCTTGTTGATCCTGTTCGCCGGGAATTCGAAGTCGTCTCCCGTTGCTGAGGAATTCCAAAGGGTCCAAGCTAGGGCTGATGGAAATGTTACCTCTGCCGTTCTCGACGGAGTGACATATCTGAATAAGGTATTTCCAATCGTTGCCTCGACTTCTGACGTGCAGTGCTAACATTGTAATAGGGTCTCGTCGCTTTTGGCCTGATACCTTCAAATTTCAGAGAGTCCACTGGGGACACGCTCGGGGGTTTTGGTAGCGCAATTGCACTTAAACGTGGTTCCTGGAGAAAAGGAGCTGATGGGAAATTCTCCGGGACTATAACCGCACATCCTGACCGTGGATTCAATGTGTAAGTTTAGCCTGTTCCATACGCATTTCGGTTACCCATTTAAGTTGTTACCTACAGGGACACCACAATAAATTATCAAGCACGGCAGCATGAAATCGACTTTGTCCTAACTCCCTACTACGATACCCAAAATCTAGACTTCCAGATTGCACAAACGACTCTGCAGCTTGACTACAAGAACACGACGCTCTTGGTCGAGCGGCAAAACAAGAAAACGACCGGTTTGGACCCCGCTTCAGTCCGAAAAGCGCAATTCGGCCAGCAGCTGATCCCTTTCCTGGATCCTGCTCTACCCATCGCCTCAGCTGCTGACAATCGCCTTGTCCTGGATGTTGAAGGGCTTGTACTCAACCGCGATGGAACGTGCGTTTGCTTTCAACAGTTCGAACCTTGCTTCTTGCTAATTGATGAGTAGTTATTGGATCAGTGACGAATATGGGCCTTATATCTATCGCTTTTCATCAAACGGTCATTTGATTCAGACAATCCAACCGCCTTCCGCTGCCCTGCCCCGTGATGCAACTGGTGCATTTAATTTCACGTCGGATAGCAACCCAGCCACCGGACGTAGCCCCAATCAAGGTAACAGTCAATGTTGGATCATTTTCTGAATCATCTCATTCACTTTTCTAGGCTTCGAGGGTCTCACGGTGGACGAATCTACTGGAACTTTATATGCCATGCTTCAGTCAGCAGCCATACAGGATGGCGGCGACTCCAAAAGCACCTCGCGTTTTACGAGATTATTCGCTTTCAACGTCGCCAACCCGTTGGTGAGGCCACGATTGGTTGGCGAATGGGTTGTGCCTCTCCCGCTTAGCTCCAAGGGGAATACCCTGGGTTGCAGTGAGATCCACTTTGTAAGTCCGGGGGTCTTTATGGCGCTTTCGAGGGACGGTGATGGCCACGGAGGTGATGATAACAATTCCAAATACAAGTGCGTACCTGTACATATATATCCACGAAATGTGTCAAACCAACTGCTCGCTAGGCAAGCAGACCTTTTTTCCATCTCAAAAGCAACTGACATCCACAACACGAAGTTTGACGATCCCGCCAATCCCATTGCAATTGCAGGCGTGCTTGACACCAGTATCACACCAGCGGAATACGTATCGTTTGTCAACTTCATCGAACCCACGCAGCTTGCCAGGTTTGGCCTTCACAATGGTATGTTGGATCTCAAGGTTTTTGTCGTGATGATTTCTCATGGTGCTTCAGGAAAACCAGCCGATGCGACCCTGATCGACGCGAAATGGGAGTCCCTCGCTCTTGCACCCGTTGGCGAATCAGCTTTCCCAAACGATTATTTCTTGTTCACTGCAGTACGTCTTATCTTTAAGATCCCCGACCTTAAAATCTGACACGGGATATAATAAGGCCGACAACGATTTTATAAGCACACAAGGGGTATCCCTCGGGGTACCATTCAATGCTGGTTTGGATGTCGATAATCAGGTCCTTGTGTTCAGAGTTACATTACCCAGTGTACGGGAGGGGAGTGTCGAGCGATCGATTGGGCTATGATAACTTCTGTGCTTGAGGTTTCCGCTCCATCAACATCACAGCAACACTATTCTGCCTTTTCAATATATCATTCAAGGTGAATGAGTGATTACTAATGAGGAGTGGCATGGAGAAGTAATATGTTCTCTGAAAGTGTTCCAGTCCAGGGAAATCAAATACGTAGATGAACATTTGTTTAGTCGATTCATGGAAACAGATTACTGGAGACCCGAAGATGGATATCACCAGCGCATGCCCTCCTGACTCCTACCTATGGAAAAGGTTTGCGTTACTGGGATCTTTGAATGTCAGAGAACGTCGTGATACTTGGCGTCTACCCTGGCTCATGTAACTGCTCAACGTCGGATTTGGAGTACTTATGATCCCGCGCGAAATGTGCTCTGTGTATGCTATCCAATGTAACAATCCATTCTATCGAGGCATGGATGTTGTACATACAGAGGCAATCACGAAGGATATCTATGAAGCAGCCTGGGCGGCAGTTCCCACGCCAAGTATCATCATCTTCCCATGTAATGGATCATCCACCATAGTGCGCCTAAGGCGAAGACGCCCCAACCACCCAGTGCATGAGTCCAATATGGTAGATGTTCGTATGGTTCTACGCCCGGCGGTGGTTCAACTAGGGGTACAATGAAGAGAAAGACATTGGCAATCCCGAAGAACAGCGCTGGAATGGTGAGGGAACGATTTCGTGCAAATGACGGTGATATGGAATCTGTTGACGTTTCGGAAGAAACAAGAGGTGTAGTGGAGGATGGAACGTCCTTTTTCGCAGAATCGTCGTGAAAAGATAGATAGACAAGCCCAAATGAGATGACAGCGTTGATAACGGCCAGCGGATACGAGATCTGCCCACCGAATCGAATGGTATAAGTCTATCGTGCAGCGACGAATGAAGGTTAGCTGGAATTGACGTACGACGTTGATGACGAAGTTATAGGCGTCACCCGCGGGAAGGGCAAATATAACCGCGTTACAGACGGCCCAGTCTGAAGGAACTTTGATTAGGTGTAGAAGAACTGGGTGGATTCTAGACTCACGTAAGCCTAAACCCGGTAGAGGGGCTTGGTTTGGCCAGTTTGAAGAGAAAAATTTGCTGAACGGGATTACGTCCTCTTTCGCTAATGCCTGGTTGACCCGTCCTTGCGAGAACGACTAAAATGAGGTAAGAAAACGACAATCACATCATGAATATGAATTGAAGGTCCACGGACCACAGAAAGTACGTTTCCCAAGGCCGACAGTGCTACAAAACTGTTTAGTACCCTTTCGGCACTCGGGCCCCACACATTTCTGAACAAAAGTGCGGCAACGAGCCTCTTAGATTGAGTTATCTCTTCCTTGGTGGCAGCTGCAAAGTATGCCACATTGCAAAGTAGGTAGAAGACCGTGACGGTGATAATGGCAAGTGGGCCTGCAATCCTAAGTGTTTTAGCGGGATTGTGCATCTCCGATAATGCGTAATTCGCATTACTAAACCCGACGTATGACCATATCACCTAAATTTAGGTCATCGAAGGGCAATCCACATGAAGTGATACTAACCCACGTTGTAGAGACATGCACAGATGACGTTCCCACCTCCCCGCGATCCCTCCCATATCTTCTCCCAACTATCAAAGTTTCCTGGTCGCTCAACGCCGTCGTGTAACCCCCCGCCCAACGCCACAAATCCGGTCATAGCCACGAAGAAGAGAATAACGACCTTTAGCATACCAAGTAGATTTTGAAGTCTGAGGCCGCTTTTGATATGCAGCCCGTGCAGGAGGACAACACTTGTGAGGCAAAGGGAGGCAACGATGCGTACGGGGGAGAGAAATACGTCGGGCGAACTCGAAAGATGCGAGGGAGAGGAAGCAATTGAAGCTAGAGTGTATTCCGCAAATACGAGACAACTTCCAGTTGCATAGGCTACAGACTGTTAAGACTGTCAAGTACGAGATAAGTCAAGAACTTACCCAGAATAATAGCGTTCGCAGCGTAAATAGATGTGATTAGGCGGTGAGGTGTGGGGAAGAGATATTCGAGGTAATTCTTCTCGCCTCCGTTATGGGGTAGGGCCTGTAGATGGAATACACATTAGTCGATATAAATGGAGTCGAAAGCAATATTGATACGGACGGTTCCCCAAATAATGTAAACTTGCATTCCAGCAGCTGCAATGGTTGCACCAATAACCCACATCACCCTGCTAACTCGTGAACTTTTGAACGTTTTTGTGGAGCGTGGCTCACATAGAGAGTCCAACACTTCCACTGAAGCCTAATATCGCGCTGGGAGTCGCAAAAATCCTATTCAATTCATGAGCAACTCTCTACAATTCAGAGAGGAGATTGAAGACAGACCCAGTTCCTATAATTCTGTTGAAGATAATGAAAACGGCGGAGACGACCCCAATCTGGCGCTTTGGGTGAACAACCTGGCCAGGAATCGATCCATAGTCAGAACCTATTCGAGCATTAGACGTTTGCGCTTCTGGAGACATTCCAATTCTTAGGTACTGGAAGTCGTTCACTGAAATCAAGTGGACTTCTTCGATGCCTTATCGAAGGGGCATCGTGAAAGAAGGTTTGAAAGCAGTGATGTTACAAGTATGAAAATAGCTCGCATCCCACCACCTCAGTATCATTTTTCGTGGCATATATGATGATGATGGCGGCGAAATGGCGTCTTCAAAAGTCCAAATTTTAATAGGGAGCCGTGGGACGAAGGGTCACCAGGTTCGGAGTCCAAATAAATCTCACATCATTTTTTTGACTCGCATTCTCGACAAACGTGCAATGGGAAGAGCTCACTTCTTGAAGCTCACTCTGGTATAGATAATAGCCGAATTTATTCGCTCATGGAATGCCCAGATGGATGACTAGTTCTACTCTCCGTCTACTGCCCGGCACAAGCCTATCGGTCCCAGGAGCCATATTCCGATTGTCAACGATTGTCAAATGTGAAAACTTGCGCCGTACAAGCAACCATTGTGCAACACTCCTTGTGAAGACACTTAACATGACTTACATAGCTGGTATTGCCATCTGTACCTGCTCCAAACTCTCCAGAGATGTTGAATCTTCGAGCTAAACGTCGTTTACAGGGAGAGATCTGGTGTCCAAGAGTTTAGTGATTTGCTTGCAATCCACTTGATGACATACAGTTCAGAAATGAGCCCATGGTTCGGCAACATCACAAACGGTGACGGATGACTGCTTTGTGAGCCACTGGTCCTTTTTGCCGCCTGACAAGGTGTACAGAAGGCTTCGAAGAACACAGGTGCGTACTACAAATGAGTCAAAACACTCATGCTTATGTGGGTCTAAATCTGACCGAGAGAAGACGGATATAACCAACCACGATCCTCCATTGCAGAAATAATCCTTGTTGTTTGGTATGTAACAACGATGCATACGTTTCACGGGCGCTTATCCAATGCCTTTTGTTTTGATTCGTTTCCGAAAGTTTGGTGCAATGACGTACAATAAGAGTTGTGTCGGTACGCCATCACATTGTTGAACTTTCGAAGTACTCATTGCCACGTATGATTGTCCTGGACTCAAACTTTTCCAAACTATATTCCGTAGAGCCTGATTTACACAATCGGTACATACCGATATATCTTACTAACTATTCATAATCATCCGACTCTCACTTTAGTTCATTTCGCGATCATTTGTTCGTAAGACAAATGGCGAGGCTTCCTTGTCAACACTTTGGCTTCTGGAACACAGATAGTTTGTGTTACGGTTTTGGCCACTTCGTGTCGTGGCCCGCGAGTGCGTTGAGAGCCTTAATGATATTGGCAGCCCTTTGCAGTTATAGCCTGTAGTGAAGGTCCAAAGCCGTCGCATTGACCTTTCGTTCCACCACTGGAAGTTTATTATTGGAGTGATGGGACGATTATATGTCGCTTTGGGCCACCCTCACCACCGATGACTGTAATAAATACCAATGGGTCAGGGCTTCTTCAATTACACTTCGCATCGCGTCTAGAGTGGACAGGATCAACGAAAGGCGGCCTCTGCCAGGATGACTAGCCCAATGCAATCTTTCTCATGTCGCGAGAGCTACCGAGACTGCAAGGGTGACAGCCCTTTGTGCTCCGAAAAAATCTGACATTGTGTTTTTTTTGTTGTTGGTGGAATAGCAATGGAACAGCGGAGTTCATATTCTCGTGTCTGGATTTAGAGACATTTGGACTCATGGAAAACGCGTGGTAGGGCTATCCAGGTATAGGGAAAAGGTATAAATAAAAGTGCTATTGACCTGTTGGGCATACATCCCGCCGCATATTCCTTTACCAATCGTCCCGCACTGCAACAGCAAATATCCAGAATCAATGTCTTATTCCCTCTCGTTCACCCCTGTTCTAGCAAACGCGCTTAACTTCCATCCGTGGGTAAAGACCGAGTTGTCTTTCACTCAATGGAAACACTGCTGCTATTATCCTTACAAGCGACAATACCGAACCCATCGATATGACGGAGATGTACGCCCACTTGTTTGCTGGTAGCCTGATTATCTCATAACTAACGTTCGTGCAGAAGGAGATAGCAATACTGGACCGGATCTTCGAGGATAAGGTCGAGTCAGATCTTGACTTCAGAATCTTGATCATGGTTGTTGAAGATGTCCACAACGAGGAGGTCTCCCAACGAGGAAACTGCCCTCGTAGAGTTGACTCAGCGCGCCAGCTTTTTGAAGCCATGAAAGAACTCCATGAGGAAGTATATAATGGTCCTTATCGTCGACATCGACGTCTGCCGCAACTATCTGATCCCTCTGTGGGTGGTACTGAACGGAGCCAGATCGGATTTGATAATCGGTCAGCTCTGTCAGTCACAGAAAAGCTTTATGACAAGCTCAGGAACAAGAACACCTTGTATTATCACTGCTAGCACTGTGCAGCATCATTAAAACTGCGAGACCTAATAGATTCTACATTGTATTTCTATATTAAACATGTCACTATGTCCTCTTGTGTTCTTTGGCCTGATCAAACTGTGTTAGATTACCTTGCTTGTATTCAATCTGAAATCTGTACACAGTCGTCCTTTGACACAACTCTGACAATGAGAAATCCAAGAATCTCCCAAGAATCTCCAAGAATTTGCCTGCTCGGCATTTCGAAGGCACGGTCATCACATGATCGGCGCCTCAGTGGCTGTGAAACTTGCTTGGAACCAACTTGCCGAAATTTTCCGAGCGCCAGAACCGACCCCTTCATATTATACCTGGCTAGATGCTCTTCTTATTAACCAACTGGATGGCATAAATATGGGTTCGCCACGTAGCAACTCGCAGTCGATGGCCAGGCTGAGCAGTTACCAGCGATATTCTCATCCACGAAATGACACATGGGGCCACAAATGGGATGGTTGGAGGAGGCGGCGCCAGGTGTTGCGAACTGTAAAGGCTTCGGGATGGGCGAGAGCAGGTCAGGCGCTGTTGCTAATTTCGTTCTTGCACCTCCTCAATGGAACCACCCATTTTCCTTATTCGCCAAATGTCACCTTAAAGTCTCCCTTATTGAACCATTAAGATACTCGAGTCTCGTCGAGTACATGGTCAGTAGGCGGTTACGCTTTGGTCTTGACCTCCCTACGCAGAAAATGGCTGGTCAAAGTACTGCTATGACCGACTCATCCGGCTCAGAAGTACACATAGTGTTTCTTCACCTTCTCATTGATGATCTTGCCCTGCAGCCATGTAACCTGGGCGTATTCTCTGAAACGAAATTTTAAGAAAATTAGGTTGGATGCCCTTGATTGAACCTCTGATTTGCGAATAACATCCCCGACTTAGCAACGTGTTGAAGTACATCGCAGGCTCTCTTCCTCAGCGTTCTTTCCATGCTGCAGTTGCTCTGGAGACGTTTTCATCTGTTAATTGCTATCCAATTTTTGGTCGTTATTCTGGGCTGAATCTATAGATTTTTCCCTTGGATGTAAACTCCAAACCTCTTTTAATCGGTAGGCTGTCGAGATACATTCTGCGAGCATGACGGTCCTTTACACCAACACCATCATTATCGCTTGCCTTCCCCTGAAGATGTGGCCTATCTATGTTGCAGCGCATTTTACTGGAGTCATGCAAATCCCGCCAGTCTGCCCCGCCATACATGTCAAAGTGGTCCAATGCGGCACAGGTTGTGAGACGTACGAGAGGGTTATAACAACACATCTCCTTCTTCTTGCAGTTCTCGTCCGTGTCGCATGCAGGGTATACAAAGGCCACAGCAGATGCGAGGAAGAGTAAGGTAGATGTCATGTACTTGATTGCGAGCATTGTAAGCTTGTTTTTGGTAAACGAAACACCAGTCAGTATTGCTATGAATACAGTGAGCTGCTAATAGAATCACCAGAGAGCGTGGACGTTGAAGTTAGTAGAGACGTCCTTGGTTTTTTTCCTTTATAACTCAAACCCTGCTATACCCTGAGTAAGGGGTCGGCGATTGTGGTGGAGCGAGGACCAGCTGATGATCGTTCGTAATGATGATAATCTAGGTTTGGGCGTTGAGAGGGAAATTTGGGAGGATTGAGTCAAGCTTCGGACCTTCATCTCCTGTCCTGTTATGCAAACGAGGTGTACGTGGAAGCGAAAGAACGAATATGGTTCTGAGCCTGCATTCCGAATGCATGGAGAGAGCATCATTCGGCTTGGTGACAAACCGATACCGCCAATGCACAAATCGTCGCTCGGTATAGGAACACTTTACTCAATCGTATGTTGTGCAAATGTGCTATGTCTTGAAGGGACTCAATGTATGTTGGGGGTGCAATCAAGGTGAAGCGAAAGTCACAACGTTGCGAAATCAATGTATCTTATCTTGTCTGTCTTCTTGACCATATCGACGGCGTTAAGACAGATGCTGTACGCGTCGTGATCATTCATACCGCACACAATCAGTGGAACAAGACATTCATACTACAATTTACAGAGAGTGAATACAACTGATGAAGAGAGAGAGAGAGAAAGAGAGAGAGATGATGCTTAACCGCTGGGTCAGCAACTAGGTCTCAACCCACGGACACAACCCACGGACACAGTCTAATCTTACTACTTCAGAAGTTATCGCCACCTCCCGTTCCTCGGCCTGGTTGGTCGTAACCTCCGCTACCTTTTGAACCGCCGCCGGAACCTTTGATGTCATGATATATATCTTTGGCTTTTTCCATTAACCCACCACCGCCTTGATTGCTGCCGCGTTGGTTGGACGTATCAGCTGCGGACAAGGCGTATATATCAATCTATATACATGTCTGAAAAAGAAAGAAGAAGTGTCATACATCCTTGATTCCCGCCCTGGCTTGTATTGTTTCCGTCTGTAAAGCAAAGAGGGGAGAGGGCGGTCAACATGAGCGAGTGCGGAAGACGACAATATGATGCGTTGGACGACTCACATCCACCTCCTCCATCACCATAATTGCCACTCCTCGTTCCAGAGCCAACTGTACAAACCCGTCGGTCTCAGATAAAGTTTCCAACGCATTTATACTCACATTCATCATCATCGTCACGACCCCCGCCGTACCCACCCCCTGAGCCTCCACTGCCAAGTTTCCCACCTCCACTTCCCCCATATCCACCTTGATTACCATATCCTCCACTACCTTGATCCCCATACTCTCCGCCAGTAGAGGACTGGTTTCCCCCAACTGCAAAGATTAGTTGATAACGATACTCAACTCTATCAGGATTGAAAGACGTGCATTGTCCAGTGTTTCCACCGTATCCCTGGTCACCTCCATATCCGCCTTGGTTTCCTAAGCTGTCGGACCCTCCTCCCCCTCCGCCATATCCTCCCTGGTCACCGAACTGATCGCTCGAACCTTGATTTCCCCTGCCACCACGCTGGCCCCCACTTCCGAAGGTTTGGTTAATATTTCCAGAGTTATCGTTCCCAGACTGCCAGTCTCGGTTGGATTGTTCAAATCCAGCTGGCAGAGGGAATAGGAATGAGTTTTGACTAGGTAGCTGAGGAGAATGAAAGGGTACAACATTCATCATTCGAACTGGCTTGAAAGCCCGACCCGCCGTAATTGTCGCTCATCGTTATGAAAATTTATGTGAAGGTTAGAATGCGGAGAAGTTTTGTAGATGATATGATTTGGGAGCAGACGCTATGCTTCGAAGCCCTGTTTATAGGTGGAAACGACGCAAGAAATGACGGATGTGGATCAGGCTGAGACATAAAAAGGAATACGCGCAGCTAGCAGGAGCTGAACATTTTGAAGAGGAGACGGAGAGACATACCGTCTCGTCCGAGTTCGTCAGACAATGTTACCTGATGTCATCTGAGACCAGCGTCCTGCCTATATAGAGACGGTGTGGCGCATTGTCATCCTTTTGCGAGTACCACAGCAAATCACGCGGCATCATATTGTTGTGAATGTTATCTATTGGTCGTCAATATGGTCCGATTATTGGTCACAATCAGATATACGCAAGTATCTCCTCTCGGATGATTTACCGATAAGTAACAGGATTAACGAGACCCTTTGCAATGGGTCCACTGCTTTCGTCAATGAAAAATGGTTGCGAGGGGGCAGCAGTCACATTTACAACGGCATAGTAATATGAAAGAGAGAGAGTGTGTGTGGTCCGACGTGTACAAGCTTCATTGAGTAGACAGTTTGCTAAAATCTTTCTGATACGCAAAAATCAAACAAGTGCACCTACGAAATTCTGATAGAAGATGCAGCTGTGGCTGCATCACCGAAGTTTCTCGCTAGGTGATTCTGATTCGTGGTCCGGATGAAATGGTTAGTGTTGAACTTGGTAGTTTCGAGTCTTTTCCAATTCCCACATTAATGTCAAGAAGGATGTCGTTGAATTGAATTGGTAGTTATTTACTCAAAGGATAGGAAATCCAGGCTGCCAGTTATGACGTGGATAAATTCACAGCAAATGTTGTACGTATTTCAAGCAAATCAATAAAAGAATCAAGCAGCCGTGAAGGTTGACCCGATGTCACCGAACTTGATGTTCGAATAGATACCTTGAGCATTGGCAGCTGATGCCTCAACATCTGCAGGGGCGCCAGATGATGTAGGGCATGTACCACGAGCAGTGCCAGGTTGAGAGGCGTCGGCGTCTGTGGGGTAGTTGCTGTCCAGCCAGAGCATGTTTGCCGCATGGTCGTCCCAAACACTCATAACGAGTACCATCCCGACTTGCATCGACGCAGAAATACCAGCAAGTCCACCGTGATCGCCGAAGCTGTCAGTGTCTCCGAAGGCAGCCTTGGCCTCGTCGCAATACTGCTGGGTGATCGAGTCGCCTGCGGTCATGCCGGGAACGTTGACTACGGAGTTCTGGATGACTCGTCCGTTCTGCACGTACAAGCGGCGAATTTCGGAGAGAGTGCCAGAGGTACTGTTAGAGTCGGTCAGGAATTGTGTGACGACGGTAAACTTCGAGGAAGTGTCGACCGTGGCACCGGGGCCGTAGAAGGACTGGTCGCCCATGCGGAAGGAGTTGAAATCGCACCCGTCTGGGTCGCAGATGCTGCCATAGCGATTGTCGGCGCCACCGCAGGCGTCTCCTTCGCAGCGCTCCTGTTGGGTGCCGTCGCAGGGATGAGGGGTGTATGCGGTGGAGATGGAGTTGGCTTCCCAGATATCCATCTCGTTGCAGCAGGTTCCGTAATTGCCCATACCCGCGTTGGGATCGTTGTCAGATCCCGACCAGCCCTCTGCGTTTGCCTGCAAAAAGTATACTTGATTAGTACAAGGCATTTGGAAATAGATGAATAACAACTTTCCTCTCCGTTAATGAACTTGATGTCTCTCGGACATTGCGAATCGCAATAGCCCGTTCCGTACTTCGCGCCAGCCTTGTTGGTGGGGAACCTCGACAGGCCACCGTCCGCCTCCATCGCAGAGAAATACAACGCGCCGTTCAATCCACAAGGCAGACCAGAGACATCGACATCAAATGTGAACTCCTGATTGAGCACGTTAAACATCTGATACTTTGAGTCGCTCTCCATGAGATACACGCGCGAGCCCACGTTCTTGCCGTTACTGTTCGGTTGGATGAACTTCAGCGTCAAAGCATTGCCGCTGGTCGAGATCCCGTAAGTGCCGGAGTAGTCCGCTCCTTCGAGAACGCAGTTCTGCGCGCAGGCAACATTGTCGGAGCAGAGGGTGCTATCCCAGGTGTTGCCGGTGTAGCAATTCGTGTAGTCGCCTGCCGTGTGGACCCAGCGCCAGTTAGAGTCGAGGACGACGCTGCCGGAAGTACTGGTGCATCCTCCGCCAGCGGTACACTTTTGCCAGGTGAGTGAGGGGTGTGTTTCGGCTTGATAGGTTCCAATGCCCTGGCCTAAAGCACAGGATATGAGGGTGAAGAATACGAGGGTGGTTTTCGGAAACATGGTTTTGATTTCTTTGTTGCAACGGAAAGTGAAGCTAGAAGCCAGTTACTGGACTCTGAAGCTATGTTTCGCAAACTTAGCGAGGTGAAGAACTTGGGTCGAGGATGGCCGACTCTTATAGCTTTTTCTGAGCACGATAAATCCGATATTATTGCACGTTCTGCTGAACCACGTCCCCGCTCAAGGAGTAATCCTGGCGATAAACATGACTTCGAGACTTGGGGATGTTTTTCGGAAGCTTAGGAGCCACTTGAGGACGCTCACCTGCTGCTGAACCCCGCCTAAACCGTTTTGTCGATGTCGATTAACTACTCGGCTAAGCAACGGCTACCTTCCTTTTTTGTTTGAAAAGACGGTCGAATACTCGTTTAGCAGAGTCATGTCCAGATTCTTGGCAAGTCATGAGAGGCCTTCGGCGCCCAAGCCGAGTGGGGTCAGAGCCTTCCGAGTGTGAGCTAACATTAGGACTATAACTCAAGCTCCACTGTGGCAGTTGCGCCGCGCCGGAGAACAGCCAGATATCAATCGATAAACAGGCGACCATGAACTGGACCCCAACAGTCTGAACGACGAAAGTCAACATGGCCTCTGGATCTGCAGTTCCGAGTGACACTGGAAGCGTTTTAGGCATAGGGACGTCGATGACGAATGTTTCTCTTCAGGTACACATTTGACGTTCAAAAGGGTATAATTATATGCCCGTCAATGACATATCGTCCCCTGATCTGGCTCTTTGACGGTGATTGTCGATAGTGTACATGAGTGAGAGGCAAACGGAGTTATTCTGTGTAAACTGCTCACATGTTGACGGGGACTTATAAATAGAAGCATGAATGACAACGTGAACAAAGAAATCGATCTCCAGTCATTCTTGAATCCTACTCAGGCGGTGAATTATCGTCATCGCAACACTGAAACCAATCATGGATTTACCTTGGGGGTGTGGGGGTTGTGTGGGCATGTGCTCAGAAAATTTGCTCCGTCTTCGAAGCCGGATATTTCTAAATAGAGTAGAGGTCAATTGTACTAGGGGATGAGGAGGAGAATCCAGAATCGGGAACGACCACAAATGAAGAATACGAACAAAGGTTCCGCAGCAGCAAGGCCCATAAGATTGTGTACGTTCCATGAGTGGTGGTCAGCTGGTGGTGAAATGTCGAGATCGAAAAGTCAAGACACGATGACGGTGTCTGGTCCGTCGTGGTGACTGTCCCTGGAGTTTTTGGTACGACGACAGTCAAGTCATATTAAAGAGACAATCGGACTTCAAGGAAAGTCGCTTAAGCCAATCCAGGTCTGGGCCTAAGCAGGTAAAGTTGAGCCCTTGATAATGACGGTGAGAAAGTGAGTCCCACCAGGTGCCGCTCTGTGCCGCTCATGTTCTATGTTTTTGTTTTTCCCCGTTTGGCTCTAGGCGGGGTAATCAAATGTCTTCTTGCTCTTTTGTGTTATCATTCTCTCATCAACTCCACCGTATTGAGTCCTGTGAGGGCGTTCAGGTTACAAGGCTGAACGTGTCTTACCCCATACCCATCGGTGGACAGCACACGTTAGTTATCGTAGTGTATGAGTTATGACAGGTCAGTTTTGGTGTAAATTTCAGTTGGGTGGCGGTCTTAACCTATGGCTTATGGGAGGGTTATTAATCATTACAGATTACAGGCTATGAGAGGTTCAACTGTATCATATATTTACATCGCGACTTCTGCAGCCAAAGGTGATTCACATCCCTTACTCTTGGAACCTTAACTGACTCGAAGATGACCGTGAACACCGTTGCCCCAGAATTGCTCGGTGGGTGTGACGGGACGCACTATCGTCTCGGATTTATACTCCGGTAGAAAAACTCCCTTGGTTGATCGCAAGAAGTGGAAACTGTTTGCAACCACGACAATCAATATACACCCTACATACACCCGTTAGTGAGATCTTCTCTCCCACGTCCATTTCGCATCCGGCGTAACATTGAAATAATATTGCGTGACGGTGCATTGTGCGACCATACTCACACAACCCTTACTCAGTTCGGCAATAACTTCGTGCATTACGCACATTTCCTATCCTCCAGAAACGACATCGTGAATATTATCTTTCAAGGTTTCCTATCGTCACGATGTCTCGAAGCAGGGATTTCCCCCCTGTTGCGCCCCATCTATTACCTCAGAACTAAGTCTTTTAAACAAAGAATCGGTACAGCAAGGAAACGAAAGATGCCGTACTATCTGTACAGTCTACAGTAGGTTAACCAAGGCTAGCCCGAATGATTTTGTGCTAGGATCAGACCAAGGTCAGACTGTAAGGATGTTTCAAAGAAATCACCGTATTTATGTTGTCTGAAAACGACAACTTTTCTGTACCTCAATCTCATCAGACCTCACCTTAGCGACAGACATGATATCACACATGATTTCAATATCATTCATCTCCGATATTTTGAGGCCAGAAGTAATGAAGCCAAATACTATTCCATCTTTACGTCAGGATTGGCACAGTCCAGTCAATGTACGTCGCGTCGACAAAGCCAAGGTTGTTTGCACCGTCGGTCCTTACGATATTTGTGTTCGTCGATTGGCCCTTCAAGAACTTGTTCACAAACGCATCTAAGTCACCCTGTTGGCTCGAGGGAAACGCGCAGTGATTATGGTTCCCAATCTGCGAGACACCCATCGCGTCCGGTACACCTAGAGCTTGATAGATCCTTGTGCCAGTTCTCTGACAACCCCACACGGACCTAGGACCAAGCCAGTCTATACCCGTGTTGTCGATGACTAAAAGGCCACGAGGCGCGACAAGGGCAGCGAGCATGTGATGATCGAAGGGCAATGTGCGGACCTGCGAGGGCGAAGAGTAGCTGTTGAAGCTGGGGGAGAACCAGACGTTCTCTCCCACAATCTCAGAGGCTGTTTGGGTGTTGATACCTCCGGCCAACATGTCGTCAGATACACGCCAGCACCCTGCTCCACCAGAGCCAGATTCTTGTGCAATGGTGAGGGCAATACGTTGCTCGAATGCACCTGCGATGAAGGCGCCTTTGCCATTACGAGAACATCCTGTGACACCAAGGCGTTGCAGATTGATATTATGCCCTGTGGTTATTTCGAGGCCATCGATGACACGGCTGATACCCCATGCCCACGCCGTCATGGCGCCAGCAGAGTGCCCGCTGCCGTAGAGCGTGTAGAACTTCCCCAGTCCACGGGAGGACCCGCTAGTTTGCTGAGCCACATCATTGTTATCGAAGTTAATGATAGAGACGCCGGCAGGTGTGGGAATGCTCATACCGCCTACAGCAATGATGGCGGGGAAGGGACCAGTGCCGGAAGGTGTAGTAATGGTAGCCGTGAACGAGATCGATTTCCCAGCATTTGTTGTCGTGATGCTGAGCCTTCCACCGGAGAATGTGGCGGAGACGGTCTCGGGCTTCGGAGGCAGGGTTCCGAGCTCGTAGCGTTGGAACAGCTGGTTGATTTCCTCGCGGCGGCAGGCCCACTGCGCCTTGGTTGCGACGCGACTTCCTCCAAGGAGGGTAAATGGGTCCGGAAGTCTCGTGTTAGACCTGAGGGTGATGCTGCCTGGGAATGCAGCGCACGACGCAGCAGGGCCAGGAACAGTGGTGATTGGAGTTGTTGGGACAGGCGTGGTGGAAGGGGGAGTTGTGGTGGGGACAGGAGGAACAGTGGTTGTAGGAGGGGCCGCACCCGGAAGACATTGAGAGTAATAGTCGTTGAGCTTGGTACAGATAGTGCCCGAAACGCAGGTAACACCACCCGTCCAGTCTCTACCACCACCTGTAGATGACAGTACTTGTTTTGTTAGTGATCCCCAAAATGGCTTTCATAACGGTTTCATGATCTGACGTACATTGAGCATATATAGGCTGTTGCGCCAAAGCCACAGGGAGAGCAAGACTAAGAGCTAAGATCGAGTATTTCAGAAGCATTGAATATGAGGTGGAGGTATTTCTCTTGGAGTTGGCAGACGAAGTTGAGACCATTTATAAGATTGAATTTGAGCAAGGAAACTCGAGTAATCAAAAAGGCGGGCCGTAGAGTCGCCTTAGAAAGCCAAGATTGAAGTCAGATGCCCTACGAGCACGAAAAGGTAGCCACTTCATTGCGATGGTTGTTCCGATAATCGTCTGTCCCGGAAGGTCATTGGCCACTGTCTCCGAATCGAGGAGCTGGATCAAGTCCTAAGAGGATTGATTTTACCAGGCGTCGGCGTATTTAGACTCTAAAAAACGTGCGCGGTGCCAAAGAAGCGTGCTTAACAAGTCGATCACCCGAGGTGGAGGCGAATGCGTACTTAGGTCGTCTATTGCAGGAACGTGGCTTGGTGAGCTTCAGGAAAATCGGATTGCGACGGCCCGCATGTCGAGTGTGTCTCGAACAACTGGCAAAGCTCGTGATGAATCTCTATTCAAGTAGAGATTGTGACATGAGCGGCAAATTTGGTAAGAAACTGCAGGAGAAGAAGCAGAGTTCCAGGGGGGGAGAAGAAAAGAAGCGTAGGAATATCGAGGGCTATTGCTGAGATACTATGCTCGCGTGGTAGAACATCCGGGGTCGCGTGTCTCTTGAAAGCGGAATGACCATTATGCAGGTAGGTGACATGAGCGCAAGGTGTGTTCGACGGGATGATGTTGGATGATGACAAATGTATTGTCAACGTCCAACTCTCAAAATGCTCGCCATTGGAATTAACAGCCGTTACGCTTATACTAACCTGAAGCAAGGGAGTAGTGGCATTGCAGAAGACGAGCTCGGAGCGGCAAAGTTGTTTGCAAGAGAAGCATACCAGTACTTGGGTAACGTTGGCGGGTGGACATCCTTGACATCCACAGTTCACACGATGCAACCTATTGCAACGCTGTCTCCAGCTCCTTCATTACGACGTGGAAAGGGCTTCAACACATGTTGATCTTTCTCTCTCTCTCAGCAGTCTAGGGGCGCAGATCTCAAATACAATCGGAACCCACCAAGGCCAACTGATCCATGATGGAGCAGCGCGGACTGTTAGAACCATCGCTGGCATACCCAACCCATGAAACCCAACATCATCACCTCCAGCCGCCTTTGATTGGCCCAATCGGAATCTCTGGGGGCGTCTTTTCAGGAAACGCAATTCCAATAATCCATCAAGGGAGCGGAAACATACACAATGCTGCTCATCACTACCACAGCCATAACATGACGGAAGGTAAGGAGTGTCTTGGAATAGAAAATCAATATTGACATGACCGGTCACAGGCATGAAATCACTCCATAAGTCAATAGCACCTGGCGCGTTCCACAACGCTCTCGAACGGCAGGACCCACCCAAATGTCATGCTTCAACACGTGAGGCAGTCATACGTGATATTATGCGCTGGGTCGAGGAGCTGGAGAAGGAACGCAACTTTATGTGGGTTCATGGTCCCGCCGGAGCAGGAAAATCAGCCATACTACAGACAATCGCAGAGCTTTGTCATGCCGCTGGGCTTCTGGGGGCCAGTTTCTTCTTCTCGCGGACTGCGGGGGGTCGGATGGACGCGGATCGACTTGTTGCCACCCTCGTTTCCCAGCTCTGCATTTCGATACCAGAAATGCGAAGCCATGTCGAACTGAGTCTCGAGCAGGACCCCTTGGTTCTCTCGCGCTCAGTAGAGGCCCAGTTGGAGAGTTTGCTTTTCAGCCCTTTTAGTCGTGCAGCTTGCGATCCATTGACGGCAGGGCTATTTCGATCCCGGCCGAGACTCATTATCCTCGATGGCTTGGATGAATGTGGCCAACCGAAAACCCAGCGACATTTACTAACCCTTTTGTCCGGCGGAGCTCTCAAGCTTCCTGTCCCCCTGATTTTCCTCATTGCCAGCAGGCCGGAACAGCAGATCCGTAACGCATTCATCTCGCCACCTCTAGTATCCACGACATCTCTTCTCGCTCTGGACGACTCATACCTCCCAGATAAGGATATCGAAATTTTCTTGCGTTCAAAGTTTGAGGAAATAAGGCAAACTCACCCGCTTCTATCCACTTCTTGGCCATCTGCAGCGGACATCAGTCGACTTATCGCAAAATCATCCGGGCAGTTCATATATGCATCCACAGTCATCAAGTATATGGACTCTCCTCGACACTGGCCCGATGAGAGACTCGAGATTATCTTCAAGGTTAGGCCTGCTGGGAAGGAATCGCCCTTTGCTGAGCTGGACGCTCTTTACAATCACATCTTTTCTTGCGTCGAAAATCTTGAGAAGGTGTTGGAAGTGTTGGGCTCACTCTTAGTTTGGGATGTTGACGGATATTGCGAATATTCCAAAGGTCAAACAACACCACGTCGTGTTGAGAAAATGCTTTGTCTCCGACATGGAGACATAACAACGTTGTTCGGTGATTTATCTTCAATTGTGTATATTCCAACAGTGGAGACCGCAAACATACCCGACCAAGAAATTCGAATTCTACATGCATCACTTGGGGATTTCCTGCTGGATGAATCGAGGTCTGGACAATTTCACATCCGTAAAGGGCAAGCAGAGGCCTGTCTTGCTCTGTACTCTCTCAGGCATATAGAGGAGTTTTTTCGCATTGACCCTCAGTTTCGTTCATTATCGAATGTCGAGGAGGTGCATTGCCAATTGATATCATACGATTTCTTATTATCACGCTGTATACAAGCGGAACACACTGAGAGCCTTTTCAAACAACTCCATGGCCTCGACTTCTCTGCATTCTTAGATGTTTTTCAGGCTGATCCGAAGATGGATATGCACTTTCGGCCAATAACATTCGCCAACAGAATTCTTGTTCTGAGGTGCCTACCAAATTATCTCAAGTGGCTGCAGGGATTTGTAAGTAATCCTCAACTGCTCTTTAAACCCATTTACGATCTCAATTTCAGCAATTCCGGAGCCAACTCGACCTATATTCCCTTCATCTCAAGTCCTGGGAGCATCACATCAAAAACACCTTACTGCGGTTATCTGGCTGCATGTGGCCCATTGGAACTAATCTCATAACATCGTTGACACTCAACTCGTTCAACGAAGAATCTGTGAAAGCCATCATCAGTGACAGTACCACCCTTGATGAAGTCAGGACATACTACGACCTCCTTCCTGGTTATGCTCACACTATGCTCGGAATCTCGCATGAAGCCTCCCGCACTATGGTTGCCAAGTATCTCTGTGACCCACTTCGTTCAGGGGAACTCTGCATTGACAATGGGAAATACTCAATGCTTTCAGAATGCTTTGTGCGGTATGTCTTTAGAATGGACTCTGGACGGTGCGTTGATTTTATAAGGAACCTTCAATTGCACTGTGCTGAGACCTCGAGTAGAGATCCACAAGAACGCCAAAATGGCTACTTCGCCGCCGTGTTGTTAGAAACATCGTACTCATCGGATATGCCCATCCAAAACTTATACTGGTCAGACGAAATTGAAAATGCATATCGATATGCCTTACAACACCTTCCCTTCCTTCTTAAAAAATCACGCGACTCTTGCGAGTTTGCGGACTTTCTCGCCAAACACCCACTCCCCCCCGATCTGGGGGACAGTCCTGCATATCCTGACAGAGCCAGAGTTATTGACGCTATTGATGCATACATAACTGTAAGGCTTTCCTGACTTTGTTTTCATTGTACGGGGATCTCTTACTGTGACCATATAGTGTTGTAGCTCGACCGTAATGGCCGCTCAGCCTATGAAAACAAATGTGCGAAAACGGCGTGCACGTAGATCTTAGGGCCTGTAATCGGATGAGAGAGTTGTTGAGAACTTATGGAATGGTATCTGGTGAAAAGTGAAAGATCGAACTATCAAAAGGACTCAACCTAAGCTTGTCCACACCAACCCAGCTTCCTGTGCTCGTGCCATCATACCCTTTCGGTTTACACTCTCATTCATACAATTTGTGTTCGCCTTGTTTGCTTTCCACCTTTTTTCAACGCACAACGGTCTCTACAACTCAATTTCCCCGCCTCGTCGCTCTCGGCCTTATTCGCGACGCAAAGCGCTTTTGCCGCCTCTCTCCACGGACATCTCAATTGCAGGCGCGGCGTGAAACGAACATGGCCAAAAAAAAAGAGACAGAATGGTAAAGAGAGAATAAACAAGAGCGAAAAATGAATGCAATCTGAATCGTTATCATTCGTAAATCATCTCGCCCTTCACCTCCTCCCGCCAGTACCCCATCCAACACCCACACCGCGCCTCATCAACACCCTCAACACAACCGCACACACCCCAATGCTCATCGACACCACATAGCCGCCTCTCCCACCTTCCATACCTCCAAACCATACCTCCAAATAGGCCACCGAGGAAGAAGTCTCGTCGGATCTTCCAGGAATTGATGAGATATGGTTGAGGGCGGGCAGGATTGAGGTCGGATGAGCGGGGGGCGGGGGAGCGGGATTCGGCTTCGGAGAGACGGAGGTCGCGTGTATCGAGGACGGCTTCGCGTGTGTCGAGTTCGGCTTTTTGAGCCACAAGCTCCTTCTCCTGCTCCAGACGCTGCCTAGTTTCGTCTTTCAGAGCGGCGGCTGTATCGGCTGGAATCTTCCCATTACCAGCTGCAGCTCCCGACTGTCTCTGCTCTTCCTCGGGTCCCACTCGTCCCAGTTCCACCCGTGCCCACTCTCGCCCTCCTCCCAGCCCTAAAGTTCTACTGTCTCGTGAAACAAGAATGTATTCAACTACCAGGCGATGGTCGGTAAATAGTCTCATCCACAGGACATCCTTTTTCCATTCAATATGGACTCAGTCAAAGTCTGATCCCGACCTATCAGCCTGATTCAGTCGGTACTTTCAATTTGGGCGGGAAACAGAACTGTTAAGACAGAACCTATGATAAGATACTATTATGAGGCTGGCGCTGTGGTAGTGGCCTCTGGCCAATGCGCCCGAGGTGCCCGAGTCGACTCGATTAGATTAGATAGGATAGCTTGTCCGTATGTAGACGGACACGGTCCAGTGACGAGGACATCCTTGCTTGGTTCTGACCACTGCGTGCTTGCCTATACGCACGCCTGCTCGATGCGCCTCCGAGCCTTGCCTGACCCGAGCTGCCAGGGTAGTCCTGAGTGGACTATTCTATCGGGCATCCTTCCCCCGTCGATGTTGTATTGATATTCTATTCAGATATCCACATTCATTTGCAAATATACTATATGTCCAATTCTATACTTCAGCGCACTAGTGGCAGACCTTCAACCATCATTCGCCGTCCCCTTGGTTGTCCACAAATCATTTCCGACTTTATCGCACATCGCCGTCTTTTTCAAGGAGCTTGCATATGCACCTCCTCTTCGTTCCGGTGCCAATCTTGCCGGCCTTTTACCCCTTTCCACCCCTGCCTTCTTTCTGACATTCTTTCTTTTGAGGGTCTAGACATTTTTTGTAGCCGTAATTCTTTCGCATGATATCATTCATCAGCAATCATAGTTAACTCATATATTTGTTCCAAGGAATACCCAAATGTCGTCGACAGGAATGTGAGAGTAACCTCGAGAAACTGCTCATTCATGGTCGTCGTGGCTCAAACCGGATTCACCCTCGCTGACTATGCATGGATATGTTTGGGATATGTTCGTAATCAATGATTCTATGCATAATTCAAATATTCCAACGACGCGACACAGTTTCATGCTAAATGATTATGACAATTTTCGGAATGGGTGTAGCAAGGCTATATCTAGTGTTTTCTTGGTTCGATTCTATACCGAGACTCGAACCTGAACAGATGATGAGGCGGCTAGGAGAGGAGATAAAACGGACAAACATCTATTGGACATATGGCATCCACGAGGCACTTCGCACACATTGCAAAGCAAATGCGGTTGAGAGCGGTTGCGTGTTCCTCAACTCTTTCCCCAGGACGGTAGAAAGGTCTTGACCGCATCTTGACATTTTAACGAACATCATCGCAAACCAGCCGTGACCGATAGTTTGCATTGCAGCAAATTGGCAGCGCAGATCCAACGCAGATCTCTCTGGATCTGAAATACATTCGAAACCCGCCAGCGCCAACTGATCCATGATGGAGCATCGCGGATTGGTAGAGCCATCGCTGGCACACCCAAACCATGGGACCCACTATCGTCACCTCCAACCACCCTCGGATACAACAGTTGGCGCAATCGGAATCTCTGGAGGCGTCTTTTCAGGAAACGCAATTCCAATAATCCATCAAGGGACCGGAAACATACACAATGCTGCTCATCACTACCACAGCCATAACATGACGGAAGGTAAGGAGTGTCTTGGAATAGAAAATCAATATGGACATGACCGGTGACAGGCATGAAATCACTCCATAAGTCAATAGCACCTGGCGCGTTCCACAACGCTCTCGAACGGCAGGACCCACCCAAATGTCATGCCTCAACACGAGAGGCAGTCATACGTGATATTATGCGCTGGGTCGAGGAGCTGGAGAAGGAGCGCAACTTCATGTGGGTCCATGGTCCCGCCGGAGCAGGAAAATCAGCTATACTACAGACAATCGCAGAACTTTGTTACGCCGCTGGGCTTCTGGGGGCCAGTTTCTTCTTCTCGCGGACTGCAGGGGGTCGGAATGACGCGGATCGACTTGTTGCCACCCTCGTTTCCCAGCTCTGCATTTCGATACCAGAAATGCGAAGCCACGTCGAACTGAGTCTCGAGCAGGACCCCTTGATTCTCTCGCGCTCAGTGCAGGCCCAGTTGGAGAGTTTATTATTTGGCCCGCTGACTCGCGCAGCTTGCGATCCATCGACGGAAGGGCAATTACGATCTCGGCCGAGACTCGTCATCCTCGATGGCTTGGATGAATGTGGCCAACCGAAAACCCAGCGACATTTACTAACCCTTTTGTCCGGCGGAGCTCTCAAGCTTCCTATTCCCCTCTTTTTTCTCATTGCTAGCAGGCCGGAACAGCAGATCCGTAACACATTCATCTCGCAACTTTTGGTATCCACGACATCCCTTCTCGCTCTCGACGACTCATACCTCCCAGATAAGGATATCGAAATTTTCCTGCGTTCAAAGTTCGAGGAAATAAGGCAAACTCACCCGCTTCTACCCACTTCTTGGCCATCTGCAGCGGACATCAGTCGGCTTGTCAAAAAATCATCAGGACAGTTCATATATGCATCCACAGTCATTAAGTATGTGGACTCTCCTCGACACTGGCCCGACGAGAGACTCGAGATTATCTTCAAGGTTAGGCCTGCTGGGAAGGAAACCCCCTTTGCTGAGCTGGACGCTCTTTACAATCACATCTTTTCTTGCGTCGAGAATCTTGAGAAGGTGTTGGAAGTGTTGGGCTCACTCTTAATCTGGGATGTTGCTGAATATAACAACATTAGAAAACGCTCATATCTTCTCGAGAGAATGCTTTTTCTCCGACATGGAGACATAACAACTTTGTTCGGTGATTTATCTTCAATCGTGCAAGTTGCATCACCGGATTCATATGAGATTCGGATTCTGCATGCATCACTTGGGGATTTCCTGCTGGATGAATCAAGGTCTGGACAATTTCACATCCGTAAAGGGCGAGCAGAGGCCTGTCTTGCTCTGTACTATCTCAGGCACATAGGGAAGCACACTCGCCTTGACCCTGACCTCAATGCAAAACTGGATAATGTGGAGGTGTCTTGCCGAGTTACATCCTACACTTTCTTATTATCGCGTTGTATCCAAGCGGAACCCACCGAGAGCCTCTTAGAGCAACTCCATGGCCTGGACTTCTTCGCCTTCTTAGATTTCTTGTTATTTGGTGGCAAGCTGTATGACTCTCACTATTCCACACTCTTAGCCCAAAACCGTGATCTTGCTCTCGAGTGCCTACCCCAGTATTTCAAGTGGCTGGAGAAATTTGTAACTATTCCCCAACTGCTCATTCACCCCCTTCACTGATTCACCATCTCACTTTCAGGATTGTCGGAGCCCAATTGACCTATATTCCATTCATCTCAAGTCCTGGGAGCGTCACATCAACAACGTCTTAATGTCCTTATCGTCCTCCAAGTGGCCCATTGGAAGCAATGCCATAACATCGTTCACACTGAACTCGTTTAACAAAGACACTGTTGTAACCATCATTTGTGACAATAGTGAAGTCATGAGATACCATGACATACTACCGGGTCGCTATACTCACACCATTCTTGGGATCTCGCATGAAGACTGCCGTAATATGGTTGCAAAGTATCTCCGTGACCCACTTCGTTCGGGGGAACTCTTCATTGACAATCAAAAATACCTACTGCTTGCAGAAAGTTTTGTCCATTTTGTCTTTGGAATGGACTCTGGACGGTGCGTTCAATCTGGATATATGGAACCTTCAATTGTATTGTGCTGAGACCTACTCCAATAGAAGTGGGGCATCAAGTGACCCACAAGAACGCCAAAAAAAGCGTCGGCGCCTTCCTTCAGGGTCAGGGGCATCGAACTCATCGGAAGACCGAGGAGGGGAGAGAGAAAATGCATATCGATATGCTTTAGAACACCTTCCCTTCCTTCTCAGAGAATCAAGCAACTCTCGCGAGTTTGCTGACTTTCTCGCCGAACACCCACTCCCCCACGATATGGGGGTCAGTCCCCCATATCCTGACAGAGCCAGATTTTTGGAAGCTATTGGCGCATACATAACCGTAAGGCTTTCCTGCATCAGCAAAATGTCAAAATGCTTGTCCGCTTTTTAGCGCTTTTTACTTGTGGCAAGTCGAAAAAGCGAAAAGTAGAAAAGCTATCAACGTATGTACAGATTTCGTACAAGATTACAGAAAAAGGTTAATCAGAAAGAAATTCATGACAATGGTGATCTATATATGGGTTTATAAAATAATGGTCGAACTCATCCAGTGAATTCGTGTGTGTGATAAACTCAGGGAGAAATCCAACACCATATTTCGGAAGAAGATGAGCACCTCGAGCAATACTTTTGAGTGGTATGACTTGGACTGGCTGATATGCCCGTGTACCCTCAGGTTTGACCACCCACATGCCCGTATCTGGATCACGATCATCAGAAGCCGGCAAGTACCAGCTCACAAGCGCACATGGGACCGTTTCCTGACTATCCTCATCATCAAATGAGAAGAACAGATGCACTCGGGCTATGAGCATCCCTTGCATCCCAGGTTGACTTTCATCTTGGACCACAAATACGGTATCGCGGCGTGAGTGTCCATACCATAAGGGATTGCACCGGATTCGCTGGCGATACATGCCCCCGGCACCACAAAGGTCACTAGGTGCGTAGAATCGAGCGATTGCTGAATGGACGACGTGAATTTTACCAGTAAAACCGATGCGGACAGCAACATCATTAGAAACTTGACGGTGGGGGTGTTTTCGGGTATAAAGAAAGGTCTTGAAGGCCAGAGGGAATTCGGGTTCATTGAGGTACTCTGCCAGCTTCTCTAGTCGCTTTGGGTATTGTCGCTCTAGTAAAACGGCAGAAATAAATCAGACTACTAGACATAGAAGATAGACTGATGGAAACACACCATATCTGGCTGCCAGCACGACAGATGAAAGTGCCTGAGGTCCATCCTCGGGTCCAACGTCATTGAAGCCCTCTTCGAACTCTCTATGCGTATCCCTGACTTCATCTTTGCCTTCGTCGATATCCATTTCATTGTTGGCAGAGTTGGATGGTGGTTCGTCATCACTGTTGCGTGGTTGTAAGTATGTGCTCGCCGTACTACCAACAAGTAGCTGCTCTTGCAAAAATTTTCGGCGCAGAGCCGCCAGCTTTTCCATACGAGTGATAGTCCTTAGCATCTGGACAAGGGCCCTGAATCGACTTGATCGGCGCCATGGTTCCTTGACAGCCTTGATGTGCTTCGACTCTGTAATCGAGGAGCATAAACCATTGGGTGATCCAAAAAGAGCAATAGAAGGGATATAATGAGGCAAAGCATGCTGACGTGGCAAGGATATTGATGTCCGAACACGTTCAGTGATGAATATACACCGAAGGGTGTGAAAGCGGGCCAGGAGATCTTGAGCAGTGGATAAAGCTGAGCTTGTAATTGCATTACGACGGAAAATGTAACAGAGCTCCATAAATGTTGAGATTGCCTGAACCATTTCTGACGGGACATGTCCAGCTATTGCAGCGACATAAACCTATTGATTATTCAAGTTAGAAAATTCAGCAAGCCCAAGCATAGAAGTATCGATGACATTACCTTCATCAATGCTTTTGAATCATCTCCCGTCCACTGTTCAAAGTTTCGGCCATCACTAAAGCGTCGAAGACCTGCGTACAGTGGAACCACAGATATTCTGGTTCAAACAATGAGATTTTGTATCGTTCGGGTAATAATCTAACTTACCGTCGATCAATATCATGTATAATCTCCATTGCGCGAGTTTCACCATCGCGGATATAAAGATACTCGTTTACCCAAGTAACCAAGTGGTCCTTGAAAGTCCCTTTGATGAGTTGGTGAAGTAGATCTGGTGAAAGCAGAACATGGATATCCGCTCGTGGAAATGAATGTGTAAAAGGCTAAAGTTTGATCAGATAACTTGATAAACACGTACAAGATAATACTTACCACGACGTCAGTTCGAATTCCATAATAATCCCACACGGTACCAGGATCAAAACACTCAATAATCAGATCAGTTCGTTCATGCCTTCGACGACGTGTAGCGTTGAAATTTCCATCAAGATTATTTGGTCTCGCTTCACATCTAGATATATACAACAAGCTTAGCAATGTCAAAGACTAGAAAGAAAGAATAATACATACTTTGGACACCATCCTTGGACAATTCCTGCAAGCCAGACCTGCTCGGGATAGTCTGCAATATACGGCCCTAGACTGTAAATAGCCCTTCGGAAGTGACCATCAGGGCAACGGACAACCTCTGGTACTGTCATTCCTGCTCGAAGAGGTTCGAAGATCCGAGCCAGACAAGCATGATACAATTGTCGAGCAAATCGTTGAAATTCGGGACGCTTTGCTTCTCGCTTGTTTGCTAGATTTCGGAGTATTAGAAAATCGTCAAGCTGGGAAGCAGATACTCACTTTTGGGAATCGGAAGGAAGGCAACTGGCAGTACTGAGTTTCCATGGCCACGACGAGCTGTGTTTGTGAGGATTCCAGGTGATTGATATACAGGATGATACTCTTGATGTCCCGTTGCGACTGAAACTGTCGTTTTGTCGCTTCCAGCTACAATAGGCACCAACATTGATCCATGTGTGCGTGGGTCCTCAGCAATAGTGTCCTAAAGTTGAAGTAATCAGCGCTTGAAATCAGCAAGTAAAATTGGGGTCATACTGCTTCGTTCCATACCCAATCTCCTGACATCAGATTAGACCAAATACGGTCACCTTTGCTGTCAAACTGACGATATGGCTTTGGATTAAATTGATTATTGAAGTCGGTGGTGGCAAGTTGGTTATGCAGGAGTCTGCGAGAGTCTCGCAAACATAGTTCGTATGATTGAGTCACCCACTTGGGAGGTCGATCACCCAATGGACCATTGTAATTGAGTTCCACCGTAATGAATGGAGCATCTCCTTCCTGTATTGAATCAATTGTTTCGTACATATCATCTGCCTTGGACCACGGTAACGGTGTATCATTGCCAGCTTTAAGCCTTTCTGCCAGCCATAGATCAAGCCCCTTACCAATCTTGCAAGCAGAGGATTGGAGCTCTACGAAATGGTAGTATGCCCAGTCGAAAGCGAGCCGGTCCTCAAAGGGGTGCCAGCATTTATTTTCGGTCACATTGGGAGCAGCACAAGGTGGTGGCTGGGTGGATGGAGGAAGAAAGGTCCCGTTGATATTGCACGGTAAAGCTAAGGCAGGCGCAGAAAAGTCAGACCAACCAAACAGCCAAAGATCTAATAGACATACCATTAAGCTTTGGATGGTATTTCGTTGTGAAATCAAGGCTTGGATCCAGTTCTGAGTCGGGCGAAAGCATGCGATGATGAGTATTACAATGCTGGGTACGGCCACCTTGACTCTTGAATGTGCGATTGCAGCCTTGATGAGTGCACGGAAAGTCAGACGGGGAAGCCATTGGAATATGGACACGAAATGTGGATATAGGAAAGTTTGAGTAATATTGAAGCTTGAGCGTGTGTTGTCACGCCCAAATTATGAATATACAAAAATCAGATATTTACCACGCTTCACCACAGGCCATCCCACGCAAATCCCACCCAAAAGACACGTCAACTCTTCCAGTTCTAAAACCCTTCGCTTCATCTAGTCAAACTTGGACCCTCTCATATAACTTCAAAATACCTGCTCAAAAGTCATTCACATCAGATGCCTCGCACCCGAAAGGCTGGAAAGACTGACCAAGATGTTCCCACTGGGCACATAGAAGAGCCGTCTGGCACCAAGTCCAACGTTGGCCAAGTTTCGAAGGCTGTAACTAAAGCATCAGCAAAAGGCAAACGTGGTCGTGATGCAGTTGACAAGCCTCCAGCCCCAGACATTGACACAGAGCAATCAGCACCTCCTAAACGAGCACGAACAGCAAAAAAGAATTTGTCAGTACCTGAAGACAAGCCTGCTGCCCGACACTCTGCCCGCAATAATGTTAAGGCACCGACAATGGCACCAAAACGGAAGCGGCGAACCAAGGAACAGATCGCCTCAGACAATGCAGCAGCCGAGATAGAGAAACTGCGCCTCAAAGTGCTCGAGGAAGAAAAACGTGAACAAATGAGGCAACTGGACCTTGAAGAAGACGTTAATAGGATTGATGAAGATACGGGAATGATTCGCAAATTTACTGACCTTGATCAAAAGTCGGGCTCAAGCGAAGAAGAATTTGATGGTTATAACGACGTGGTATCAGATTTGGACTCCTCGAATTCTGAGGAAGATGTATCAAAGATTTGTCAGACTCCTGCAAACAATCTCAAGGTCAGAATACTCATGATGTCAACTTCTCAGACTGACCTTGCTTTCGTAGAGAAACCATAATGCTTCGCAGAAAAGGCCTGAAGTAACAGTAGATGGGAGGAGACAGAAAAGTGGGGGTGGGAAGAAGTAAGTCAAATACTTCGGACTATATGTGGACTCGCCTCATGGATTGTTGCGTTGTGCAGAACAAAGCATGTTACCTTCGCATCAGGCCTTCGTTCTGATTGGAAGTCCCAATCCGGCGCTATGAAAAAGGCTCCGAAAAAACATGTTGAAGTTACTTTGGGAGGCCTCGGAGATTCGGATATTGATGACGCAGGTACAAAGAGTAGCTCGAGCAACCGGTATACAGTCTCAGAGCTAGAGCTGGCCTTGAACTTGAAGGATAAGAAGATAGCAAAACGAAATGGCTTGCGCCAGAATGAAGTATGTGGGCCGTTATCTCGTGATTTGTAAATTCCTGATAACAAAACAAAAATAGCTTGTGGTTGTTGCTTCAAGCGACTCTGAGTCAGAGGACTTTTCTCCTTTGAGTCAACCCCATCGACACCCAAAACCTTCCACGAAGAAAATCGACGCAAAGACACGTAAAGTCAAGCATGAACCTGCTGAACGTCCTCTCGAAGCCGTCTCCAGACCCGCCACTCAAAAAGTGAAGGCTCGACAGTTGAATGCGAACAACGTTCGAATAAATGATCTCGCAGAGTTTATGAAACCAGAATGGCGTAAATCCATCCTTCCAACTCTCTATGACAAATTCTTTTCCTCGAAAGACCCATTTTCTCAGTTTTTCAAGGGTAGCGACGCATTTGTTGCTCTGTTGCAGAGCATTATCGATGAGGTTTTCCCTGGTTTCACTTACATAGTACAAGCCAATCATGCCCTTCATCATATTGTAAGCTCTTACTCTGTTCCGGCAGCATGTACACCTTGTCTAAACATACTTAATTCTAGGCATATAACCGAATCAACGAAAAACGTTCTCACATAGGCGCTGCGGCCGTTGAAGCTGTGAACAAGCACATCAGCATTGTCACAGCTCAGAGCGGTGAAAGAGCAGCACGAGAGTGGCTTCGTTGGGCTGTGCGTGCTGACGGCCCACTCTTTTTCAAAGTGCCCGTCCCTATGGACGCTCCCGTCGATCGCACGGATCCCAAGTACAAGGTGAGTCATTCTCCTGTTTTCGAGTTTTCAAGCTTGAGATTGACCAACCTCGTAGCATCCTGAAGGCCGCCTGCTCTCGAAGTTCATAATCGAACTCGCAGCGCCGTGTCTTCGCCTTCGAAAAGGCTCAGTTTCCGAAAATGGTTATCCGAAGGGCCTCTTTGCACTTATCTTGACTGCGGTATGTTTTTCACTCCAATACTGGTGTATATGTCTCAAATCAGTCTTTTAGCTCGAGCGTGCAGTACGGTTGTGTTTGAAACCCTCCAAAGAGATCAAGGAATTTTCGAATGAGGCCTGGGGCTCGAAGGTTACGGTATATCGCTCAAGCCTCCGTGCTATCGATGAGGCTCGTTGGAAGGAGATTTTCGACACATGTGGTGCAAAGGAGGGGGCATCGGATGACTCGGATGATGAGAACAACGCCGACTTGTCGCTTCTCGACAACAATCGCGCATTTTTGTTCGATTTTGCAAGTCCCAGCAAGCCTTGAGCTTGGATCATCACGCAGTTCTGGTCTTAGAATGAAGAAAACAGAGTTCCCACTAACTTAGTACACTTTTTATTACTTTTCAGCGCTTTGGGGGCTTTTTGGAAGGCCGAAATAATACTTAAATAACCTACTTTATGTCAATTTGTACCTAGCTTTTTCTAACCGATGCTTTTATGCCTTTTTATGCCTTTTTACGCTTGCACAACGCGAAAAAAGCAAATTGACAAACTTCTGATGTGACATTGTCTTCATTGAACAGCAATCTCTTACTGTGACCGTATAGCGCTGTAGCTCAACCGTAACGGCCGCTCAGCCTGTGAAAACAAATCTGCGATCTAGGAAACGACGTAGGTAGATTTTGGGGCCTGTAATCGGACGAGAGACTTGTTGTGAACCTATGGAATGGTACCTTGTGAACAGAGAAATATCGAACTATCAATAGGACTCAGCCTAAGCGACTGTGACATCCTAATCCATATCATGCTCCGAGGACTCAAACATGCGGAATTCGCTGAATGGAGGGCTGGCCACACGAGCGCAGCCCCGGGCCTGATAACGAGCGAGGACCAGGCGTCAGATGCTGGGAGTGTTGGATACCGAGAAAGTGGACTATGCGGACTGTACATACATCTGAGACGCCGGGGCTATGAGATGTAGTAATGTTAGCAATGTGACAGCCTCACGGTTGGCGGGCAGACCGAACTGAAGGAGCGCACAGAGGCGATGGCGTGGGTGGTGACTCGCCTGGACCAGACACTGCGAAGAGTAATGGAGGGTTCTGGCAAAAGTGAAGGCACTTGCGAGGCATCCCAATGACTGGATACTGTGCAAATTTGTGAGTGACTGTAACACGGTGATGAAGGTCAAAACGCGCCAGACGGATGGACAGGGTTGTGGGGCTGCACAAATAGGCGGCGGACAGGAGCGGAGCCCGGGCCGATTTGAGCGTATTGCTCACCTGGACGTTGAATCTGGCGGAAATGATTTAAATGTTATCTCTACAGCCATGCGTATGACTTGTCATCCTGGCTATAAATCGTGCATGACCGGTGAGCCCGTGAGACGGTATTCGGGATCCCCAAAGCCCTTGGACACGAGGGAGTGGCGTCTCGAGGAGGAATGGCTGCTTGCGGCTGTTCCGGCAGAGGGAACTCCCTCGAGACACCTGTCGGCCAAATGGCAGGCTTTACCTCGATAATCCCGCCTGCATGAGTAGGTACTTGATACCTGACGGCAGGCCAGGGGGCCTTGGGATTGGCGATGCTGAGCACAACGGTAAGGTGGTCATGCGCCCGTAGCATACATGGTATTTATGACCTGTATGTAGTACGAACCCCAGTCGTTCCGCTATTGGGACCACATTGCTGGAACTCTCTCTCTCTCTCTCGCCTTCGCCAAGTATGGTATGGTTATCGTGCAAACAACTCGCCGCTCGGAGCCGTCTTTCGCGGTCTCCAACCTCCCTTCTCCAAATAACCTATAAGCAAGCAAGTCGTTTATCTACACCAACCTGACTTCCTGTGCTAGTCCTACTGTAATCTTTTGTTTTACACTCTCATTTCCACCACCCTTGTTCACCATGTTTGCTTTCCACATTTCCTCAACGCACAATGGTCTCACCAACTCAATTTCTTCGCCTCGGCCTTATCGCAACGCAAAGCGCTCTCGCCGCCTCTCTCAACTCACTATCCCCGTCATCTCAAACCTCCCAGAAAACAAACACTGAATCGGAGAACTCAGTCTCCGAGCGCCGCACCTCGTCTTTGTCGGAGATGCAGCACTTGCAAAGCCGGATCCCGGACGTCGGTCGGTGCTGGAAGGACCACTGTTGGGCATGGTGCACCGACCAAGCGTTTGAATTCTGGTGCTACACCACCCGTGGGTCGACTTTTGATGGCCAGTATGTTGGATGCACGAAGGCGTATGAATGTCAAGGGGTTACTACGTGTGCGGGTCCTTGTGGAGTGTGATGCATGTGACAGGGCTGACATATTTTCGTTTTGCGAGCGCGTTTTTGATTTGAGAGTTGTCATTGATCGAGATGTGGGCGCTTATACCATAACTAGCCCAGCACTCCTTTTTTTGTTGTCGTTGATACCCTGCTTGTGACACACCGGCTGAATGTGATTGGTGGCTCTGAAGGACCTGAATGAAAACTTTGGAAAAGAGAGCATCGAAACTACAACGAAGTACGAAACACAAAGAGCATATATGTATGTATAAGTAATAAAGCATTGGATGGTTTTTGAGCACTCGTTAATCAACCAAATCGAATCAAACGGTCAGCGAGGCGGTGAGTTGGGGTCGTAAAAATCGTACATGGTCATCGGGGGTCATCGCAGGGCACGGTCGTGAAACGTACATAACCAAAAAGACGAGACGGAAGGCAAAGAGAGAATAAACAAGAGCGAAAAAGGACTGCAACTTAAATCGTTATCGTTCGTAAATCATCTCGCCCCTCACCTCCTCCCGCCAATACCCAACCCAACGCACACACCGCGCCTCATCAACACCCTCAACACAACCGCACACACCCCAATGCTCATCAACACCACATACCCGCCTCTCCCACCTTCCACACCACCAAATAGTCCGCCGAGGAAGAAGTCTCGTCGGATCTTCCAGGAGTTGATGAGGTATGGTTGGGGCCGGGCAGGGTTGAGGTCGGATAAGCGGGGGACGGGGGAGGAGGTGCGGGAGGCAGGGGTGGAGGCTGCGATGGCGGAGGAAACTGGTGTGGTGGAGGAGGATTGGGTGCGGAGGAATGCAGGTGTCCGCTCGTGGCCTATAACGGGGAGGACGAGCGCGGCACACCACCTCCGCACCACGTCGACCGGGGTCATCCCCAGCTGTTCCTTCTCCTTCATAGCAGTCTTCTGCTCTTCACTCTCCTTGACCTGCTGCTGAAGCTCATCCACCCCCCTCATCCTCCTCTCAACCTCCCTCTCCGCCTCAGCCACCAAAAGACTCCTCTTGTCCAGCTCAATCCTTTCTTTTAAGAGCTCCGCGCTTTGTTGCTCCCATTTCTCCGCCAGGCGGCGTTCGCTTTCTTCTACGGCTGATACTCGTTCGGCGAGTGCGGACTCTCGATCTTCCAGTGCAGACTCTCTCCCTTTCAGCGCGGATTCCCGTTCGACGACACCCAATTCCCGACCCGCCACTCCCGCTTCCCTCTCATGCACCCCACGTTCTCTCTCATTCAAAAAAGTGCTTTGGACCACCAACTGATCAGAGTTCTCCGACAGACGGGATTCGGCTTCGGAGAGACGGAGTTCGCGTGTATCAAGGGCGGCTTCGCGTGTGTCAAGTTCGGTTTTTCGAGCCTCAAGCTCCTTCTCCTGCTCGAGACGCTGCCTAGTTTCGTCTTTCAGAGCGGCGGCTGTATCGGCCGGGATCTTCCCATTACCGACTGCAGCTCCCGACTGTCTCTCCTCTCCCTCAGAAGGTGCAGGTGCAGGAACATCGAACAACCCCAACACTCCCGCCCTCCTCGTCCCACCGCCACCTCGGGTCCCACTCGTCCCAGTCCCACCCGTGCCCACCTTCGCCCTCCTCCCAGTCCTCCTGCCAATCTCCGAAACCTCCCCACCTCGCACACTCCGATCATGTCGACGATCGTCGAACTGAGAAGAGCCGATCCGCTTGACGGTTTCCCCGAGCTCCATCTCCCATGCATCCACCCCAGATATTCTGTCGCCGCCGCCGCCGCCGCCGTTTTTGGACGACGCGAGGAGTTGTTCGACGCTCATCTCCTCCTCCTCGTCCTCTCCCAATCCCACCCCCGCCGCCTCGCTCATGCTCGTATCCTGGCTGGAAGACCCCTCCAACGGCGTTTCGTATGCGCTAACACCCGTGCTCTCATCCTGCACTAACTCCCTCCGTGCTCGTACTCACATCGCCCACCTCCGAGAAAGGCATACCTACCTCCCTTCTCGGCCTTGGATGGAATAGCTCCCCATCCCGCCTCACGGGTGGGTACGACAGTAGGCGTTTCCCGCAGGTAGTTCAAAGTGGAATGGGTGGCGAAGGCGAAGGTGGTGGTGGTAGTGGGATGGGGAGGACGAACCAAAGAAAACACTGTGATGTATTGATGAGCCCGCGCCGTCCTCGTTGTCCACCGTTGATAAATCAGCGAAATCTCGGATGTAACGATGTGTAGGTGCTCGCGGAGAGGTAGGGCAGTTGACGTCGGCTGTTGAAGTGGATCGGGTGCCGGTGGTGGTGTTAGGGCTGGAGAAGCTGGTCGGGAGTGATCAAGGCGAGTCCGTGCAAGCAGGTGTGTGGTCACGCCGCGCGAGTCGGTAGAACCTGTACATGATAGACAGAGAATAGGAAATGAGACCCAGTGTGAGTATGTTCTGTGGGAAGTGAAGACAAGCTGGGCTGAGCCGAGCCAGTGCGGCCATATCTGTAAATTCCCAGATTGCATGTTGCTAAATTTAAAAATAGACCTCATCAATGACGTCGCCTACCATCTCACTTGTCTCTGTCGAGTCGTCCAGAAACTTTCTCTTTGGGGGTCGTGGACTGCTCTCCTGCTGTGATGATTTCTTACCTCTCTCTGGTTTGTTCGCTTCGCTGACCTAATCCACTCATAGCCCACTTTGCGTCTTGATTGCCTCTTTCTTCCCTACTCCCATCATCTCTTTCCACAGGCGCGGGCGTGCCCCATCCTTTTCTCCCTTCTCAAGCAATTTGGGCGACCCAGTACAATTCGAATCGCCTTCATCGTCACAAGAGTCCCCGAGCTGTGCCTCAGGGAAAGGACGCCCGAAAGGCTGTGAGACGATTCCTTACAGTAGATACCAGATGTATACGGATATGAACACAAATAGATCGGTTTAACACCATACAGAATAAACCTGACAACCCCGGATACGCGCAGAAAACCAGCCCAGATCCATGCGGAAATTCCCCCATAAAATAAAACCAAGCCGCCAGATGAAATCTGCAAAGCGGGAAATCTGGCCAGGCTGGTCTGGTCACATCTGGGATTGCGGATCAGACCGGATATGGGCAGCTGGTGCCAGAACCGATTCTCACTGGGAATGAGAGCCAGAGGGCGGATCGCGTTACCGGAATTGCTCTCTAAAGGCAAACTTCCCACGGTGACGCCATTAGCGTGGACAGCGTGCACTTCTCTCTCAGTTGGAAGAACGATTCTTTTTATCATCATGGCTAACCGAATGGGAAAAACCGATGTCTGGCAACTTTTATTCCCGATCCTCACGAGTGCCAAAAACATAGCGGTAACGGCTACAATCCACATGGACCCGCACATTTAATAACCCCCTCACACTCATATGGCGCGGTGCACCCGACGTAGTTGCCATCGAATGTCGACCCACGAGTGGTGTAGCACCAGAATCGTACGGCTGGGTCAGTACACCAAGCCCAGCAATAATTCTTCCAGCAACGACCAACGTCCGGGAGCCTGCTTTGTAAGTTCTGCATTTCTGGCAACGACGAGGTGCGGCGCTTGGAGAAGTTGGCCAGATCGTCAGCACTATGGATGATGTCAGACATGGTCTTGTTGGGAGTTTTTGATTGATGTACGAACGTGGATGATCCATGGACGGATGCAGCAAATGCACTCTGGGTTGCGAGGAGGCCAACAGCGACGAGGCGTAAGAAGTGATTTGTGAGGACCATCGTGGGAGTGATATAGTATCTTCGTTGCGTATGAATGAAGTCGAAGATTGATTGTAGACCAAAGGGTATGGTAGCACTTGTGCTGGTAATGGGTTTGACGAACACGAATATATAAAGAATGAATGGAGCAATACCAGTTCACTCTGACAGCAGATATACTGATCCCTAGAAAGGAGGTTAGTGGGTTTGCGGAAGACGACCTCGGAGCGGCAAACTGGTTGCAAAATTGTTTCCGAAAGAACCATACCAGTCCTCGGCGACAACAACTCGGACATGATCTAAACTCAAACTTGTCGCGATTGCCTGATTTGTGTGGAGAGTCGGGTGGTTTTGATGTGGCATGGTTGTTGGTATTGGAGGGAGATCCGGAGGAAGGAGACGAAGATGGTGTATGTCACGAGTGCATGAAATAACTGGAAAAGGAACATATCGTCAGTAGGCGCACCCTGATCCGAAAACGTGGTGAGAGATAAAGAGACTCGGCTTGATGATGAATGATCAAGTTCTACTGTCGCCGTCAAACAAGGATTTGTTTAACTTAACCAAATGCTTGTTTGACGACATGCGTGGTAACGAGTCTCATCTACAGGACGTCCTTTTCCATTCAGTCTGGATCCAGTCAAAGTCTGAACCTAACATATGAGCCTGACTCAGTCGGTACGTTTGACTTGGGTGGGAGAGAGAGAGAGACGAGAGACCGAACCCATGGTCAATGATAGGATAGTCTGGCGCCTAGTAGATATATTTGGCTGTGTTGACACCGCGCTCTAGTATTTAGGCAAGGCCACTATAGATGAAGGCTCTTCCTTCTCTTTCCCCTTCTTCTCAGATCTCATTCGCAATAAGCGCCTCGTTCCACTCACTTCTTGCGCGAGGGATCTCTTTGAATGTTTCCACAGGTTTTTCTGGATGCTGGCCGCCGGGTATCTGCTTCCGATGATCTCTTGCCTCTTTGCTTGGCGTCGGCAGACGGGCGCTTGACATCAACCGTGCCCCAGTCCCTGAACACAGAACAAGGCCGCTTAAGTCAACATTGTGTTTCTGTCTGAACTGCTATTACATCTTTTCTAACACAATGAATTGAAATAGATTGCATTGCGGCGTTATTTGAACGAAGTCCAGAACAAAGTTTAAACAAAAGAAATACGAAAACCCTCGTCGAACCATGGTAATCATCTCGTATTTGTATCTGCCGTCGTTGCATAACGAAATCATGAAATTCTGTTGTCATTAACGCGCATATATTTAGTCATTTCCCCGCGTGCAAAACGGGCGCATACATTCAACTATCTTATCTCGCTCTTTCGACAGTCTCGCAGACTACTCACGAGCCTTCCATACGAGAGTTTACCATGCTCGATACTCTTTACCATCGCGTGCCACGTCGCTTTCCTTGAGCAACATTTGTGACTTACCATTTACTGGTGCGTTCACTCCAAGTTCACCCGACGCGTTACTTTCACGGCCCGGGTTGCAGCTGCAGACGATCGTGACAACAGGTTTTTTTCTTCAATACCGCGGTGAGACCTCACCAGAACTCAACATCACTGGTCCTCACTCACTCACTCAGTCCCCTCCGCTCTACGTTCTTCATAATCTGATTTTGATCAAAAATCTCCTGCCGCGCCCCAGGCTACATCGACCACTCCCACCTCGACTCCTGCTCTTCCTGAACCGGACGTCGGTGCAGGCGAGGTGCACAGATACATGTAAATGAGGACGACTATTCATGAATGTTCAGAATTATCACCTTATAAGAAATATAGTGACGTGACCCGTGACACTCACCCTTCTCTCCTACTCCTCTCGAACCAGTTCCGTGCATGCGATGAGCAGCCACCCGCGCCCCGAACCCGCCAACGCACATCCCTATGCCATCAAAACCACATCTACCGCCCTTCTCTCGCGATCTAATTCTACTTCCTCTCCACATTCCTCCGCTCACCACTACGTCCCCACCTCGCCCTCCCCGACACATACCTCGCCCACTAAGCCCCATCGCCCGCACCGCCCGTCGCGGCATCGGTATAGTCGGAGCTTGACGGGTGAGGGGCCGCGCCCTTTGCCTGCGCCTCCGAGTCCGAGTCCTTCACCTACGCGGGGGTTAGAGGAGGATGAAGATACACCGAGAAGGAGGGGGGGACGCGCTGACACTTTGCCTTCGGCTGACTCGCCCTTTAATGCGCAAAAGCTAGAGCTGCCGGATGACCCGAAAGCATGGACCCCCGCTCAGGTTTCGGAATATCTCGTCTCTGCGCTCCACGTTGGCAACGGCATTGCTGGTGGGGAGTTACCAGCTCCCATCGTGCATGATATCTCCAAATTCGTACGTGATAAGAAGATCACAGGACGTAGTTTCCTGCGCCTTTCCGAGCATGATCTCGAAGGGTACGTTCATTCCTCTTCACTAAAACCAAATCTTATCTAACGCGTCTTAGATACGGTATCAACCAACTTTGGCGCACGACCCTCCTCAGCGCATCCCGCTCCCTCCGCCAAAACATCTTGAGCGGGCGCATCTGGGGATTCGGGAATACCACCTCCGTTCCGCAGTATGAAGACCCGGACGACGCAGGCAGCCTCTCGTCGTCGTCGTCCCACTCGGGATTCAGCTCAAACAGTGCATTCAAGACGCGTCCCCGGCATTCGAGTACCGCAAGCGAACAAAGCGGACGCGTCCGCGACATGATCGACTCGCTCGAACGCACTGCTTCGTCTGGCTCCTTCGACTTTGACGAAGACGGTTCTGGGTCCGCCTCCGAGTCTGACCTCGCGAGGAGAAGCGGGAGTGTCAGTCCAAGCAAGCAAACTCGAGGACAGCATCATCAGCAGAGATCGTTGCCGACGAGAGGCAGTGTGAATGATTTATTCGGCGCCGGCGGGAGTGGGGGGACGGGTGTGGAAAGGGAGATTGAGCAAAAGGATAGTACGATTACTGCCCACGCAAGGAGGAACGTGAATGGGCGGGAGGCGCGGTTGTTGCCGTTCCCGCCTGGGGTCCAATCTGGTACGTGTTTCGATTTATTTCCTGCTACCCAATCTTAATTTCGGTATAGGTGGCACGACTCAGCAGCAGCAGCCGTATTTCGGTTTGACACCGTCGCATACAGGTGTGTAATCACCGCATTGTATTCTATGACACCAAAGCTAACACTCCCAACCTCCAGGATCCGCGTATCCTCTCCCGCCCTCGCCAGACCGCCACCACATTGCCAGCTCGCGCGAACTGGGCTTCAAACACTCCCCACCCGGATCCCCCCACCCACAAACCTACACAACAGTAGTCCAACACCAACACCAACACCATCCCCATCCTGGCGGGCAACGCCTACTGCCGTACCCACCCGTGAGGCGGGACGGGGAGCTGTTCCATCCAAGGCCGAGAAGGGAGGTAGGTATGCCTTTCTCGGAGGTGGGCGATGTTGATACGAGCACGGAGGGAGTTAGTGCAGAAGATGAGAGCACTGGTGTTAGCGCATACGAAACGGCGTTGGAGGGGTCTTCCAGCCAAGATACGAGCATGAGCGAGGCGGCAGGGGTGGGATTGGGAGAGGACGAGGAGGAGGAGATGAGCGTCGAACAACTCCTCGCGTCTTCCAACAACGCCGGCGGCGGCGGCGGCGACAGGATATCTGGGGTTGATGCATGGGAGATGGAGCTCGGGGAAACCGTCAAGCGGATCGGCTCTTCTCAGTTCGACGATCGTCGACATGATCGGAGTGTGCGAGGTGGGGAGGTTTCGGAGATTGGCAGGAGGACTGGGAGGAGGGCGAAGGTGGGCACGGGTGGGACTGGGACGAGTGGGACCCGAGGTGGCGGTGGGACGAGGAGGGCGGGAGTGTTGGGGTTGTTCGATGTTCCTGCGCCTGCACCTTCTGAGGAAGAGGAGAGACAGTCGGGAGCTGCAGCTGTTAATGGGAAGATCCCGGCCGATACAGCCGCCGCTCTGGAAGACGAAAGTAGGAAGCGTCTCGAGCATGAGAAGGAGCTTGAGGCTCGAAAAGCCGAACTCGACACACGCGAAGCCGCCCTTGATACACGCGAACTCCGTCTCTCTGAAGCCGAATCCCGTCTGTTGGAGAACTCTGATCAGTTGGTGGTCCAAAGCACCTCATTGAATGAGAGAGAACGTGGGGTGCATGAGAGGGAAGCGGGAGTGGAGGGTCGGGCATTGGGTGTCGTCGAACGGGAATCCGCGCTGAAAGGGAGAGAGTCTGCACTGGAAGATCGAGAGTCCGCACTGGAAGATCGAGAGTCCGCACTCGCCGAACGAGCATCAGCCCTGAAAGAAAGCGAACGCCGCCTAGCGCAGAAATGGTTGCAACAGAGGGCGGAGCGTCTAAAAGAAAGGATCGAGCTGGATAAGAGGAGTCTTTTGGTGGCTGAGGCGGAGAGGGAGGTTGAGAGGAGGATGAGGGGGGCCGATGAGCTTCAGCAGCAGGTCAATGAGAGTAAAGAGCAGAAGACTGCTATGAAGGAGAAAGAACAGCTGGGGATGACCCCGGTCGACGTGGTGCGGAGGTGGTATGCCGCGCTCGTCCTCCCCGTTATAGGCCATGAGCGGACACCTACATTCCTCCGCACCCAATCCTCTTCCACCACACCACTTTCCTCCGCCATCTCAGCCTCCACCCCTGCCTCCCGCACCCCCTCCCCAGGCCCTCGCTCATCCGACCTCAACCCTGCCCGCCCTCAACCATATCTCATCAATTCCTGGAAGATCCGACGAGACTTCTTCCTCGGTGGACTATTTGGTGGTGTGGAAGGTGGGAGAGGCGGGTATGTGGTGTTGATGAGTATTGGGGTGTGTGCGGTTGTGTTGAGGGTGTTGATGAGGCGCGGTGTGGGTGTTGGGTTGGGTATTGGCGGGAGGAGGTGAAGGGGGAGATGATTTACGAACGATACCGATTTAAGTTGCAGTCCTTTTTCGCTCTTGTTTATTCTCTCTTTGCCTTCCGTCTCGTCTTTTTGGCTTTGTGCGTTTCACGACCGTGCCTGCGATGACCCCCGATGACCATGTACGATTCTTACGACCCCACCTCACCTCCTCCTTGACCGTTTGATTTGATATGGTTGACTAACGAAACGAGTTCTTAAAAGTCTTCCAATGCTTTATTACTTATATTTACTACATATATGCTCTTTGTGTTTCGTACTTCGTTGTAGTTTCGATGCTCTCTTTTCCAAAGTTTTCATTCAGGTTCTTCAGAGCCACCAATCACAACCAGCCGTTGTGTCAAGAAAGGGTATCAACCAACGACAACAGAAAAAGGAGTGCTGGGCTAGGTATGGTATAAGCGCCCACATCTCAATCAATAACAACTCTCAAATCGAAAACGCGCTCGCAAAACGAAACTGTTCAGCCTTGTCACATGCATCACACTCCACAAGGACCCGCACACGTAGTAACCCCTTGACATTCATACGCCTTCGTGCATCCAACATACTGGCCATCAAAAGTCGACCCACGGGTGGTGTAGCACCAGAATTTAAACGCCGGGTCGGTACACCATGCCCAGCAGTAGTCCTTCCAGCACCGACCGACGTCCGGGATCCGGCTTTGCAAGTGCTGCATCTCCGATAACGACGAGGTGCGTCGCTCGGAGACTGAGTTTTCAGGTTCGGGGTTTGTTTTCTGGGAGGTTTGAGATGGCGGGGATAGGGTGTGGAGAGAGGCGGCGAGAGCGCTTTGCGTTGCGATAAGGCCGAGAGCGACGAGGCGAAGGAAATGAGTTGTAGAGACCATCGTGCGTTGAGAAAACGTGGAAAGCAAATAAGGTGAACACGGGTGGTATGAACGAGAGTGTAAAACGAAAGGGTACAGTAGGATTAACAAAGGAAGTCAGGCTGGTGTAGGTAAACGATTTGCTTGCTTATAGGTTATTTGGAGAAAGGAGGTTACGGCTCCGAGCGGCGAGTTGTTTCCAAGAAAACTATACCAGTACTCGGCGAAAACGACATGGTTTGGATTAGCATGACATGGTCGGCTAAGCTGAGTTCTATCGGTGGCTGGGTAGTACACTGCGTTTGGGGGAAAAGGAGTCCAGGGAGATCCGCGTGTCCGTGTCCTCGACGTATTGGAATGGGGACAGTGGTCGGCTGGTGTCGTTGGGTGTATTCATTGCGAGTACTTAGTGTCAACCGTTAGGGAGAGCGAGATGGGTGTTGGTGTCCGTCGTTACCGCCTTCTCGTATGAATTATATGGGCCTCGCTATTTTACACTTGCGTCTTCCGCTGGCACGTCACCAATCCCACGCGGGTGCGTGTTACACCCATCGCAATCAGTCTCTGACAACGCCCGCGGGGGTATCACATTGGTAGCATCATTACATCTCGTATCACCAAGCCGTCCGGTGTGTTTACGAATACCAGGCCACCTCCTCCTCAACCCTTGTCGTAGGCATCGACCGTGTCCAGCGGCCGCCTCACGCCTTTCACGTCCCCTGCCCGCCGGTCAGTCCGTAGGTCACGACCTCCTCGTGTTCCTGTTCCAATCCTGTAGCCTCTTGAGGTCATCCGTCGAGAACCCGTCCGCCAGTCAGCACCCTGAGTTCCAGCACCTGAGGCGATATCGGCCGCCATTACATTGCACCCTTCCTATCCCCCCCTCATCTCGCTCATACTTAGTCCGTAGATCTCGTCGTCGACTTTGTAATCCCGTACCATTGCAGTAGCCTTTTGAATGGATCCGCCGATGGATCTGACGAGGACCCCTCCTCCAGCGAGGTCCCGCAGTTGCAGTTCCTGAGGCGTAGTCATCCATGAGCGAAATGGCTCGGACATTGTAATCATATCATAAATACTCGGCGCGGGGTTGCGCGCACCCGCACCAGAGAGTGGTCGTGGTGATCGCGCGAGTCTTGCGGTGAGATGAGATCTCCGGAACTCATCCTCCCTATCTCTACTCCATATTCTGGCTCGCTATATGGTTTGGATTGAGAGATCGCAGTGCAATGAAAAAACAATGTCAGGAAAGCCTTACACGTATGTATGTGTTGATCGCGTCAATAACTCTGGCCCTGTCAGGATATGCGGGATTGACCCGATCGAAGGCAAGTCGGTGTTCGGCGAAAAAGTCCGCATGATCTTTAGCGACGCGTGATTCGCTGAGAAGGAAGGGAAGGTGTTGCAGAGCATATCTATATGCTTTTTGTTCTCTTGGGTCTAACCAGTCTTCCCGAAATACGTTTGATGCGCCTGACGACACGCTGTCCCGGTGCTCTTCTTGTGATTCTCGTGGGTAACTTGATGTCCTATTGCTTTAACTGGAGTAGGTCTCCGCATGAAAAAAATCAACGCACAGTCTGCGGTCCACTCCGTCAACATATAAAACAAAAGTGACGGAAAGCATTTGGTATCTTTCATCGTCGATGCAGATTTCCCCCGAACGAAGTGGGTCACAAAGATACTGGGAAACCATAGTACGGGAGGCTTCGAGCGAGAATCCGAGGATAGCACAAATACCAAGATCCAACTCGCCGATCACTTTTTTTACCTCATGTGTGCCCACCCTTTTCCAAATCATGGTTACGACAGAGTCGAAATCGAAAGAGTCTAGTGTCAACGATGTCATGAGATTGTCCGCTCCGAGGTTCGTCTCGTAGGGTAAAGACCGTAAGGAACTGTGGATGAGACCCTCCCAGGACTCGAGATGAAGGGAATATAAATCAATTTCGCCCCGAGGTTTCTGAATTTGAGATGATAAATCAGTAAGGGGGATTAAAGAGCAGTTGAGGATTAGCTACAAATTCTTGAAGCCACTCGAAATAGTAGGGTAGGCAAACAAGAGCACGTTCTCTGGTGGCTAATTCTATTTGCATAGCATCAAACGTCGTCTGTTGCAAAACGCTCAAGAATGCGGAGAAGTCGAGGGTATGGAGTTGTTCGAAAAGGCTCTCAGTGTGTTCCGCTTGGATACAGCGTAACAATAATGTAGTGTATGATATCCTTCGCAAGAGTATCTCGTCGGAATTCAATGCTGAATAAAACCAAGGGCTAAGGCGAACAAACTCCGCTATATGCCTAAGAGAGTTCAGAGCAAGACAGGTCCCTGCTTGCTGTTGACGGATGTGATATTTTCCAGACCTGGATTCATCCAGCAGGAAATCCCCAAGTGATGCATGCAGAATCCGAATATGTGGGTATGCGACCTCGTCCTCTGTTGGAATATACATAACGGAATGTAAATCATTGAATAAAATGAGGACGTCTCCAGGCCGGAGCCAAAGCATTTTCTCAAGAAAATGTGGTGTTGTTGGCACTTTAATATGACCGACGGTATCCAAGATTAAGAGCGAGCCCAACACTTCCAGCACCTTCTCAAGGTTTTTGGCGTTGACGCAGTCAAAGATGTGTTTGTAAAGAACATCCAGCTCGGCAAACGGGGTTTCCTTCTCAGCAGGCCTCATTTTGAAGATGATCTCGAGCCGGTCATCGGGCCGATCACTAGGAGAGTCAAGAAACTTGATGACTGTGGATGCGTATATGAACTGTCCTGATGATTTTTTGACAAGGCAACTGATGGCCGCTGCAGATGGCCAAGAAGTGGAGAGACGCGGGCGGGTTTGCCTCATTTCTTCAAACTTTGAACGAAGATAAGTTTCGATATCCTTATTTGGGAAGTATCGGTTGTCGAGAGCGAGAAGAGATGTCGTGGATACTAGAGGTCGCGCCATGAATGCGTTACGGATCTGTGGTTCCGGCCTGCTAGCTATGAGGAAAAAGAGGGGGACAGGAAGCTTGAGAGCTCCGCCGGACAAAAGGGTCAGTAAATGTCGTTGGGTTTTCGGTCGGCCACATTCATCCAGACCATCGAGGATGACGAGTCTCGGGCGAGATCGTAATAGCGCTTTGGTCGATGGATCGCAAGCTGCGCGAGTCAGCGGGCCAAATAGTAAACTCTCCAACTGGGCCTCCACTGAGCGCGAGAGAATCAAGGGGTCCTGCTCGAGATTCAGTTCGACATGGCTTCGCATTTCGGGTATCGAAATGCAGAGCTGGGAAACGAGGGTGGCAACAAGTCGATCCGCGTCATTCCGACCCCCCGCAGTCCGCGAGAAGAAGAAACTAGCCCCCAGAAGCCCAGTGGCATAACAAAGTTCCGCGATTGTCTGTAGTATGGCTGATTTCCCTGCTCCAACGGGACCATGGACCCACATAAAGTTGCGCTCCTTCTCCAGCTCCTCGACCCAGTGCATAATATCACGTATGACTGCTTCTCGTGTTAAGGGATGGCATTTGGGTGGGTCCTGCCGTCCGAGGGCGTTGTGGAACGCGCCAGGTGCTATCGAATTAATGAGTGATTCTATACCTTTCACCCGTCATGTCAGCATTTGTTCTTCTATTCCAAAAGATCTACTTACCTTTCGTCCTATGATTGCTGTGATAGTGATGAGTAGCGTTGTGTATGGTTCCGCTCCCTTGATTGACCATTGGAGTTGCGTGTCCTGAAATGACGCCTCCAGAGATTCCGATCATGCCAACTGTTGTATCCCATGGTGGTTGGAGGTGATGCTGAGGCGTTGGGTGTGCCAGCGATGGCTCTGTCGGTCCGCCCTGCTCCATCATGCAGTTGGCGTTGGTGCGATCCGATTGTATTTCAGATCCAGAGAGATCTGCGCTGCCAAACTGCTGCGACGCAAACTATCGGGCACGGCTTGTTTGCGATGATGTTGGTTAAGCTGTTGAGATGTGCTCAAGACCTTTGCACCGTCCTGATGAAGAGTCGAGGAACGCACAACCGCTCTATGCCGTGTTTGCTTTGAGGTGTGTACATCGTGGACGTCAGATGTCCAATAGATGTTTGTCCGGTTTATCTCCTTTCCTCACGGGTGCATACAATCACTGCCATGTCAGTGTGCAAAGAGTTTCAACAGGAATGTGTTACCTTGACTGAAATTCTTGTAGAAGCTGCCACAGTATTCATTCGAACCTCGGAGGAGCTTGGGAGCCGCCATTAGTTTCGACCAGTGTTGTACAAGTCAAGGTGACTGTGAGTCAAGACAGTCAAGTCACAACAGTCAGTTCAACCAGTCCGACTAGTCGCGACTAGTCAAGGCAAGCGGCCCGAAAGGTCAGGTGACCTTTCTAATCACATCAATCACATCAATCTTATCATCGAGACACAGTGCGACTGCCATGACCCATCCTCGACTCGTCGTAAACTTGTCGCATGCGAACTCCTGTACTTGTACTTACATTCGATAAACAGAGCTTCGATGATGATGACTTACCTGCTGTTGCCTCATTCCCAATCCCGCCACCACCAGTTCTACCTACCATCACAATTCCTCCGTCTAGCACACACCTACCAGCCCAAGTCACCACAGTGCAAAAAATCTCCATACCACTGGAGAAGCTTTTCAAATATCCAACCGGATTCAACCATGAAGAGGTGTCAGTACAGGCAATGTCATTCTTTTGGAAGGGCGGGATAGAGAATCTAGGAAAGGAAATGGAGGCATACGAGATCTTGTTGGCGGCTGAGGCTGGGGCTGCCGGTAGTGAGGCTGGCAATGGTCAGACATCCCGTACCGCAGACATGATGGATCAATCAGTGTAGTTAGCGTTCCGAATCGATTGTACCGCATATAATAGTCTTACATAAACATTTGGACCCTTGATCAGTCAGACTTAAGTCAAGTAGTCAGTCAGAGCGACTGCAGTCATAGTCTGACTCAGTCAGACTGCAGTCATGACAACACTGGTTTCGACAGCTGTTCCCATGCTACCCACCATCAGCGAAATGTCTTGGATGTTGTAAGCATGATGTAAGCACTCGCAGCCGGGTTCCGATCATCATAATCGGCCGCAATCCTTTGCAACCTCTATAATCTCTCGCAACAGTTGTATAATCACACGTAATAAATTACACAGCGTTTGCAGCAATGTTATGTCTAGATTATGAACCACAAAATAGGCTACAACAAGTAAAATAATTATAGATGTTGCAGCACATTGCTCCAGTTATGACCTGATTATAGCCAAGACGCAGTGAGATTAGTATTGGTTTGTAAATATTGCAAAATTCTCAATAATTCATCTAGAATTGGCTACAACTTCATTGCGCTGGCCATTCAAGATGGCGATATGACATCGTAGTCGACATCGCTGTCTTCTATTTTGCCGAAGGTCGTGCTAATTATGTGCATGGTTAAGTCGTAGCATCCAGGTGTGGACCAGTTTAGTAGATTGCAATACCTACTTGCTTGTTATTGACTACTTATTACTACAACCTGAGTAGTTAATGCATGATACAAGGCAAGTAAGTAAGTATTATGTAGCATTACTTAGATATCGGCTAATTAGTTGTGTTGGCTCATTGTATCGGACGCCCTTACGGAGTTGATTAGTCAGCGTAGCGAGTGTACGGTGTAAAATTCAATTTCAAGGATTCGAACTCCCGGTTCAGCGCGAGGATGTATTACTTGCTTAAGCATACTTACCACTACACAATAAGGTCATTTAAGTGGCCCTGTTATCTAGCGATAGAACATGTTATCTTGTTACAACAAGATATTTGCCCTATGTTTAAGACTCGTGACCTGAGTGTTATGGTGGTGTTTTGTCGTTCCCGTTTTGGGACTGGGACTTAAGAAAATTCGACTGCATTTCGCACTCTGGCAAACTTCGACAGTGGCCTCAACACCACAAAAATTGTTCCCACCACAATCTTTCATTACAGTTTGTCAAACGAACAAATACATGTAAGACATACTTAAAAAAAAAATCTGAAAAAAAAACTTTGTGTTATTGTGTATATGATGAGTATTAACAACAGGGGAGGATTGGAATTATGATGGTGCCGACTGCATGGGTGTAGAGGCAGGGTATGAATAAGGTGATGGACCCGAGTAATGTATGGGCGTTAATTGACAGATGACAAATCAATCCGGCAGGTATCTCTAAAGTTGCCGGACTGCAATCGTGTCGCAGCCTGTCGCAGCCTCTCTATAATCCACCCATAACCCTCCATAACCTAGCCAAGGGGTTGTGAAGGGTTGTGATCAAGTTGCAACCTAAATGATCGGTTAGTCAGATTAGATCATGGTTGTAATCTTTTGTTTGATCGCAACCCTTCGCAAACCTTCGCAAACTCCGCAATCAATCACAATGCATTACAACTCTCAGGACAATTCGCTGATGACAATCCGAGAATTGTCATAATCAAATTTTGCATGAGATTGTGTCGCGCCGTTGGAACCAGTGAACATATTCATGCACAGTTAGCGAGGATGGGTCGGGTGTGAGCCACGAAAGCCATGAATGAGCAGTTTTTCGAGAAAGAGAGAACCTCGAGATAGAGAGCACGTTCCTGTCGACGCGTACAAATTACACTTCGCCACCTCCAAGTACCTCCCTTAGCTGTCTGGGTCTTATATCTTCGCTTCTTTACGGCCGCTCTTTAATGTATTTCTTGAACGAATTTACGAGTTAACTATGGTTGCTGATGGATGATATTATGTGAAAGAATTACGGCTACAAAAAAATGACATAAACCCTCAAAGAAAAAAATTGCAGGGACGAAAAGGGGTGGAAGGTCGGCGATGAAGGCCCGTGCCACTCAAATACCAGGATATGGCACCAGAACGAAGTGGAATTGCCTACGCAAGCTCATGAAAAAGACGGCGATGTGCGATAATGTCGGAAAATGATTGGCGGACAACCAAGAGGACGGCGAATGACGGAATGCTCGTCGAGGCTGATGGTATGTGCAGCTAGTGTGCTGAAGTATAGAATTGGACATATCGTATATTTGCAAATGAGATGTGGATATCTGAATAGAACATCAATACAACTATGACGGGGGAAGGATGCCCGAGGGGTTCAATACCTACATGCAATGTATACACCATACAATCCAATCCTTTCTTTCCTTGACCAGCAATTCTTCCTCTCTTCACTTCTATACTTCTCCTCGCTACTCTCTAACGTGGTGTTGATTTGATGGACTTGATATCGGTGCGAACGAACGGATGCAATCAAAGGATCACATATTGAGCGGAGGCGGTCGTCGACGCGTCTGCACCATCTGCGGAGCTGGGGCAGATGCAGGATCGGGAGGAGCCAGAATCTTGTTCACTTTAGGCTTGCCCCCAAACAGCGCTTTCAGATCTACACCAATGCCCGCTTTTATCAGCAACCCTCATTCCCTAACGAAGCACAATAAAAAAAACTTACTCAAACAAGCACAAAACCCGCCCCCAACCTTGTCGTCCTCCTCCTCATCCTGCTCACGTATAACCCCGATCGGAAAATGTTTCGCCACGGTAGAATCGGCACTGTACAAGCTCAAGCTGCTCGTCGAGCTCGGTGTAGGGCTTGGCGGAACCCTCATATCTTGCTGCGCCCCAGGCTGCCCATGCCCCTGTTGCCCATATCCCTGCCCCTGCCCTCCTCCCTGCGGCTGCGTCGGCGGATGAAACTGCGTGTTCAGCTGCAACGGTGCCGGCGCAGGCTGACTTCTCGGCCGCTGTGTGCTCCCACCGCCCGCCAGCGGGCGTCTTGCCTCCGGTGGGAAGCGCATGTGGGCCGCGTCGCTCTGCGAGGGGCCTTTCGGCTGGATGTACCGATCGGGGGTGGATGGGTAGTAGCTGTAGGGCGACGAGGTGGTACCGAAGGCCATGTGGGGTGCCAAGGGGGGATTGAAGCCTAGTGGTGAGGGGCGTCGCGGTGAGTAAGGCTGGAGGAGCCTTGGAGAAGGCGCCGCGGGTCGTGACATGAAATCGTAAAGCCGTGAAAAGAGAAAGAAATGTGAATGTGAGTTTAGGACTGTTCGGACCAGCGAACAGGATTGCGAGGAAAGCGGGCTCGTTGCACTTTATAGGATCACCAGCGCACTGCTTTTTTCCTATATTGGGCCCGCACGGCCACATCAATTTGTCAACCTTTTTCAGCTTGAAACGGCAATGCAGCGACCCTATTGTTTCCAGGGTGATAATTATAAGTCGTGGGCTGGGAGGTATGTAGGTTTACAGACTGCAATGGAGGACTGAATGAAACTAGGTTCCGAATCAATGTATTATAGATAATTGGAGTGTAGGCCACCTACGATGGCACTTGTTGTAAGATCTACTTGCAAAGATGAACAACCAGACTGCCTCGATAGATTATCTCTGAGCAGGTAGAAAGACAACGTACAAGAGATCTACGGCCTTATCAATGGTGCACTCCTTCGGCTATACACATCCGACTCCGGGCTCCTTACACACCGTACACCACCTAACCTACTCAATCAACAAGCTGTCGAAACGTAAGACTAATCCTCCCCTCTCTCACTTTGAGTTCTCTGCGGACGTACAGCACAACGTCAATCTGGTTTTTCAAAGCAAGGGCGATGGCTTACTTTGGTATTTCATGCTTCCAATAGCGTTGCGTCTCTCCCTGCATCACCAGCAAGGATCCAGAGGCGAGCACCCAGCTCTGCTTGGAGGAAGGTTTCGGTGAATCGTCGGCCTTTAGCTGGGAAGGCCCTGCGAAAGTGAATGGCTCTGTATTGTCGTCGTTTTTGCGTTTCCTGATTCTTTGTGAATTGGTTGAAGGCTCCCCGTTCGACTTGGCTGGTGGAATGTCTGGTTTCTCAGCTTTCGTGGTCGTCACATTTGGTTTCCGAGGTGGCCTTTTCGCGATAGCTTTATCGTCCCGCGTCATAATGAACGTCCTAGGAACTCCAAGCGACACAGCAGCAATCACTCTATAAAGAATAAGTATAACTATCGCCGGTATCAAACCCACCGCACCCGTCCTCCTTCTTTCGGTGGTAGATAGAACTTACCTATTCTCTATGTTGTCCCTATGATTCCCAATATACACGCTGCCATCTTCATAAAGATTCAACATAACGTGATTAAACCGTACCCCGAGGTGGTCCTCCACTTGGTCTTGGATGGTGCGCAGGAGGGGCGGGTATGTGTATTGCATGGCGACGGTTTGGCCACTGTATCTGAGTTTCAAGTTTGCGTCCGTCGCATACGCTGTCACCAAGGTTGAGTGCAAGCTTCGGGAAACGGTAGTTTAAGGGCGGAAGACGGTCTGTACCTGCTATTTTACGTGATTGGGTAATCTCCTTTCCATACATCTTCAACTTGGGTTGATACCCTATCTACCACAACGCAAAAGACGAATCCGTCAGCCAATGCCGGAACCACAACGGGGAGTAGTCAACGCACAACTGTCCAACTCGAGTAGTTCTCTATACCATGTCTCAGCAATCTCTCCCTCTATGAACGAGGGTACATAATAAACTTCGGCGGTGTCGCCCATGTCTGACAGTCGATATTTCGTAGATAGCTTGGTGACTTGCTCAAATGTGGGCTGATGTGGGGCTGTGGGATTGGAAGGTGCTAAGTCCATACGCGCGCGTTTTCTTGGTGAGGTCATTTGGTGGACGATAAGGGTGATGTCGTTCATGGAGAGTTAGGAAAGAGTTAGAGGTGATTTGTGGGGGCATGAACACCGTTGCCGCGATCGGCCCGAGAAAGAGAGAGAGAGAGAGAGGGAGTAAAGTGAATTCTTATCCCGCCATCTACAGACAGTAAAGTCTCTATTGCATCCTCTGTGATCTACATGCATCGCTAGTAATAATCAGTCCTTAGTCCCTCAAGATTGATATTCAATTAGATTGGAGAATTAGATACATGTCGAGATGAGTAGGGATAATATTTATATGTCAACAGTCAACCAGGTTCCCGCCGCACGCTGTGCTGTCAACTCCGTCTTTGACCGTCTGCCAAGACGGCCTCGAAGAAATATCCTTGAACCACCTATGTAAGATCGACCCGGCATGTTCAGTCCCATGCAGCATAGCTTAGGCGACGCGCTTACCTATCCACATTCGGCAATTCCTCCATAACACTGCTTCCAACGCTGATGAGCGCATAGCCGTAAGGCAGATGATACAGATCCGCCAATGTGACTTCCTATAGACAGAAGATGATCCTCATCAGGAAAGCTCTGATTGCAGATCCTTTGGGCCAGACTCACGTCTCCGGCAAGGTATCGTTGTTTACTCAAAATCTTATCGTACACTTCTAACTTTGTCTTCAACTTTGCAACGTGGATCTCGAAAGCGGCTTGATCAGGAATCTGTCCATACGCCCTGGCAGCAATAAGTAAAAAAACCAGCTTCAGCGCACATTCAACTCTGAGGATAATGAGAGAAACTCACGGCTTGAAGACCATCTCCGTTACAGCCTTCTCCGCAGGATCATTGAAGTGACTCATCTCGATGGAAGCAGCTTGTTGGTACAGCGCATTAGCTCTGAGCTCGGTCGGAACTAAGCGTGTCCCTTGGTTCGGATATTTCGCGTCGAGATAGTTACAAATCGCTCTGCTTTCGTATAGAATGAAACCATCATCATCCTAAGGACGCCACAAAAACAAGGTCATTGTCTTCCGGTTGGCTGTGAGATATAAAACAGCTTACGATGTAGGGGACTTGACCGAAAGGCTGTTTCTCTAAGTACTCCGGGCTTTTGTGTTCGCCTTTTTTCCAGTCGACTTCGACTAGCGTGAAGGGAACTTGTTTCTCGTGCAATACTGCTGCGACGCGACGAGTGCATGTGAAGAGGCGAGATCCGTAGAGTTTGAGAACCATAGCTGCCGGTTTAACTGGTATCGATGTCGAATGAAGTGAGCTTTAATCTTGGATGTCAATGAAGGACACAGATTGTTGTTGTGAGAGTGCGAATCGAGTCAGTTGCTTATATACCCTTCTCGAGAGCCTCTAGAGCAATATCACGACTAAAACCTGCATGGGACGAGGCGGTTGAATGATAGAACCAACCGAAACTATCCGGATGACAGCTGGAGATCACGCTGGTGCTTTCCAATCTTCGCCTCCGAGCAGGTGCACACACCGCCGACCAACTCGGAATATACTGAAACTTCATGATACAAGGGGGTGGCAAGCTTCTGAGACATGTCGGATGAGTATATTTACTGTGAACGTAGACGTCGGCGGTCTACGGAATGGGGGACTTGGCTGGGGGGCTGATTAATTTGTGGAGGGCCGACGTTGATCGTGCAGAGAGTCACGAGCAGACAGCCAGCGATCTTCCTAAGCAAGAGGTGTTGGCTCGCCTTGTGATCAACAATTCACGATTGCGTTACGATGTGTTTAACAAAACCTTGTCATCATGAGATGGAATTAGTTGCAACGGGGAGCGTTTTGTCTTGGTGTTGTCACTATTCCTTGTTTGAAGAATCAGGTTAACCGAGCCTTTGAAGCACACGGTAAGATGATTTAATTGAATGCGAGATTTGTCTTCAACCTCGTACACGATTCTTCCAAGTCGTGATGTAAGAGGCATGTACTGAAGAGGGTTGTACGAAGGCTTGAGTTGTCGTAAGTATCATGCCCACTCCGCTTTGACAAGCAACTCACAACAATGGCGGCCAAGCTCCCACAAGCTACTCCCACGAACTCCGAGCTTTACTTCTAACCCAATTTGTGAACCAGTATCATTGCAAAGCAGCCGTGCCCGGTAGCTTGCATCGCAGCTGTTTGGCAGCGTAAATCTCTCTGGACCATTCAATAGGAGCGCACCAACGCCAACTGCATGATGGAGCAGGGCGGACCGACAGAGCCATCGCTGGCACACCCAACCCATCAGCATCACCTCCAACCACCTTCGCATACAACAATTGGCCCGATTGGATTCTATGGAGGCGTTTTTTCAGGACACGCAACTCCGATCATCAATCAAGGGAGCGGAAGCATACACAATGCTACTCATCACTATCACGTCCATAATATGACGAAAGGTAAGTAGATCTTTTGGAATACGAGAACAAATGTTGACATGTCGGATGAAAGGCATGGAATTACTCCATAATTCAATAGCACCTGGCGCGTTCCATAACGCTCTCGAACGGCAGGACCCACCCAAATGTCATGCCTCGACACGAGAAGCGGTCATACGTGATATCATGCGCTGGGTCGAGGAGCTGGAGAAGGAGCGCAACTTTATGTGGGTCCATGGTTCTGCCGGAGCAGGGAAATCAGCCATATTACAGACGATCGCAGAACTTTGTCATGCCGCTGGGCTTCTGGGGGCCAGTTTCTTCTTCTCGCGGACTGCGGGGGGTCGGAATGACGCGGATAGACTTGTTGCCACCCTCGTTTCCCAGCTCTGCATTTCGATACCAGAAATGCGAAGCCATGTTGAACTGAGTCTCGAGCAGGACCCCTTGATTTTCTCGCGCTCAGTGGAGGCCCAGTTAGAGAGTTTACTATTTGGCCCGCTGACTCGCGCAGCTTGCGATCCATCGACCAAAGCGCTAATACGATCTCGGCCGAGACTCATCATCCTCGATGGTCTGGATGAATGTGGCCAACCGAAAACCCAGCAACATTTACTGACCCTTTTGTCCGGCGGAGCTCTGAAGCTTCCTATCCCCCTATCTTTTCTCATCGCTAGCAGGCCGGAACAGCAGATCCGTAACGCATTTATCTCACAACCTCTAGTATCCACGACATCTCTTCTCGCTCTCGACGACTCATACCTCCCGGATAAGGATATCGAAATTTTCCTTCGTTCAAGGTTTGAGGAAATAAGGCGAAGTCACCCGTCTCTATCCACTTCTTGGCCATCTGCAGTGGACATCAATCGCCTTGTTGACAAATCGTCAGGACAGTTCATATATGCATCCACAGTCATCAAGTATATTGACTCTCCTCGGCACTGGCCTGATGAACGACTTGAGATCATCTTCAGCATTAAGCCATCTGGGAAGGAAAACCCGTTTGCCGAGCTGGATGCTCTGTACAATCACATCTTTTCTTGCGTCGAAAATCTTGACAAGGTGTTGGAAGTCTTGGGCTCACTCTTGATCTGGAATCTGGGCGATTATATCCAAGTGCCAGCAACAACACGTATTATTGAAAGAATGCTTTGGCTCCGACCTGGAGACGTGATCATTTTATTCAGTGATCTATGTTCAATTGTGTCAATGGAGACCATAACCTCAGGGCAACCAATTCGGATTCTGCATGCATCGCTTGGTGATTTCCTGCTGGATGAATCCAGGTCTGGAAGATTTCACATCCGTAAAGGTCAAGCAGAGACCTGTCTTGCCCTGTGCTCTCTCAGACATATAGAGGAGTTTGTTCGCCATGACGCTCAGTTTCACTCAGCGTCGGATTTCGAGGAGATGCATTGCCGAATGATCTCCTACAGTTTATTATCATACTGTATTCTAGCGGATAACACTGAAAGCCTTTTCAAACAACTCCGCGGCCTCGACTTCTCTGCATTCTTAGTTTTTTTGCAAGGTGATGGCAAGATGTATGATTCCTACTTTAAGCATGGCATAGTCCACAACAGGCGTGTTGCTCTGAGGTGCCTACCCCAGTATTTCAAGTGGCTGCAGGAACTTGTAATTATTCCCGAACTGCACTTTCGTCCCCTCTACTGATTTATCGTCTCAATTTCAGGAATTCCGGAGCCAAATCGACCTATATTCCCTTCATCTCAAGTCCTGGGAGGGTCACATTAACAATGCATTACTGCCGTTATCCTCCTCCGAGTCGCCCATTGCGACTAATCTTGTTACCTCATTGACTCTAAACTCATTCCATCGAGACTCTGTCGTAAACATTATTTGTGACAGTGCCTCACCTAGTGAAGTCATGACATACAACAACAGCCTGCCTTCTTATGCTCACATTATGCTCGGAATCTCGCATGAAGCCTCCCGTACTATGGTTGCCAAGTATCTCTGTGACCCACTTCGTTCGGGGGATCTCTGTATCGACAAACGAAGATACCTAATGCTTTCAGAAAGTTTTGTCCGGTATGTCTTCAGAATGGACTCTGGACGGTGCGTTGACTTTGGTTTCTTGGAAACGTCAATCTTACTGAGGGAGAAAAGAGAGAGAAGTTTTAGAAATGGGGCAGCGAGTGACCCACAAGAACGCAAAAAAGAGCGCCGGGACAGCTTGTCTGATGACACACTGAGCGTGTCGTCAGGCGCATCAAACGTATTCCGGGAAGACAATGCATATCGATATGCTCTACAACACCTTCCCTTCCTTCTCAGAATATCACGCGATTCTCGCGAGTTTGCGGACTTCCTCGGCGACCACCCACTCCCCCCTGATCTGGACCCCAGTCTCGCATATCCTGACAGAGCCAAAGTTATTCACGCTATTGACGCATATATAACTGTAAGGCTTTCCTGACATTGTTTTCATTGCGTGATCTCTTACTCTGAACCATATAGCGTTGTAGCACGGCAGTTACGGCCGCTCAGCCTGTAAAAATTAATTTGCGGTCCAGCAAATGGCGTAGACCTAGATTTTGCGGCCTGTAAATGGACAGAGAATAGACCATCAGCTGATGTTGATTTCTACCTCTAGTTTATCCAGCCGATATATGGAAACTACAGGATTCTTTTGACCGACCAACACGGCATTTGAAACACTTCCTCGTACTTCGCAATCAAACTTGACTCTCCCTCTATAAAAGATTAACTCGCCTACCAATACCGCATACAACTACGGCAGCTTGGCATCCTCATGGGATCCTCACTCACTTCATAACTGATCAGTGCAAGGGTCAGAAGGTGGTAAGTGAGGAACTTGCCGCTTTAGCCGCAGCCTTGGCAGGAGGTGGTGCAACTTGAGGCGGACACCCCGGCCCCAGAATATGAATCTGAATGCCTAAGATGTCTAAACATAATAACTCGGCAGAGGCAAGTCGCCTCTCAACGCTGACAGGGGCGGCGCCGATGCATGAGGCACCGTAGAGGGCGGCGATTAGTATGACTAGAGAAAACTTCATGGCTGAAAGGTGATTGGGTACCTCTGATCGAGGGGTAGTAGGTATGACTTACTGCAAAAATTTATGCGTATGCGCTGATTTGGCCGCTCACGGATTGACAAGATGATGAGCAGTTCTGTTCGATGAAGGTCTAAACCGATATCTTTCAGCATGCTACAACGGAGGTCAGCAGCAACCGGGCAGAACATACTGGATTGAGTGGAAGTTTAGGTCTTGGAAAAATATTGACGACCTCGCTCTTTCTTATTCCTGGGAGGCATTGAGATCGAGACCAATACCACGATGTTCCGAACTTGCCTCAACTCGGATATGTTTGATGAGACAATAATGCGAGCTGATAGGGATTACCATTGTTGTAGGAGAGAGAGAGAGAGAGAAAGAGTTCCAAGTACGGGGCTAAATATTAAGACCCATGATCCACCAGCTTTTCGGACAGATATTGATTTCGGCTGCTGTGCTTTCCGCAGTCTGTTCAAAATACCGCGTTACAGATTGTCCACAGCCGTCTACGTATTTCGCGCAGGTAAATTGAGAGCGTCCTTGTTGAGGTCGTTGGACAATTGAATTACCGTTCGAGACTCAAAGCCTTCGAGGATATGGCTGATTTTCTTGTTAATATTTGTGATGTTGTGTGGAATAGATAAGAGTGAGGAGGTCTGCGCTTTAGATCTTGAGTCCCCGTGCTCACTCGCAAGAAAGCGGTTAACAATTTAGACAACGTTCCTCTTTTGCAAAGCGTTAGTACAAAAACATCTCTGGACCGACGCTCCACTAGAAACAGTCGGACTTGAGGATCCGAACACCGATATTGTTGCGCCACAATTTCTCTTGATGAGGGTTTGCAATAGTGACGTCTGCCGAACAACAGGTTCCAAGTCTTCTACGTATGACCTGAGGTCGAATGTACCATCCTACCTGTTGATAAGGAGAGAAGTCAACAAGTTAAACTGGTGCGGAACCTCGCAATAGCAGCGGCATTTCAACTGAAATATCTGCTGAGTGTGCATCTTGTTGTGCCAGAAAGCGAATCATTCAAGGATTAAAGGTAAGTATGAATTGCAACGCACAGAAAGAGTCGCGAAACGGGGTAGCGCACGTTGGACGGGAGGTAGGATCAGTGCCGATTACCCACGTTCAGGAAGATACTACAGAGGACTGGGTTTCAGGACAATTCGCTCGGCACGTCAGCTTCATTAAGGAGGGACAGTAGCCGGCTACTGTCTATGCGAGATTCATAAATGTCCACAAACCTGAAAGAATACTTGGGAAGGATCTTCCTACCTCTTTAGCTTTTCTTTTGACATTCCTTTGCGATGCTTTCTGATCCTGGAACACACCGACTTGTTGTCGAAGCTGGGTAACTATGGCGGCCTTGACTTGAAGTTTCTCATGGAAAACCTTCAATGCATGTCTGATGGGATCATCCTTCTGGTCTGATCTCAGTTAGTTCTATCATCCAAAATGAGTGAAGCTAAATCATGGCCTTAAGGTGGATGTTATTCAAGTTCAAGATGTTTTGAATTTTTGTCGACCTCATCAGACAATTGGACAAGTCAACGGCCTAGAGTCGAGATCCTCCACCATCGTACATGGAGGCACTCAATACCCAACCTGAAAAAAAACCCAAACTTGTGGAAATAACCTGGAGATTAAAAAGGCTTCATTGAAAGCCATCATACCATGTATCGCTTCAGGCGCAACGGCCGCCAGCCCATGAGTTGTCTGAGAAACCTGTCATTTTCTCCATTTGTGATCTACCTCGTGTTTCGATAGAGATGTCACCGTTTACCTGCACCCTCGTTCAATCTGGCTTGATCTATACTGAGCCTAAATTTCTCACTAAGAATGATCCGCACCAGACCTGGATCGATGTTCAATGTCACCCTCGAAGCTAACAAGTCGACAGTGGAAGTCGCACGAGGGTCGCACGAGGCGGGGGCCATGATATGTCCATTCTTGTAGAGAATATTCTTATCGCGTAGCACGAATGCTTCGGCACAGCCTTTCACATTCTGAAGAGCTTGATAATAGGAAGTCTCGACTCGACCTGATAAAACAATAGCGCAGTATGTACTCAACAGCTAAGCCAACCTATTTGACCCAAGTCCTGCCTACAAAGAAGCTGTGTGTTCCGTGTAAGCCATTCATCCCCGATCATGATCGCAATAGTCAATCTCACGTCTCGCCACTCACCCTGCGATTATCGATCAAGGTGTGAACGACTTCATGGACACAGCAGCGGCATACATCCACGTGGATGCGGCAAATGCCAGTATGAAAACAGCTTGGATTCTCTTGCACGAAATAGTTTGTCCCCGTCTCTCGGCACCGAATCTTGCCATGGGTGAAGCGGTGGATGTGGGGTTGGCATCCGGATAGCAAGTGACAGATGTTTTCTCACTAACATACGAGGCATTCCAGACATGTGCATGCGTACAGGTGATTGTTGTTCCTCCATCATGCACGATTCACAGGTAGACATAGTATTTTCAGAAACCAGTTTTACGATCTTGACATGACATTGCTTACTGTAAGATCCCGTTGAAGTTGGGAGATAAGCATGAATAACCTAACCACAAACTTCGAGTTATTATGAGACGACATGATGCACCTTGAAGCGGTCCAAATCAGTACCAGGTGCGATGGCAATGCAGATGAAATTCGGAGGCATGGCGTTGGGAGATGGCACAACGACTGACTGCGATATCTCGCGACGAAGATATCCAAAGCCATGAGCCGAGAGACAATGTATGGTTGCAATCAGAAGAGCCAACTCATCCAACTCCTCTAGCATAACATTTCTCGACCTGAGCAAGGGTTGTCCAAGTCATCCGCGTGTGGCTGCGATGATACATCACCGTTCAAATTTTGATCTCCGTCACGGACATCGAGACGTGCCAGGCTTCCAGCAGCAGTTCGATTCGATTGTCTCGTTTGGCGTGGATGCAGTCGAGATCCAGTAACATCACCGACGTGTGCAAGATGTTGTTTGCTGCTGAAAACCATTTTTTCTGATCAAGGATTACCAGGACAACGAATGTCGAATGGATGTGCCATATGTGGAGAAAAAAAGCACGAATCAGAGGTAGCCAGAGATGCCGAGCACACCAGCCAGAGAGGCAAGCAAGGGGCAAGCTTGCTACAGTGCCTGATGGTACTTGGATGATACGCCAAATATACCTCCTTTTGTTCCTCAGAACCTGATCTTCATTCAAGGCTGCCTGGGTAGTAACTTCATATCTTTGCGTCGAAGAGAAAAGGGGGTAGCGGGACAGAGCGGGACCATTGTGAACTTGAACATCAGTTTTTAGAAGGAGAGTGTTGTACTAGCCCGTTACAAACAAACACCTCATTCACGAGTGGCACACGACAACTTTTGCAAGATATGCTTCTGAACTTCTCACTACTCACTCCTCAGTCCTCATTTGGAGATCGGAGAAGATTTGGAGGCGTATTATTTAATTCCAAAAAAATTCTAATGAAGACGTTGGGCTCGACTGCCAGAATATTTCTCCCCCCAGTTGCAGGCAAATGTAGTACGAACACCATACGAAGAGAGATTTCAACGTCCTCACAAATCTCTCACCCTGTTATATAAATTGAGAACACCCATTTAAACCTCCTTAACTCCGTCGAGCAGTAGTATTGCTCATTCCTAGCTATTACTTGCAGTACTATCTTCCTCAATCTAAGGCCGAAACGCTCGGCGCGTTACTAAACATAATTCCGGCTTTCTTAATTCGGAAGATTGCCAAGCCGAACATTCCGTCGTGTTCAAGCGTCTCATCGTTCTTAATTACATCCTCGTTTTCGACCACCTCGAAGCTTGTTCCTGGGAATTACATTTCCTGTATGGATATAAACTAGAGAATACCAGCAAACGTGGAGTCTATCCCTCTTCTTCCGCTATCTCGCCCGGATTCGAGAAAAAAATCGAACCTTGTACTCACAGCTTTCGTCATGAAGTTTAGGTACGTTTTAGTGCCCTAAAAGCAGTCCAACAGCTCAATTGTTGAACAGCTCTTCGCTCAAGTTCAATGCAGTATCTGATTGGTGGGACGAATACATAGCGTATGTGGCTTACGCATGGCCTCACCGACGTGAGCTGTTTATGCTGATGTTGTTGACACCAACCTTCACAGTTACGATGCACTCAAGAAGTACATTTATCAGCTTGAAAAGCAGCAGCACGGCCACGAGCAGCTGCCAATCTACGACGCCGAGTCCAACGAGCGAAGCTCGTTACTCGGCCAACAGGATGCCACGCACACCGACAACTTGTTCATCCCTCTTCTCGACCGCGAGTTGAAGAAGATTATCTTGTTTTACGAACACCAAGAGAAGGAGCTTATGGAGGATCTTGAAGATTTAGAAAAGGCCGTGGTTGAGCAGGAGGAATTGGGTCTTGATGCAGGGGACCACTACGAAGACTACGATGACGATAACGACGAGGAAGATGACGATAGCGTGTCCGCGTCGAGAAGTCCTGAAGGCAGACGTCAGTCTTTGTCGTTAGGAAGAAATCGAAAGCTGAGCTCGTCTGGTCGTCCACGCCGCTCTCAAGGTATGTACCATCCGTTGGAGTTGACTGCATTCCACTCCTAACCTGTTATTCCAGTAGGTAGCAGCACTCTTCGCGACTCATCTCCTCGACAACGTCGACAAAGTCTATCGTCTGATGAAGGCCACCAAGACATGGAGGAGAGCTATGCGTCTCTGAGGACGCCGAAAGGTACCCTTGGCAAGCTTACAAGCAAGCTCCACAACCTCAAGGACAGTTTCGCCTCGTCTGCTCCGGATACCATCTGGACTGCTCGTTCCGATTATGCCTATGACACAAGGCTGCTGTTTAAACGACGAATCACCAATCTTTACATTGCTTTCACGAACCTCAGGTCGTATGTGGAAATTAACTACTCCGGTTTCCGCAAAATTATCAAGAAGTGTGTATTCTTTGGTTGTAATGGTTCTATAGATCTCTGACATAGTGTCACTCCTAGATACGACAAAGTCACGTACTCTGAGTTAAAGGATCGTTACCTGCACGACGTAGTCGAGGTCTCACCACCTTTCACCCAGGCATCAAAGGACAAGGTCAATGATAACCTTAACCGCCTTTTAGAACTATACACCAAATGTGTTGCACGCGGTGACAAAACAGCTGCTCGACAACAGCTACGCTTGAACCAGCGCGAGAACATTGCCTGGGAACGCGACACAGTGTGGCGACAGATGATCGGTCGAGAGAGGAGGGGCGAGGGCGATACTCAGGACATTGCGGGTGCGACCCTTGTGCCCGAACCCGAGGCCACCATTGTCGATATTCCTACCCCGGTGGGCAAGTTCAAGATCACGAAACGCAAGATCTTCAAAGTCTTGTCATTGGCGGTGTTTGTGCTGTTATTGAACGTGCAAGTTGTGCAGGGGCAAGAGGCTAATCGCTGTTTCGCTATACTTATGTTTTGTACGATTCTTTGGGCTACCGAGGTCGGCGATGTTGCCATTTATTCATTTTTTGTTTACTGATCTTAGACTGAAGGCTATTCCCCTCTTTGTGACGTCAATGTTCGTCCCTCTGCTTCTCGTCGTGTTACGGGTCATCCGCGATGACGAGGGCGTACAGCTGTCTCCCAAGGATGCTACAAAGTGAGGTGAACTGTCACCCTAAGCGTATCACGATCTGATATGCCCTCTAGATATGTTTTCTCGATCATGTTCTCACCCACCATCATGTTACTTATCGGCGGCTTCACCATTTCTTCCGCTCTAAGCAAGACCAACATTGATCGTGTCTTGATCACGCGAGTCCTGAGTTTGGCCGGCACCCGTCCAAGTATGGTCCTGCTTGCTTTCATGGGAGTCTCCTGCTTCGCTAGCATGTGGATCAGGTACGTCTTTCTTTCTCGCCGCCCTTTGGTGGACGTCAGTTGCGGCCAACTGACACTGACATTGTTTCCAAAAGCAATGTCGCCGCCCCCACGCTTTGTTTCACCCTGATACGGGTATGTCCTTTCCTCCTCTCCTGAACGCCGCCCATCTTTCTCACACATTTACAAAACGTTGTTGTTGTCGGTCTCCCATTACAGCCCATTCTCCGCACCCTTCCGCCAAGGTCGGCCTTCGGCCCGTGTCTAATTGTAAGTTTACCCATGACGCATAACAAAATCAAGTTATGTTTTGTTTATATTTCTTTCATGACAGCTCGCCATCGCACTGGCCGCCAACATTGGGGGACAGAGTTCCCCAATCTCTTCGCCGCAGAATATAATTGCATTGCAGGCCATGGACCCTCCTATAGGTTGGGCACAATGGTTTGCCGTAGCGCTGCCTGTTTCGGCGATTTCTATTCTTCTGATCTGGATGCTCTTGCTGGTGTCATACCGCCCCGCACGGTCCCCCGACGGCGAAGGAGAGATTGAAATCAAAGCCATCCGCCCAACGAAGGAGTCGTTTACCATCAAACAATACTGGGTGTCGTTTGTTTGTATCACGACCATCGGTTTGTGGTGCGTCGCCCACGAGATCGAGGATTATGTCGGTGACATGGGTGTGATCGCCCTCATCCCCGTGGTCGCGTTTTTCTCGACGAACGTGTTGAAGAAGGTTGGTCGATGGCAAATAATGTCACCTGGGTACTTGAATACAGGCTAAACAAGCCATTGACAGGATGATTTCGAACATTTCATGTGGACCATCGTGTTCCTTGCCATGGGTGGAATTGCTTTAGGCAAGGGTGTAATGTCCAGCGGTCTACTCGAGGTCATGGACGTCCTTATCAGGGACCTCGTTGACGGTTTCTCGCTGTATTCGGTAGTCCTGATTCTATCTCCTGTCGTATTGGTTGGTGCAACTTCGCTTGATATGGCTATAATCTGACATATGTTTTCCTTTTGTTTCCATAGATCATCTCCACCTTCATCAGTCACACGATAGCCAGTGTCCTGCTGGTCCCCATAGCCAAAGAAGTAGGCTCGAACCTACCGGGAGATCATAGGAACCTCCTTATCTTCATCACTGGTCTCATCTGTTCTGCCGGAATGGGTATGCCTGTTTCTGGTTTTCCTAATCAGACAGCGTCAGTTTCACTTCTCTTCCGGAGCTAAGTTTATCAGATCTTTGCTGACATTTGTATTGCTGTCTTTTTTTCTTCGTGACATAGAGCCACTCAGGAAGACGAAATGGGGGAACTCTATCTCAGCAACGTAGATTTCCTGAAGAATGGTGTTCCGGCGAGTATTATCGCCACCATGGTGCGTTCTTTTCCTCCAAGATCCGGGCTGCTTTCAATTGAAATCTTCTCGTCTAGGTTGTCGCCACCGTTGGTTTCCTACTCATGAAACTTATTGGGCAAGTCTTCGTGTTCTAGAATCTCGCGTTGTATCTGACGCTGTGTTTTTTAGATTATAACCTGCTCTTATCTTACAATAAATCTACTGTGTACTTCGTCATATAAGGTTGCTCCCTGGAACAGTTGCAATCCGTTTGAATTTGTTACCGTGCCGAATGATTATCTTTCGCGCCTGTTTTATGGGTAGTGGAAGTGGCTTCCCTTAAGGTTGCATTGCAAGGTTATATTCAATGGGATGTTGCATATTGGACTTCTTCGATCTGTGCCATTGGATGAAGCGCATTACTGAGACTATGGAAGAGCGAGCAACTATGGGTTCATCTGTTGTTACTCTGATTCTTTCTGACCGAAATCTGCTAGATGCAAATTTAGTCAGTGGATTGAGGTTTGATTTCGTGTGATTTCTCTGTGCACGAATGGAGAGTTGGGACTGGGTACTTTCGAGCACTTTTCGCGCGGTCGTCACGGTCGCTATCGTGAAGGGTCATGTGTTGGACCTGGTTGTGCAAGTGGCGCAGGGCGTAACTCATCACCATTGTTTTCTTTGTTACAGGTGTGTCAGTTCCTTTGTACGACAACTTGGACCCTGTCGAGAAAGCCAAAGCAACCAGCCAGAGATTAAAACAAGCTTCTGGAATACCGTTTCAAACAACACCAGCTGCCATACACTGACTGTCATGAGACTGTTGAGCCTGCTGGCACATATCGTCGTCGGGTTTGGAGCGCGATGGTGGCTCGGCACCGAAATTAGATCAGCCTTGGATTGACCTGGGTCAATGGGGTTCCGAGGGCTACCAATAATATTTTTCATCAGTAGCTGGATAAGTAGCATCGAAGTCGAAATCCAGAGGAGTGGTGCGTACATCAGAGGCAAAAATATATTTCCGAATTTCTACTTCGAGTACAATACTTCTCATCGTTCCACGAAGTCAAACAACGTAGACAGTTTGCCTCATGGTTACTCTCCAGCTGTTCGAACTTGTTGGAAGGTGGAGATTTATCGCTTTAATTCCGCGGATGACCTGTCTGATAATATCGCCTAACTTAGAGATGTCAAACTTCGGTTAGCACTTCGAGGGTCTCAAAACAGCTTCTGTGTATGATCGAGGACGACAAGGGTGAAGGTATATTATGCAAACGAATCATAAGCTACATGTGCTAGCCGTCACAGAATATCGCTGCACAAGTGCGCGAATAAGAAGTGAACAGACCACGAATAAAGTACCAAGATAAATAAATGAGAATGTCACCAAGGCCGATGGGGGTGACTTGAATCACTGTCACTATGTACTTCGTAGGAATTCCGGCGGACAGCGAAGGTCTCGGGCTCCGAGATCCTACCATGATTGTCCGGGTGTGAAGTGGGCCATTGTTGGGCAAGGCGCCCCGCAAACCCAGGAAATGGTTTGCCGCGGATCACGCTACCGCTAAACCGTGGACGGTCCTCATTTTCTGAGAGGGCAGAATCAGGCGTGGTTGGGGATGTGGGAGAAGGATTGGATGTTGAGTCGCCTTCATGTGAAGCGTCTGAGAGCACTCCACGGCCGACACCGTTCTGTTGTGTAGTGGGATAACCATAGCTTCCGCATGGTGATCGCGCTCGGTAAGTAGAATGGTCTTGATATGACCGAGAAGAATTATACGGTTGAAAACGCGGTGAAGTATCTAACGGCTTACTAAATGGAAAAACAAAACATGAGTTTGAAGGCAAAATTTGCAGCTGCCACGAGATTAGATAACGTACATTGCTGAGGGGTGAACCGATAATGAATGCCTTCTCCCCCACGAGTGATCATCGCCAAAGCGCCCAGCTTTGGGATAATGCTCGTCATCTAATCGCAGCCGTCTCAGGACAGCGGCGGAATCATGCATCACAGAACCTCGAGCATCCTCCATAGCAGAGATAGGTGGCAAGGCGTAAGGAGAGTTACTGGAACTACTGCTGTCAGGGGCTTGTATGGGAGCCAGCTTGATCTCCTCCTTCACGCGAGTGTCTGAACCAATTTCGCGCATTGATAGTGACCGGGTGTCGAGCGAGAGGCCAGTCTTACTGGGTAGCACGGGGTTACGATACGATGGCGGAGGATGGCTGTTGTAGGAGCCAAAGCGATGGTCCATTGAGGAGCCTGAAGCATGTGCTTCCGAAGACTTAGACATAGGAGAGCGCTGATGTATGTCCGATGGCGTGACGCCTCGGATATGTGAATGGGGGGCGTAGGGAGATGCCATAGGATAGTCTGACGACCTTCCATTTAATGCATGTAATGGGGAAGCATGCTCGCGACTAGCGACCTGCGATGGGACAATACCAGTGTTTGGTGTAACTACAGTCCAGCCGGTCGGCACACGGGGCATTTGCATAATCGAGCTCTGGGTTGCACGTCGTGCACGACGTCTGTTCTGATTGCTAGGTACAACCTGGCCATAGCCTGGCTGGTCTGGAGACAAGCAGGTGCTGGGAAACGTCGGGCTAAGGAAAAGACCATTAGAGATGTTTCTTTGCGGAATTCATACCAACGAAATGATATTTACCCGAATAATGGTATAAGATCGTCGCGGATCGTCCATGCAACCCTATGTTAATTAAATCTGTCAGTATTGAGAATTCAATGTTGATGGAGTACGCTGCCACCTGCGTGATAGTTTGAGAGCGACCTGATGGAACAGAAGCGTTAGTACATTTCTAAGTGTGGCGTCAGATGGCAACGAAGAACTCACTTCGTAAGGCATCCATGTTCCTTGGATTTTCAGGTACCCCCCTCGCACCCGACGAATGAGGGGCGCGAGATCGGGTTGCGAGTCAATCATCTTAACGATGTCAGCTAATTCGGTTCATCAGCGTTTGTCGGCTTATGCGTTTAGCACGAACACACACCTTTGGAGTTTCCAAGCGCTGTCAGAAGAGGGGATGAAAGACGGTTATGACCCATTCCAAATTCCGATGATGGGTGTGCTCACCTTTCCATATCCCAGTCCAAAGCACATACCCATCATCGATGTCCATCATAATCCACTGGCCATTGAGAGGATATTCATAAACAGGGCTGTGGAACTGGTCAGAGAAATATTTGGCGACGGTCGAAAGCGAGTGGCTCACATATAACCTCGAGGGTCGTTGCTGGTGATGTAGCGCCCTTTAGTTACATGATGATTAGGGCTTGCATACGGGCGGAAGCGGGGGCCAGACCCCGACGGTGAAGTCTGAACGGTGTCCTGGAGAGGAGATTAGTGTGTCTAGTAGACAGAGGAGGCAAGCGCTTACTTGGAGCATGCCAGTAGTCATTTTACAAATAAGAACAGGAAAGGAATTTGAACGGGCACCCCAGGGTATAAGTAGGAATCGCGGTTGTGGGATCTGCAGCCTCCAAGAAAGACGCGGATGGATCAGTTGATCGTTTGGAACGGAAGAATGCTCGAGTCCGGGATATCTACTCGTGGCACCCAGTCTCATCAAGTGCCAAATATGTTTTTTGAAATTGAGAACCGTTGACTGGTGGTCTGACGGCATTTTCGGTCTGTCTCCGACGGACACATTTAATCCTCAGAGAAGCTCAAGCCAGCCCAATATGGGCGAACCACGCGTAAAATATGTCACCAACAGTTCCTGGAATAGGAAGGAGATGATAATTTGCAAGATTTTAGGTGATGCGGCCAAGGTCGGCAAGATTCAGATATAGACCCGCAAAGGGGAATCGCAAACCCACCAGATCATATCTATGTAATTTTTTGCGGGGTTTCCTTTGATTTCGTCCCTGTGCCAGCGGTTGCCTATCCGGGTTTGCTTGTGGCGGCGGCCGTCATTTATCTCGACCCTCGTCGACGTCCATAGCGACCTCCCTCACTCTTTTTACTACGATGACAAGCTTCGGCAAAGGGTCGCGAACAGACGAACAAATACCTCGCAGGATCGCCGTCTAGTCTGTCGCCAACCGTATAGCTGCCCGGTTATCTCCTAATGTATCGCCTAACTAACAAAGGCATTTCGTCAGACCTGCTCGGAAGAACAGAACAAGCAGTGACAACTGTCCATCATGTCCCATCCCCTTATCCGCTTTACAATTGACTTTCGGTCTAACGGCAGTCTTTCGCCATGAGATATGGTCGGGTTGAAGACTCATTTCAGCACGCGTCCTCGATCGACGGGACAACCTTGTTCAGAATGCATTTCCCAAATATCATGCGGAAGGGGTTATTTCCCCAACGCCCGTCCTTGGCGTCCCAGTGTTCCCACCCATCTGAGCCCATCTGTCAACCAGATTATGTTCTCGATCATGACGAATTGGTGTCGTTCCTGAGAAGCTTGCCTCGATCGCGAACGAGCGTCACGAGCCGACCTGAGTTGACCTGGGCCTGACATTAGTCTGTCCGAGGGTTCGCAAGAACCGAAATATCCTCCTTGACAACAAACAATTTGGCGGCCCGCCCTTATCGTGTCTCTGCCTCTCGGTACCGAACGTGTGAAGTTGTCTTGAACAAGCCCACCGAGGCCAACCGCCGCTCGAATTGATCCACATTGCTTGTGCCCATGTGTTCTGTAGATTTTTCGATGAACGACATTAAATATATTCTGTCGCATCATTGGATCTTCAAATCGGTTCAGGGTATGTGCTCCGAAAGAGATGTATGTCATAATCTAGTTGTCAAAATCGAAATACGTGTACGGCGGAATGATACAGGAAAGCAAATTTAGGAAAAAGAGGGGAAAGAACTCCCGACGCCGTGAAGGGCTTACGAACCGCGATTCGTATCACACCCCCTGACTTTCGGCGAAAACTGCAAGTGCTTTTCGCACCTCGAGACCTCCAATGCCTCCCGTTGTATAGATGACTTTGCTAACCTCGAAGCCGTTGAACTGGCTCGCTGCACATACGGTGTATGCTCCCATGTTGTCGAACCCGAGCCAATCGCCAACTTGTAATGCACTCGGCAGCATCGTTTTTGGACAAACACAATCAATGGAATCGCAGGTGGGTCCCCAGACGCTGCTCAGATGCTTGGGCTCCGAGGCTGAGACATGAAATGATCCATCCATCGACAGCACGTATGGGTGGACAACTTGATGATCGAAAAGAATGCAGTTGAAAGCGCCGTATACACCATCATTGATGTAATCTGACAGAAGAACAGTAAGCACTTGACCGCACACAGGACAGCCGAGAAATGACAGAACGTACACATGACAGCTGGTTGATCGGAGATCGGCTCTGGTGGGTCCTGAGAGGTACCTCCAAGAGGTGCACGGCGAGCTATGATATTCACAGCCAGTCTAAACGCCTTGGAGACGTAAAACCTCCCCGGCTCCGCAATAATTTTAATGTCGTGGCGATCGGGAAAATAGCGATCAATCGCTTGGGTCAAAACAGCAGCGGCTTGTTCGAAAAGGGAATCTTCAAACCCACCACCAACGTCCAACAATTTGAAAGTGAAGTCGGCTTCTTTTCCCATATCGAAAACAGCGCGGGCCCGCATTATGGCGTCCATGTACACCGAGGGGTCATAACACCCGCTACCCACGTGAAAACTGACGCCTACCACGTCAAGGTTCAAATCTTTAGCCTTAGCAAGGAGGCCTGGGACGGTCACAAGGGGTGCACCGAATTTTATACCAAAAGCACAGAGGCTTTTAGAGTCATCCGTTAGGATACGGATGACACACTTTGCACGAGGATGAGCCCGCGCAATCTTGTAAAGCTCATCGGCGTTATCAAACGTCATCGTATCGACCCCGACTTTGGCAGCGTTGCGAACGAATGACGCGGCTTTGCAGGGATTCGCAAAGATGATATTGGAGGGGTCGATTCCTCCAACGTCCAGTACCATGGAGATTTCATTATTGGACGCGCAATCGAACCCGGTTCCTAATGCCGCAAGAAGGCGTATGACGTATGGGTCTGGGTTACATTTGACGGCTGTGAAATAATGGTGGCTTGAGAAACTGAACGAAGAAAGCATGCCGAAAAGAAGAAAAGAATGCAGACGAACCATAGAAGGGCTGTATTTCCGGCAAGCACGCCTTCCACCGCTGGTGTTGCCTATAGACCTGGCTAAGGTCCGCAACGAAAAATGCCTTTTCGGCATCTGGTTCGTGGGATGCCGCCAGACGAGAGGCATGCATGATGCCATTGCGAAGATGAATATCGGGATGACCGTTGAGAAGAGGAGGCAAGGAGGGGAAGATAGTATTCCCCACACTGACGTGGGAGTCAGTGTTGAAGGGACTGGCAGCAGATGACACTAAATCGTTAACCAAGGCATTGGCCGCCCATGATAAATGTTGTTCGTGAACCCGTGTATAGGTGTCTGCAGAAGACGATAAAGCAAAATCAATAGGATTGATTGCTGGAAGCGTTTCCAGACGTGACATTGATTCTTCAGTTGGGTCGAGAGAATCTATAGCGTCTATTGAGGTGGGATCTGGTATCTTGCAAAAGAGATGTCTGAGGCGGTCAATTGTTTTGGTGTTTTTGGTGAATCACTGTAAGGTCGATTGTAGTTAACCCGGATTACCGAACCTGAACCGCCACGGTCGATGGCGAGCCGGGCGGGAGAGGACGGCAAAGAATGGAGGTTTTGTCAGTAGATGCGGGTTCCTCGCTCCCTGTACAGCGAGGAAAGGGCTTAAGGGAGAGTGAGTGGGTTGGATTTGAAAGAGATCGGTTGTAGTTTGAGATCTGGGTGGGATGATAACGGATGCTTGGTGCAAAATCAGCCGTGTTAAGGAGGTTCGCCTACAAGGATCATTATGCCGTGTAAGCAACACATAACAGCGGATTAATATCTGCGTATTACGAACCTCGAACTGATGACCACCTACGAAGATCAAGAATAGCGTTCAACAATAGCCAAAAAAATTTGAAAAAAAAGCAGGACGCACTCGAGGGTCAACAAACGGAGATCGCTATTTCTTTCCTGGTCAGTAATTGTGACACAAAGGTTCTTCCAAGTTCGCCCAGTTGTTAACGACTTCGAAGATATTCCAGAGGAAAGAAGGAGGAGTTTTCGCCGTTGGGTTGTTCAAAAACGAAGCGGTGTGGCGGAGTTTCATGCCACCAATGATCGGCCTATGCCGGGCCAGCACACTGTGTAGCACAAGGATCCACAAGGCTCATCTCAGAGTAACACCATGGACGTCGAGCGAGGTAAGCAAGCCAATGATATCAATGTGAGCTTATGGTCGTTCTCAGTGCAGTATGTTGGACTTTGAACTTGCTCATCGATCCTCAAATTGCTCAAACTTTGCCTTGAACAGTTTTGTATGACCGAAAAGGAATTGTTCTCCATCGATCATCGAGGAGCGCCGAATGAAGATTTCATGTGATGCTTTCATCCGACGTCGAGAAGCGTCAGAAGTCCCTGAAGAGATGCATATTTTGGGAGCCTTGGTTTCGGGTAAAGAGCACCAGAATATATACGCAACTTGCTTTCCGGCCAGATCAAGGTACTTGGGTCTTCCTCTCGCAGACATCCTCTGCACGCGTTCAAGTCATCCCTACGAGTAACTGAGTCATACAGAAGAAGCTTGACTCTACAATGTCGGTTCGACAATATCTGCGATTCCAGATCATCTTGGCAACGAACCAGCTGGGACTTGCTCAGGAATACCTTGCTTAGATCCCAACCCTCTCCATCTATGTGTTCTCTCTTCATGGAGTCGAGCTACCAGCACCAAATACATCCTATGGCCCATCTGCTCCCGGACTTGATAGTTCCCGACTTCTAACGCACCCGATCACCGCTGGATGATACCCAGTGCGCTTGTTGGCAGCGTTGTACAGGGTTCTCCACCCTGTAGATATCTTGGAAATCACGGAAATCTGGGTTCTCTACTGGAATACGCAGTGATGCCCCTTTGGACACTAGCCGTCACGTTCTGCTTCGCATGCCTAGAAACCCATGAATGACGCCTATGTCAAGTGATACCCATGTTTTGGCAATGTCGTTCCTGATCTGTAGGTCATTTCTTTCCGTCTTTGCACACCATAAGAACAGTCCTGCCCCATTAGACAATATCTTTGCTCGACCGGAGGATTTATTTCCGAGGATTCATCTAGACCAAATTGGCGAATGCCAATTCGTATGCGCACGTTCTGTTATTGGATCACCCCAGGTATCCTAATCCGACTGTTCGCCATTTGATAAGACATAGGTATATTCTGTTCGGCGCCGAAAGAGGGTCGATGCGGCGTGGATACACATTCTAGGCTTCTGAAGACGCTTGATCGAGGGAAGGAAACCAGCACAAGCGAACATCAAACGCCATAGATTGCCATTCGATAGCACTCGAAATCATGTTACATAACTCCGTGAGTATATCTTCACTCGGAAACATGTGCCCTGTTATTTTTGATCATCTTGCCTGATTGTAGTTTTCGAAGTAGCGGCGCTCTGTTGTAACCGATGCGCGGTCCGGGTCTTGTCTAAATGTAGACTTTTCGAGGACGATGGGATGTCGCTGAATGAATAACAACACACTGTTACAGCTTGCCGCTGAAACCGTTGCTCTTGCTAAACCATTTGCAGGCATATATACCTAAGATCGCCCTGAAGTCAAGAAACCTTTGTTCTGCTTCCTTCGAAGCATCGCAGTATCACAACCTCATGTATACTTCAATTCATTCAAGAACAAACGTTTGCCAATTCTAGTTCTGAGCAATATCACAGGTTAGGCGTCGCATGCTAGATTTTTTGACATCCCTGGAAGAATTTTCATTGAACAGGACAACGCAACAGTGTCATTTACCGGCGGGGGCCTAAAGTATTGATTCTTTCCATGTGACGATTCTGACGAAGTGTTACCAAGACATATCGACCGCTTCGAGCCTGGTAGCGATTTCGGCGACATCCTCGACTGGGGTTAAGAGAGCCATCATGAATGGCCATTCCTAACAACTTGACTTGACGACGACATGGATACACATCAGACTCAATATGTCAAATGCTAGCTCAAGGGTCACTTGCCCAAATATGAACTTGGATATATTGACAGTCAGCGGGTCCTTATAGGAAGCATGGATAATGTATGGAGGTCAAGAATGCTTTTGGCGCAAAAACATACATGCGGTGGCTACCAGTGGCTGCCGCGGACCTAGGCTATTGAGGTTTCATAGAATACCCAATGCTCAGGAACGACATAAAAAAGGTCCGAGGGATGGCGCTAGCTTGCGATTTCGGGTCGCAGGTCCGTTCGTATGTACTATGAAGTATGCTTGAACGCTCAGAATTCATCGCAACCTTCATGCTACGACATCCTATTGATTTAATCTACAATCAATAACACATTCCGTAACCTTCAAGAAATTCTGGTTGCTTGATGCAACATTGGGCCCACACAGTGATAAATGCATCAGAGCAATAGAAAGTGACAATGACAGGGTGTGAACAACCTGCAGCGGTCGTTTATCAACAGCTAGGGAAAGGATCGAAAAACTCCTCTTTTGTTACCAGAGAATGACGGTCGCATCTGGTCGCCTCCACGCGACTCGCCGGCCTCTCTCCGTGAAAAGGGCTCTTGGAGGCGCCACAAAGGAATAAAGTCATTAAACAAGGAACGACGGCATTGAAGCTAAAACTACAGAAATTCCATTGCGAGAGAATTGAGCCGTTTGTTATGTACTTGAGCAAGCTTCTCATCTTCTACAACTTCACTTCTTCACTGGAATGAATTATGAGTACTCCCTGACAACTTGTGGGGAAGTAGATTCCGGGCCGAAAAGCTAATCGATGTTGCCAGTCGAGCAATACCATATATGTTTACTGTCGTCGAGGGAATGTCGTCGGCGATTGCATATCATGGTTCGGCGGCGATCGTGTCGCAGAGAGAGACTGTGCTATTGCCGTTGGACGTTGTCGGTCAACAATTTGAACTTTTGGTAAGGGCGGAGCATCCGGGGATACGCGATCAGTTTTGTTCTCCCACTCCAAGACGCCACCAAGGGGAATGTGTTGCACGACAACCCGCTTCCCTAAAACTTCGGCCTATGATGTCATATAACCCTTCATCAGTCAAGAAAAGTATGATTCGTGAGAAAACACCAAACTCACCTCGTACATCTTGAACAAACCAGAATTGACTTTGCCCCAATTAGGTACGCCGACGGCGATAGAATGCAGCTGGGAGGAATGTTCGTAGAAAGGTCCATATTTTACATCCAGGATGCGCATAATAGACATAAAATATAAATTCGTGAGCGGTAATGGAGGATGAACGACTGCTGACACAGGAACGGCTGACTGGTCTGTCATCGTTCAGATAAGATCCAGTGAGTAACGCAGAAGTATGAAGGATGAAATTGGAGCTTTCAGTAAAAGATAAATCACCTCGGAGCTGTCCACTGCCAAAGATGTACGGAAGAAAAGAATAATCGTCCAATCCCCAAACGCCATGACTGCCGGCAGGTTCGAGTTTGTAAACATCTTGAAGCTTCCAACACAGTTTCAAGTATCGCACGAAAACAGAGAGAACGAGATCGCGCTCTTCATCGGGAACAGGTTGGAAGAATCTGGCAAGCGACAAACAAAGTAGAAATAATGCGAACGAGGTTTCGTGGCCAGTTCCGTAGTCCATTCGAGTGAAGGAGCCGAATGCAGATAGAAAGTAGGGCTTTACGTGGGGTATGACCGAAATGTGGTCAGGAGCCAATAATTCCTCGAGGATGCCATTAGATCTCTACAAGGGATAAGAAGTGTCGCATGAGTTTTTCGATAGTGATAAGTTGGATGCATCCAACCTCCTCTAAGCGCTGGCCCCAGGTCCTAAACGCTAAGTTACCGAAGCGCTGCGGTGTTTGAAGAGGTGGAATTTCCCCGATCCATTGTTCCAAGGTTTCCAGAAGCATAACCATCCTAGTAATCGCCTATCCCAGGGCGGCTTAGATTTATGGAGAACAAATTTGCACAAACCATACCTGGCTGTGGCTTGACGGTGTCCAGGGCAGAGAATAGCCAACTACAGACTCATTTAGCCGACGCAGAAACAGTCTGTAATCCATGTATGACTGAGTAGATTTCCAATGTTCAACGTCGTCGTCAGTCATGATCTTCAATGTTGGCAGTGATTTAAGGCCAGAAACCTCGCACAGAGATACACAACGAAGACCAGGAGGACTGACAGACATTATACTTCGAAAGAAAGCCAATTTATAAGCAGGAGTTTCTGAATCCGGGTGGATGGGACGTACGATGTCAAGGCAATCCTTGAAGATATCCAACAGGAGTAACCTGATCGAGTCACCTTTTACGCCATGTGTCACGTTCCGTCACAGACGCGCTGTGTCACTGTGGCTGAAGGCCGCGACTCATCCACACGTGCGTGTTGGTGAGATTACAATCGAAACCGCTTGTATTCTGCTACTGCTAAGTGCTTGAAACGCCAGAAGGGGTATAGCATGCCTCCATACGACGATTGGAACAAGATTGATGATGAGGAAGATGAGGAATTACTGGATGCCTCGGTAAGAGTGCATGCTACCAACACGTTACGCGGATTCTACATGACTTCACGATATTCATTTAGATGTACGAGACCAAGAGAGATGTGATTCTTTTCTGCATTGACTGCTCGGACTCCATGTTACAACTCTATGATGATCCGCAATATGAAGATGTTCAAACATGTCACCTTTACACCGCTCTGGAAGCCGCCATGCAAATTCAGAAGAAGAAGATCATCGTTGGACCAAATGATTCTGTTGGCATTCTACTCTTCAACACTGTGAGAATGGCTGTCATGTTCAGTCCTAGAGATGACTCAGTGCTAGAATCAAAGACTAGGAAATCCGAAACAAGTCGAAATCAAGGGTCAGAAATCAAGAAAGGCACATTCGTCTTCCAGCCAATCTCTCCTCTCAGTGCGCCGAAAGTCCAAGAGATCATACAGCTTTTGGATGGTTTGTTGAAGCTTCAACTACCGGCTCGAACACTGATTTTTGCTCTTAAGCTGCCCGTGAAGATCCCCAAGAGCTAAGAAACACCATTCCGCCCCTCACAAGCGGAAGGGTACCTATGGGTGATGTATTCACTAGCTGCAACTGGGTTTTACGTGATGGGTTTGTTCCAAGAGACTGATCTCACTTTGCACTGCTGATGCCATAGCAGCGCACCGAAGACTGCTTCGAAGCGCGTCTTTCTTATTACCGATGAAGACAACCCTCATCCTAGTACAGGAAGCAGGCAGTTAATAACGTCCGCTCGAACGACATTGATTGTAAGTGCACTCCTATAATTCCATATCCGAAGTGGAATGGAGACTTCTGTTCGTAGGACTTGACCCAAGCCGGTGCTATTGTTGAACCGTTCTTTATCAGCACTGAGGAGAAGCCATTTGACGTTTCCAAGTTCTATTCTGTAAGTGGAATGCCTGATTCTGATGGTAAACATTGCATTGTTCTCATTCTGGACAGTCTGTTCTGCTGCCAACAAATCTCGGAGATGAAGACGAACTGCAAGGCGACTCCTCTGTTCTGCCAGAATCTATCTCCATATCTAGAATTGAGGATCTACTATCTCAGATGCGTTTTCACGAAGTTCCAAAGCGTGCCCAATTCAGTATTCCTCTCCAATTGGCCAAAGACTTCACTATTGGGGTCAAAGGGTGCGTGAAGCATGTTGATCCTTATTCATCCTAGTCTAACTGTCCCCTGGAATTATATAACGCTCCACGATAGATATGGCTTAGTGACAGAACAAAAGAAGGGAGCGTACAAATATTTTGTTGACCTTGGCGATAGGATGGAGGTTGCGACAGTTCGAACAACCTATGTTGACGAGGTATCAACCGAACTAAATCAAAGGCATAATCTTGGAAACTGATCTAACCACAGGATCGACAAGCAGAAGTTGATAAAAGTAAAATAGTATATGGTGCTCAGCTAGGTGCCGGGGCTGGAGTGGAAGAAGACAACGATACTGAAGACGCTGGTGGTGGCTTCGGCGCACGCGTTGTCAAAGCCGGTCATCGAGTGAGCTTTCGCATATCAAGAACACTGATGATGTCACTGAAAATATACAAAGCCATTTTATACAGCAGAAGAAATACGGTCGTTCCGTACGCTTGGCCTTGAACCTGGTTTGCTTCCAAATTCCTTTGTTGAGTTTTGATTGACGCAGAATGAAGGGATTAAGCTTCTGGGTTTCAAGGACATATCCGAACTGCGGTTTGAAGACAATGTGAAGCACTCTCAATTCATTTATCCCGATGAAATGGTCGGTAAAAATCATGAAACTTTTGAAAAAAAAAATGTAACCATGAGCGCTTATGAAGAATATGCACAGACATACTCAGGAAGTAAACGGACCTTTAGCGCCCTTTTACGCAAGATGATAGAAAAGAAGAAATTTGCACTCGCTCTGGCCTTGACTAGACGGAATGCATCACCTGTTTTCTGCGCTTTGTGCCCGCAGGTTCCGTCAATTGTGTCATTTTATGCATGTACATCGCTGATCGCTTGAACAGGAGGAAAAAGTGGATGAAAGCGGGTGGACTGACCCTGCTGGCTTCCACCTCATCCCACTGCCATTTGCCGACGACATTCGAGCAGCTCCGATCGAGGAGGCCTTTCAAGGTATCGTCTATTTGGAGACCATCGATCAATACGGCCTTGACTTATCCATCCCCGGTACAGCGTCGGAAGAAATGAAAAACTCTGCTCGCGCGTGGATCGATAAGCTCTCAGTCAAAAACGGATCATATCCGCCTGATTCGTACCCCAATCCTGGTGAATATTCTGCATCATACAATCCTCCATTTGTGAGACAAGAATTGCCCTACTGACCTTCGTTCGCACAGCCCTTGCTTATCACAATGCGCAGCTCCAAGCGAGTGCTTTCCGGGAAGAGTTTGATCCCGATTCGTTCGAGGACCTGACTGAACCTAAAGTTGAAATGATGCACAAGGTATGTTACTCGTACTATTTCTGGGATAGGCTCGAATTTACAGCCGAACTTCCTCTCCGTCCGTCGGAAGCGCGCTGGAAAATTGATGAAAGAATGGAAAGAGGCCATCCTAAATGACAGTTCAGCCAACCTCGTTGTTCCAGCAGCTGGTTCGAAACGGAAAGCGGTTTGTTTATATTTCCCCAGTTGTTGTTCTGTTTATCTATCAAAAATATCTGGGCAGGACGTCAGCGTGGACGAGGCAGAGATCAAGAGCCAATATGAGTCTGGAACACTCGCCAAGGTATAAAGACCTTTTAACATCTGATTGAGTTGCCCATTGACCCACTTGGCTGTCAGTTACGTGTGGATCAATTGAAGGTAGGCCATCAAAAACTGAGTTGGATCACATGTTAACAACCCAGCATGGAATTAGGAGTTTTTGAAGTCGAAGGGGCAAAATGTCTCCGGCAAGAAAGCTGATTTGATTGAGCGCGTAGGCGAATGGTTTGATACTCAATGATGATGAGCTTGAAAACTTGTAAGTGATTGATTTTCTTGGAATAGAACTGTGGCTAATTATACAATAAGCAGTTAATTGGAGTTCATGGCCGAGGGGGCGGTGGAATTGAAGGTGGATATAAGTCATGCAGGTTCATTCATTTCTGGATTCTATTGTGATCCTACTCAACTCCTCGACCTCATGTTTCAAAATATCTCCGTCTGCACTTCTTCTCTCTTGTTATACATACTCCCGATTCCTACTGCTCCCTGATAACTTTACGTATCTGACCTATATTTCTGGTCGCCGGCGACAGATAATGAATGGTTGTGCCGATTGAATAAACAAAGCCCAAAGTGGTGCCCCGACGTCGAGAAGCGTCGACACGGAAAATCAAGTAAAAGGGTCAGCCTCGTGTACGCTGCTCATCTGTTCGACCGAGGGTTTATACCTCTTCCACAAGTCGTCTGACCATGTCAAAAACATTTGACCATCCCTGTTACGGTCCGGCGATGTTTTGACAGATGTGGAACCTCGTTACATTAAGTATGATCATGTTGCATGTAACTTCGTGTCCCAAAAGAGAGGCCTTGCTTTAGCTTGCTTCGCTCTTTCTCGTCCACAAGGGCGGATTGATTATCAGTCGCAGAGGCCGCCATTCCTTCAATCTGTGAAGTCTCCACGTCGGCGGTCACTCGGCTGAGCCTATGGCATTTACTGAAGATCTGCACCTCCCGAAACATACACAAATGCGCATACGGTCAGGGCGAATGCCAAAAATACCCGACACATAGCGAGAAATATAAATATGGGCATGGGGTGTGCATGAAGGCAGTCCCAAGCCTTCCCAAGCCTGGCCATGGGATTGCGTTCCGCTGACGCTATGTAGCCTAAGGGAGCGCTCTTCGTGATGTGCCTTGCACTGCATGGCGGGGTCTGCGAAGGTCAGAGAGGAGGCCCACATCGCTAAAGACCATCAGGCGGCGAGCCAGCTGATGCAGTTCGATTTACGTGCCGTGGTTTGTGCAACGAATTCACGAGGATATGGACGTCCTCGAACGCTTCGGGTAAACGGAGATTTGTCGGGATGTACATCTTCAGCACCACAGGGCCGACCTATGTATCCGATGAAATCTATCCGCCTTCACGAATTGCAAATTTTTGCCGGGAGTAGCTTGTGTCCTCTTGTATTGCATATCAATGTTCATCAAAGACAAGCTCCGCCCTGCCCCGTCCTTTGAAACGCCCTCTACATACTTGTACACATTATGATTCTATGGGAAGCCATTCACATAGCAAATGTCATTGCAGAAGTCAAGGTTGATTGCAATGCGACTGCCGACTGCAAAGTTATGTCTGGAACTCTGACCAACCATCAGTCCGGAGTCTGATAATTAATTGGAGAACCGTGCTTGGCCGATGCTTCAAATGCATGATTGAAGATGCTTGAATGATGTCATGTATATCGAGGTGAATAGAGCCTTTAGTCTAGTACTCATCTAAAGACCCCCTCATGTCCACCGGCCATAGTACGACCTAACCACACTTAGCCAGTACGACGCTATGGATTTTTCGTCCGATTGGATCGTCCCTGACCCATTAACTGCGCATGCGCATTCCAATCTTGGGAGCCAAACTATCTCCCTTCACGACGAGTCGACGACTCAAGGCACCAACTTATGATGAAAAGAACCCGCCGGAATCTGATGTCGAATGTTCTAACTTCTATCGTTTGGCGGGATGCCTAGGTTCTTTCCACATTAGTTATTTCCTGAAACCAAGACCGCCCTCCCAGTCTCTAGACCGTCTGCAATCCGTTCCATCAAAGTGTCAGGCCCAATCGCAATCGTGGGTTCGAAATGAAAATTCAAGAAGACCTCGGCTATTCCACCTCTCTAAACCACCTTGGATGACTTTTACGATGGTTTGTTCCACCTCATCGTCAAAAATATGGTAGTAGGCTATGAAATGGATTTTCAGGACTCCGCTGTATTGTGGTTGCGAGAGAACGACCGAGAGACAACGGAGGAATGGTTTATCAAGATGGAATTGGCGGGATGAGGCGAATATGATTTCGAGAATCTTCAAGGCCGGTGTATCTGTTTTCGCCAGACTATATAGGATACGCGGCACCCATGTCATGATAGACAAAACAAGGGTAGGTGAGCCGATGCTGATTCGGCGCAAGCATGGAGAGAAAGAAAGGTCTAGGGTGTTTACAACATCATCAATTGAGAATACTGATGATTCAATGTCATCTAACTAGGGCTTTGAGAGCTGACATGGAAGACGCACTTTGGGACGGCCCACGTTCCAGCTGAACCTGCAGGTCATACAAAGACGTCCCCAACCTACGAATGGTTCCATGAACGTCCGCGTTTACAATAGAACCGAAGGCATGCAGCTCATCCTCTTCTACAGCTGTCAACGGGCATTGCAACTTCCATGATATTGTCTTCTCGTAGGGTGAGCCTGCATGGACTGCGACAGTCAAGCCGTACAAGCCGGGCGGATGCTTAACCTTCGTGTCGATTTCCCAATCGCAATAGACGGCATGGAAATCTACCGTTTGAAGCTGGGAAAAGATAGACAACTCCTGGGCAAGTTCTTTGGGATTCCGAAACCGGCCACCGGAGATAGTTAATCTCGTAACGGCAGTGAAAAGCGATCGACGAAAGGATGGAACCTCCCGTCGATGACAGTCCATTGAGAAACCGGAAAGAACCACTGAGGTGACGGTCGTATGTTGGGAAAGCAGCACCAAGACTTTGTCCAAGATGACCAATTGAGCAGCATTCCACCCGTTTGCAAGCGGAATTGTTCGGAAATGTATATCGTGGATATGTGGAAATATACCTGCTAAGGAGAAGGGATCCAGCGCGAGGTCGTAGAATGGCATAACTGTGGATTGTGCGATAGGTATAGCCGAGAACAGGTGTCGATAGCTTCGATGACGCCAAAAACGACAGACTCTCGACAACGTGAAGAGTACTCCTCTGTCCCATGGAATCAGATAATCCAGGATAGCTTCCTGAAGCTCGACAGGATAATTGCACCGTGAGATTGATAAACTGGGCTCGGCCATTTTTTCCTGCTTCACTTTGGCAAATTTATCACGTTACGATAACGAAAGCGATGACTCACCTATGTAGCAAGGTTCAGGAAGTGGCTTGTATATCTAATCAAGCTTTATATTGTCAACACAATGGCTCGAGGACTCGGGCAACAAACTTCTGTGTCATCTCAAGTTAGTTGAAGACCGGCGACTTGACTCAATAGGCCAACAATAGTCAGCTTCGGCTGCCACATACACCAGAGTTGCTGCATTCCGCCGGCTTCCGGAGTGCAGGACAACCGCGGGGTCTGACTAAGTGACAGCTGTTTGGGATCTGGCAACTGAGGCCAACCTGGAGGTGCTGTCAATCAAGGCGGTGAATATCACGTTGGGGAGCCGGGTAAAGTGGTATGACAGCTTCCTCGCTGAAACTTGCAGCCCGCAAGTTTAGATAGACGCCTGTCATATTATATTGAGTGTGGGCGAGGTTGAACGTGTTGGACGGCTGCCGGTGAATTTCTCGGTTAGATCCGAACTACGCCATCTTATCCGATAACGGCGGCAACCAACAACATGACCAATCGGACCCCAACCCTTTCTCAAGCCTGCTTCTCAGTTCGTTTGTCCCTACAGCGCTTGCGATGTCCTCCTCAAATTACCAAACAGTCAATTCACCTACCGAATTCCAAGACTTCTTGTCGAAGGATCTTCAGAGAATTTCGGTCATAAACTTTTGGGCGCCATGGGCGGAGCCATGCAAACAAATGAATGAAGTAGCGAAGGAACTTGCTAAAAAACACACTGCAGTACTCTTTCTTGAGGTATGTTGGAAACAGTTAGCTTCTAGCGCAACATATAGAGCTATACGTACGTTCAGGTCGAAGCTGAAACGCAAGATGATATCGCAGAGTCGTTTGATATCGAGGCAGTTCCAGCATTTGTAATCCTTAAGGTGCGTTGCCCGATCTACTACATCGGGTTTGTTGTCTTGATTTTCTTCGATTCGGACTAGGGTCATACTCTTCTAGATCGCATATCCGGTGCTGATGCTGCAGCTCTCACGCAAGCCGTTGCGAAACATGCGGCAAGTCCTGCTTACAACCCACTCTCACGGACAGACATTGCACCTGCGAAGGCTCCAACTGTGGTTCCAGCAGCTCTTCATGAGAACGAGAAGAGAGAAACGGCCGAGGAGCTAAATGACCGACTCAAAGGTCTGATGAATCAAAGCAATGTGGTCCTGTTCATGAAAGGAAACCCCGAAACACCTCGTTGCGGATTCTCTCGGAAAATTAGTGCCTTACTGAAAGAGCAGAATGTCGAATTCACAACCTTCGATATTCTATCTGATGAAAGCGTGAGACAGGGTATGTTATCTTTATTTTCTCACAAGAAACGGGCGCTTATCAGGTGTGGCTCCCGCAGGTCTCAAAATCTTGAATGATTGGCCGACATTCCCGCAACTGATTGTCAAAGGCGAACTTGTCGGCGGTTTAGACATCGTCCAGGAGATGGTGGAAACCGGAGAATTTGCCGAGATAGTTGCTTAAGCTTTCGTTGAGTTGCATGTATGTAGATTTTGCTTTATCGGATATCTTTAATAAAATTCCGTTCCTTGATGAGCGTTTGCAATCAGGAACGCGGCGCACTGTATGATCAGTTACCCTTCCATGCAGCATTAGGACTTACATCGTTTCCAACCCAATTACTCGAATATGTTCTTCAAAGTCTAGATGGCCTTAGAGATAGTGAGAAGGGATTTTGTTACATCAGCAAATTGTCCTGAGAGTTGTAATGCATTGTGATTGATTGCGGAGTTTGCGAAGGTTTGCGAAGGGTTGCGATCAAGCAAAAGATTACAACCATGATCTAATCTGACTAACCGATCATACAGGTTGCAACTTGATCACAACCCTTCACAATCCCTTGGCTAGGTTATGGGTGGATTATAGAGAGGCTGCGACACCGGCAACTTTAGAGATACCTGCCGGATTGATTTGTCATCTATCACTATATTATTTCTCACTGCTCATAGTCACTGCTGGAAGCGGCGTCCGCATTCGCGGTCAAGTAAATAGACATTTAATGCAAAAAGATTATACAATGGTTCCAGAAGCTAGAAACTACCCCTACAACAAGAAACATGGGGATGTGGAAGAAACATGGGGATGTGGAACTATGGTAGTGATAAAAACCCGACTCAAGCTCATTGACCAATTGGCACCATTGCATCCATGAATTGTTGCGAACGTACATCGTTGTGTTTGATCAAAATTCGTGAGACATTCTGTCCGCGCAAATGGGTGAGCCATTGGGTGGTTGATCGTGGCCGGCCGGTGCCGTCGTGAATGCCAGTCAGGATTCTCTGGAAGATATCCTCGCATCGCTCCGTCCAATCAAGCCAGTGGCAACCAGTGCGATTGTGTACCCAGGCTTCTGGAGGGGGAAACCATGTCCACACAGCGACTTGACCTTTATATGCTATAAAATGAAATGAGTAAAGAAAGTGCAATAGAGGGAGAGCAAACCTTACGCGTATGAAGCGAGTACGTCCCGCAAATGATAGCGACTTCGTTGGCCGTCAGTTGGTCATCGCAAAATTTGATGTTGTTGTCACCAGACGGCACAAGGTAACCCACCCGGTGTGCAGTGACTTCAATTGAGGGACCACTCAAGACCCCATCCTTGCTGACGTACTCCCTTGCAATGCGTCCAACGATTCCACCTTGTAGCAAAGCCGCCCGTCCCTGAGGTGATGATAAAACAGACCGGCAAGCCAGCATTGCCACATCAAAGTCGGCCTTCGTGAATGTGTGATCACTGAGCCTATAACTTCGTGGCACGTACGGCTCAGCGATGGTGACTTGTCGTGGACTGCAGGTCAGGGGCAGTAGGGTGCGGAAGGGAATACCGCGGTCAAGAAGGCGATGTGCCACGGTCACGATAGTATGTGCCATGGGGTTTTCGAGAATGTATCGACAAACGTAGAGCGCTGCAGTGGCGGAATGAACACCAAGAACCCAGCGACATGAATCTGACTTTGGGGAAGAGAATACAAAAAGGTCTTCCGTAGGACGTCGGACATGTTCGAATTGGAAGAGGAGCGAAAGATTCTCGAAGTTCTTGGCTACGACTTTGTCCGATTTATAGGTATTAACGGCATTGAGCACAGCTGCGAAGAAGTTCATCATGGCACTCCTCTCGGGTTCGCCAACATCGAGCTCTTCCAGGTTTCTTACAAACCCCATAAAATTGAGCATTCTCTCCCAACTGAGCGTCGGAGGAATGTCGGTTTCACCTGCGTGCGGAACGTACCCATACACAAGGGACATTGTTTCGAGCGGGGCTCGGGAATATTCACACCAACTCTGGCCCATATCAGTGTCTATTGGTGCAGCCGAAGGAGGAGCCTTGGTCGGTTGGGAAACCGCGTTGACTGGGTAGACATCGTCATTGCCCGAGTCGTACCCGTCATCAGAGTAGGAGGTGTTGTCCACAATCCCAAACTGAAAGTCTTCACAGAGATCCCACTCATTTGAGAATGCGTTGAACAGCCGCTGATGGGATCTGTAGCTATGAAAGACAGTCTCGTTTGCTTTCTTGTTGACCTTGACCCGCTTGTACAACTCCAGGCCACCAGACGATTGGGTCTTCTCCCACTCATATATTGTTGCGTTGACTACGCCCGGCTTTTGCTCCCGTGATTCGCGCCGTTGACGGTCCACAGCAGATTCCAGTTTTATCATCTCCTGCTGGCGCTTCTCGCGTGCAGCAAAGAACTCGTTGTAATTCCTCCCAGTTTCTCTGACGGTTGCGGGTACATCTTGAGATTGAACAGAGGGGGCAGCGTGGGGAGCGGCTGTCGCTGATAAACCGTGATATGGGTAAGAGGAGGCAGCGTGGGCAGTTGCCTTGATAGTGTTGTCTCGCAATACTTTGAACACCTCCAACCTAGCATCTGCGGTCGCCTCCGTTTCCTGAAGGAGTGCTTCCTGATTAATGAATCTCTTGGCGGTATACTCGAAAACAAAAGTGGGCGCGTATTGGAGTCGGAGAAACTCTATAGTCTTGTTGGTGATGGGGTCGTTTCCAAGCGCAAAGTACTTTTGAATTATGAGACCGGCCAGAGGAAGACCCGGGGCGGCGAACAGAATGTTTAGCGCCTCCTGAATGAGATTGTCTGGTGGCCGAAGGAAGTTCAAATCCGTGTTGTTTCGGATGGCCTGCTCCTCCCTGTTTGACCAGATGAACCACAACGGAATGTTGTGCTTGGAATACCATTCAATTGGCTCGCGGTCGCGGTCGTTGACAGACCACTGGAATATAATGCCAGCTCGTGGAGTTTTCCAGTCAAAGGTGCAGACGGCAGATTGGGACAGGCCATCTAGCCAGAGTTCATCGAATTCGGGCTGTTTCAGCAGGTAGCTGTACCAGTCGGGAGCTGCGGACGAAGGATCGGCGGGTGCGGTTTTTGCAACGCGATTCTCGGACTTGGCTATGATGAATGACAGGTATCCCATCCAGACTGCGAACCAATCCCGAGCAAGGCAGGCCATGCGCTTTGCAATCGGATGACTTTTGTGAGCGCGGTCGAAGTGGAATGACGAAGGCTTGGGAGGGGTGTTCCCAGCAATACTGTATCGCAGTCTGAGCTCGTAGGCAGCTTTTACAATGAGATCTTCTGCCCAAAGCCATCGCCTGATGTCATCTTCAGGCAACCTGAACCGGATTTGCGTCACCATTTCGCCGGAGGGCGCGGAAAAGGAGAACCTGACTTCTTCAATGCGGGGCATTGCGCAGAGAGGCTCGAAAGGCGCGAAGAGGAAAGACGGCGCCAGCGGGATGAAGCTTCGCCATGCCCAGTTTTGATCCCACCAAACTGGCTGTTTAAACATGGAGACGTCCAAACGGTGCCACCTGAACGGATTGCTAGAATGAACCGGTTCTTGGGGGATATCGACCGGCCGAGAGCAGTTGGGCGAGTAGAATATTGACCCATGTTGAACGACAGCCCTTCCGTTAGAATAGTCAAAAGCTGGGGGTGCCATTCTGGAGAAAAGAAATCAGCTGAATGTTGGCTTAGACTTTGAGAATAGGCACATACGGGTAGCAGGACAAAACGACAGGATAGCAGAACAGGACAACAGGATAGCAGGACAGGACAACAGGATAGCAGGACAGGACGACAGGACGTTCGTTATCGACGCGCGTTTAGCACAGAGACAGGTCACTGCTAGGGATGATCGAGAGAGCGGTCCACTGTGAGGGATAATCCCAAGCAGAAGAAACGAAGGAGGGGTGACAATCGAGAGAGCGGCCCACTGTTAGGGATAATCCCAAGCAGAAGAAAAGAAACGATGGAGGAGATAACTGGCGCGGATAATCCGTGCGAGTTAGGAATGTAGAGTGTGGGTGAGATAACTGGCGCGGATGATCCGTGCCAGTTATATGTGGTGGTGGAGGGTTGTCGTGGTGGGTAGGGGCGAGGAGTTGGGGTGGTTGTTGTAAGTGGAAGGCAATGTCAACAAACGCTTGGACCTCATTGAGGTCACGTGGCCACTGTTTTCGTTCGGAGCTTGAATGTCGCCCGTTGTTGTAAGTGGAAGGCAATGTCAACAAACGCTTGGACCTCATTGAGCTCACGTGACAACTGTTTCGTTCGGAGCTTGAATCTCGCCCAACGTTTTCGGACTTGACGTTCTTTCTTCTTCATCTTCACTATGTCCTGGATCATCCAGGGCATCGTCGTTGTATAAAGTCATTGCTCCCAATGTTCTGGATCATCCAGGGCATTTTGCTATAGTATACACCACACTTACCAACTCCTTACTGGTACGGATTATCCGCGCCAACTTCCACTTCGACAACCACCACCACAACTCGTCATTGGTACGGATTATCCGCGCCAATTTCCACAACGACAACCTACTACGACAACCTATACACCCTACGACATCCTATACACCTACTGCTCAAGCTCGAGATGCCCCAATGCCTCTGCGGGCGGCGGTTTTCCGAAGTCAAATATCTTCGTCGTCACGAGACAACTTGTTCAACAGTCAAGGAACACTCCCAAGCCATCTGGAGGACCATATCAGGAGACAAAGAATCGAACACCAAGCGTCGTCGGATCGACGACACGGAATTAGCAACAGAACGTGAACTGGAATTGGAATCTAATCGATTCATGGGCAAGCTGAAGCGCAAAAAACCTAGCACTTCAACGGTTGAACGGCTGCAGATATCCGCTATGGTGAGTTTATAATGCCAGCTCTGTATGACACTGAGTGCTAACAATCGCCTTTTGTGTTTAAGCATGATGCACCACCGCCTCACGCTTTCGATGACAGCGCCGTCGATGCGGATGTGGAGATGCACAGTCCAAGAGCTGAGGAGTTCCCATCCAGTCAACCTCCAGCTGGAGCTGGACCTCCGTCGCCGAGGCACGTTCTGGCACTCCAAGCCCCTAAACGTGTTCGTCGTCTCACTGAACGTGCAAAGGCCATGCTCGAAGACACCCTGCCCGAAGGACCTGGCGATTTACAATACGACGATGAGGACTCGGACGTAGGCAACACCGACACCCTTTCTGAGACCTACAACGATATCCAAACACCTCCTCCACTCCGCATCCGCATTCGCAGGATCGTGAAGACACTCGTCAATAAATTTGGATTAGTGAGGTCGTACCACGGTCGGCCAAGTGGTGTCCCAAAAACGGGCTTTTCGCATTTTTTAGCGGACGATCTTCGACCCGCTCATGATCAACCACACCCAGGCCAGCCACCTGCCCTTGAACCGAAAAGCATTGCCAGCATAATACATCCATACCCTAACATCTCGTCATTCCTATACAACCGATGGCACTGGGACGGTGAGAAGAAAACCAAGAGAGGGCGAAAGGAATTTCTCAGGGATGTTGTCGGCCACAATGAATTCAAAGGAGACGACATACAAGGTATTAATTTCGACCGGATCGATCGAGAGCTGGCCCAAAATCCAGGGGGTCTGGTGGAAGACAACGGCTGGATGAAATCGGATGTTGCGATTTACATCCCTACTGGCAAGAAGGAAACAAAAGCCTCACGTCGAGATGCTGCGGCGTCTCGACGACGACAAGCACAAGCTGCTACCGACGCTACCGACACGGAAGATCACAACTCTGAGCCCGAGACGGACTATATCACTGGTCGTAAATACATTATCCCCGATTTTTACCACCGTTCTCTGGTCCATATCATCAAGGAGGCATTCTCTGCCCCGGAATCAGCAGCTTTTCACTGGCATCCATTTGAAGAATATTGGAATCCTCCTTGGGATAAGGACGCAACTGAGCACGTTTACGGAGATCTGTTCTCCTCAAAAGCCTTTCTCAACGCTGACCGTGCCCTTCACAACCTTCCCCCGGAGCCCGGTTGTGATTTACCGCGTTCTATAGCGGCCATGATGTTCTATTCCGACGCCACGCATGTTGCTCAGTTTGGTCAAGCAAAGCTGTGGCCAATCTACCTTTATTTTGGCAATCAGTCAAAGTACGAACGTGGCCGACGTTCTGCGAGGGCGGGGCATAACGTTGCCTTCTTGCCATCGGTACGTTAATGCTCAATTATATATATTCTAATGCAAGAACTAACGAAATGTTGTTAGCTGCCTGACTCCATTACGGACTTCATCCTCAATGATCCTTCTAGCAAAGTATCTGCACCGCTGTTGGCGCATTGCAAGCGGGAATTATTTCACGGGTGCTGGAAAGCCATTCTCGACGACGATTTTGTGTATGCATACGAACATGGTATTTTGGTGGACTGCGGAGATGGCGTGCGCCGCAGAATCTACCCGCGGATATTCATCTATTCTGCTGATTATCCGGAAAAGTGAGTGGTCAATTTCTCCTTGGATCCCACAGATTATTGTTGAATCATGTTTATCCAGAGTTCTGGTTGCTACCATTAGGGATAAGGGACAGTGTCCTTGTCCAAGGTGCAAAATTACAAAGGAACAAATAAGCGATTTCGGAACACCTTCAGACATGCTCATAAGGCAGAATACGGCTCGACAGGATGACGAAAGCCGGCAGCGGCGGGTGCGCGCAGCTCGTGCGTTCATTTATGACAAAGGCTACGTGGTCAATAGCAGTCATGTAGACGATCTGCTCAAGGAAGACTCCCTGGTACCGACAGAAGTAAGTGGGCTGATATTTATGCGGAATGTTTGTGCTGAGTACATGTCTCAGAATGCCTTTTCTGTACGACTGCATGAGTTCGGCTTCAATTTTTTCGATATGATTGTCGTCGACTTCATGCATGAGTGGGAGATTGGGGTATGGAAGTCTGCTCTCCAGCATCTTATCCGCGTTCTCTACACGCAAGGCTCAAACGCAATCTACGAATTCAATCGGCGGTGAGTTCAATAATATCTCTTCCATCTGCAGCTCTTGATCTGGGACACAGGTTTCGTCAAGTCGCATCGTTCGGACGATCAACCATTCGAAGGTTTCCATACAATGTTGCCGACCTAACGAAACTAGCGGCCCGTGACTATGAGGACATTCTCGAATGCTGCATCCCATGCTTTGAGGGCCTTTTACCTTCTCCCCACAACGAAACCATTCTCGATCTTCTATATCTCATGAACTACTGGCACTCACTGGCAAAGCTCCGATTGCATACCGACACTTCCCTACGTGTATTTCGCCAGGTTACCACGGTTCTAGGTGACAGTTTGCGTTACTTCGCCCGCGAGACATGCGAACACTTCAACACTGTTGAGACGGACAAGGAATATCAGGCACGCAATCGTGCCACTGCCCGGAGAGTGACCAAGGCCCCGTTCAATCCTCAGACTGCGCCGAGTGATCTTCCCATTCCCACCACGACTATTCCGGAACCAACGCCCACTGAGTTACAAGGTGCTCGGGTTGGCAAACGATCCGACGGTAGGACCAGTGGCTCAAGTTCAGGCAAACAGCGCAAGGTGTACAATCTGTCGACACCAAAAGCGCACTTCTTCCCTGATTATCCTGATCAGATCGAGCTTTTCGGTACAACGGATTGTATGTCAACCCAGGTGGTGAGTTATTTCGTTGGCGGCCAACCGAATCCGTCATTAATGAAAGATTATAGGGAGAAAGTCGACATACTCAGCTCAAAGGCCACAATGGCCGCTCGAATTTCAACAACGCTACTCCCCAGATAATCAACATGGACGTGCGAGATGCTGTCCATGCTCGGATGGTGTACGAGCTGGAAGAACTTGAGCTTCAAGACACATCAGCACCTCAGACAGAAGACCATAGTAATCAAGCATTGGACTTCTCGATAAATTACCACATTGCACGGAACGAAAAGGAGAAAGTTTACTTACCTGATCTATTGAAGGAAAACCGTGGCGATCCTGCCTATCATGTACGCGCTCATTCTGCTTGCTGCCCCTGTCTTTACAAGTACTAATGCATTCTCAGAACTTCGTTCCTTGTCTTAAAAGACATATCCTTTCCAGGAGAAATGGTCTTGCAGTCCCGGGCGATGAGCCTTCATACAATGAGGCTGAGCTTTCCCGAGTTGTCATCAAAGATCGATTTATTTTCTCGCATGCAACAGCAGTGTTTAACTACACAACATATGATCTTCGTCGCGACCAAGACACCGTTAACGTCAACTCTGGTCGTCGTGACATTATGCTTCCCTCTTTTGAGGATTCATCAGTTAACAAGCACCCATATTGGTATGCCCGAGTACTTGGGATATATCATGCCAATGTTTTCTTCCCAGGGCAGCTCGATTGTGAGCGTTTTGACTTCCTATGGGTCCGTTGGCTGGGACAGGACATGGAATGGTCATCCGGCCCCTCTGCATTACGTCTAAATCGTCTCGGATATGTTCCAAGCAACGAAATTGATCCATTTGGATTTCTGGATCCGGCCTTGGTTATTCGCGCATGTCATTTGATTCCTGCATTCCATGTAGGGAGGAGTCTCCGATTGCTGGGACCTTCAACTGTTCGAGACTCGCAAGAAGGAGATTGGGAAAATTACTATGTCAATCGGTGAGAGATTCATTATGTTTCAACCTATAGTAATTAACGTGGACAGCTTTGTTGATCGGGACATGATGATGCGCTACTTAGGGTCTGGTGTTGGCCATTGCCAGGCACCTAGTTTTCCACGAGAGGATGGACAACTCAAGGAGGTGCCGTCTGGAGAGTTTTACATAGTCTCACCAGACCATGCAGGACCTCAGGCTGATAGTTTTGGAGCAGCTGGCCCAAATGAAGATTTACCTGATGACGATATGGAAGACGAGTTTAACGACACTGATCTCTCTTCAGATGAACCGGAAACTATTTTTAGAAATCACGTCGCGTCATATTAAAGCTCACGTGCCACCAACGCGCGACGCGAAGTTATCTTTGCCTTTGTTTGCAAGCTTTCAACAAAGGTGTCGGCTTTTATTCATGGAAAATTTTACGCAAACCCCTCCTTCGTATATCTTTCATCTACGATGTCTCTTCATATCTCTCAAGGCCAGCACCACTCTGGATCAACCAGGGCCACATTTGGATCACCACGAGGACAGCGCAGCGGTGATTATCGGGCCACATTTGGATCACCACGAGGACTGCGCAGCGGTGATAGCAGCGGTGATTATCACCGTGTCCGGAATGGTCGAAGCCAGTCTCCGACACGCCACTCATCTTCTTCAGGAACCCCATCAGATACCCTGGCCGAAGCTTTCCAATATGGGAATTCGAGATCCTCAAGCCATGCCCTCACGCGCCACTCATCGTCGTCAGGATCAGCAACAGATCTAGGCGAGCCTTTCCTATCTAGGAACTCAAGACCCACAGGCACTGGCCGACAACCTCGGTCTTCAGGCACTACCGATACAGGCAATGACGAACCGGACACGAACATATCAGTCGCGAACTGGTATTATTCTTTTCACATCTATTTGTGTTGCGCTCATTGTTATATTTGCTTGTGTAGTAGTCCGGAGTATCTAAAAAGTAAAGGCCGCATTGTCGGTCGCTATCGTGTGATGTGGAAGCCAATACGCCCCATAATTGAAGAGGGGATGGTACGTGATGCTGGCCAGGGGGGACATACCCTCGAAAGGTAGGTCTCATTTATATTATTAGATCACACGCTTACCCCTTATTTCCAAGCCGGCTTGTGCACGCTGTATACCGCAATTTGGTTGACATCGTTCCGCTCCTTCCGGACCTTATTCTCACCTCCGGGGAAAAAGGCATTCAAGCCGCTGCAGCTGCAGTAAGTAGCTTTGACATTGCTATTGTAGTTTTGATCAAACCATCTGCTAGCTCGAATATGGGCGACAAAAAGCCCGGGCAAGTGATGTGAGCAGCATGAAGATGCATATCCACATGTGGAAATCCTGGAGCCCTCCATTGGAAACCTCACAGCGTCACAAGATGGGCTTCCACAATGAATCAACAGGTAGACTTTTGTGCCCTGCCAATCTGAGTTGGGATGACGATAAGTAAGTCAATGTTTGACATTCAACACGAAGAATTGATATATTATGTACACGATTGCATAGCGTTCGCCGAGGTCTGATAGACGGCAGCATAATCGCCAATCCTACCGACTATCCACTATTCCTGTGGAAGGATGAGAGGGTCCACCCTGACCTCTTCGATGGCTTTCTCAAAGGGGACATTCTTGTTAGGGTAAGAATCTCGTGTTTTTTGGGTAATTTGTATCACTCATTGACTCGTGTTGCCAGTCTTATGTGCATCTGTTCATTGGTCCTACGTCGGCACACGAAGGCTCCAATGGTGGCGGCTCAACAAGAAAGGGAAATGCCGCTATGCACAGCATTCGGACGGTAACAATCTACTCGATCGCGTACGCAGCAACGATTGTACGTCGTCGTGTTCTCATCAGGAGCCGTCTACTTATGTGTCCTGTGTCCTCTACAGGTGCGGTTCGTCATGTCTGATCAAACAACCCTGATTGCGGGTGGGAAGCAGAAGGGACGCTGGCCGTACGAACGGTTTCACAACGAGCTCGTGAAGACCATGAAGAACATGCTGAAAGAGTATATCGAAAACCTACTAGAGTGGTGGAATCAGTAGGTGATTCACACCTCTTGCTGGATGCCATGACTCACCATGCACATAATTAGCACGATCTTCGGCAAAATCGAAGATAGCGATGACGACTTCGATGACATATTGCCGTCTGGACTGGCCAGCGCAATGAAGACTCAAATGGCGACCAAGCTAGCAGCCGGGAGCAGTAACAACCAACAATCATGATGTTGGGAAGCCAGTAGTATACCATGATTCAGCTTACCTCGTCTATAATCAAATATATTGTTTTTTCTATTATTTGCGTGATTCGGGTCAAGCCAGCCTGCAGATTGTAGCCAATTCTATATGAATTATTGTGAATTTTGCAATATTTACAAACCAATACTAATCTCACTGCGTCTTGGCTATAATCAGGTCATAACTGGAGCAATCTGCTGCAACATCTATAATTATTTTACTTGTTGTAGCCTATTTTGTGGTTCATAATCTAGACATAACATGGCTACAATCGCTGTGTTACGAATGTAATTTATTACGTGTGATTATACAACTGTTGCGAGAGATTATAGAGGTTGCGAACGATTGCGGCCGATTATGATGATCGGAACCCGGCTGCGAGTGCTTACATCATGCTTACAACATCCGAGACATTTCGCTGATGTAGCCTTTGGATTCGCGTTTTCTTTAAAAGGCAAACCACGTGACTCAGAAACAAGAAACAAAATTGAGACAGACGCGATCTTCTGACACTCAGACATACTTGCAAGTTGCCAGTCATTTCGACCCCCGCGATATAAAACGCGTGTTTTTACGCGTGAATCCTCTCCATATCCTCCCCATTTGCTCTGTCCAAGATGAACAAAAGCGACATGACCAAAGCAGAAATGCTGCGTAAACGATTCAGTCAACTCGCGAAGTACAACGACACCGGAGCGGGCAGGCATGAATCACGTTTATTTGGTTATCTCTATTCTCAACGGTTCAAATCTTTAGGTCTCTCGAAGAGTTGAAGAAATCCACAGGGGTTTTGAAAGGTCAAGAGTCGGCACGACTTCGTACATTTTGTTCGAACACACGCATGAACCCTGGTGAACATCTCGATGCGTTTGGAGAACTCATTATGCAAGGAAGTCTCCAGCTCGTCCTCATGGATAACCAAGTACGCTTAACTGAGAAGCCGAAAGATCTGTCAATGGAAGCAAAGAAGATGGCTGTGGCTGAAGACTACGACAAGATTCGCTGGGGTCCAACGTCAGTTCCTATCTACAATCTCCTTGGGCTTCTCTCCCAGATAATTCCACCTCTCCGGAAGGAATATTTGAGTATCGCTAAGTTTTTCATCGCATTCGGTGTCCCTGTACGGGGAACGGACTTGTCGGGCACCACGGCGCTCTCGCATTGTTTCTCGACCAAACCCAGCTTTGACCTCGAGTACGCTCAGATGCTATCTGATGCTGGTGGAGACGTAAATAACCGAAATCGATACGGTGGAATTGTTGCCCATGAGATTGTACAAGTGTATGATCCAAGTGATCCAGTCATCGTGGACAAAGCGACCAAGTCCCTCCAATGGTTTTTGGAGCATGGGGGAAGCGTTGACATAGCTGATGGAGATGGGATGACACCACGATTCATGATCGAGCGCCTTAAGAAAGCTATCCCGGCATTCTCGGCCCTCGTACGAAAGGAGGATGTGAAGAGAAAGCTCAAAGGAAGTCTGTGCTGCTCTTTGTGCGGACGTGACGAGGGAAAGTTATTGGCCTGTAGTAAGTGCAAGAAGGCGAAGTACTGCAGCCCACAAGTCCGCGGATGCCAGAAATGGGACTGGCCAAAACATAAGAAAGAGTGCCAATCTTAGGTACGCGTACTATTTCGCGACAAGGATGGTCTTCCTGTGTTATTGTTGCTCATCGTTCGGACTGTTCGGGCACAGGTTTCGGCAAACCATGAACAGTATAGACCTCCTTCTAATATTACGTTGAAGATGTGAGTCTTCCATCTGTATTCGTGCATGACAATGTATACTGACTCTCCTTTTTCGATGGATGCGTTCTTAACAGCTCATATAATCATCCAAATCCTATTCGTAAGTTTCCCGCACTATTTACGGGTTAGGTTTTCTTACCGTCTGTTTCAAAGATACTCTTCGGCATCATGTCAATACTACATCTCGTGACAATTGCATCTGGGTTACCTCCATGGACTTCCTCTCTGTTGCTCGATTTCGTGTCATCTGCATATTTTCATGTCCTGGCACACATGTCAACAGCTAACGTGTGTCTCTTGTGTTACCTGGTGATGGGACCGGTGTATATCTTTGCCGTCCGAAAGCCGCCACGCAGGGTTCGAGGTATTCATGAATTGCTCATTTGACCGCACCTTCGTAGTCTAACCTTTTGAATCGAAATGTTCACCCGCAAACGGCTAGGTCACATTCTATGATATGCGCGATTCGATCGAGTTTCGACCAGGCACCAAAGAACTCGGGTATGTTATTCTCAACCGCACGACTTACATTTGTTAACAATCTTCGCAGGCCATTGCATGCCATGGAAGAATGGAACATTTGCGACCGCGTGCTCGAAGCTCGAGACCTTGGATGAATTGCGTGAATGTATTGCCTCTCGATGCCCCTTCCGTCAAGTCCTCGTCCTGATCTGACCCTTCAATGCCTTCCTTCGATTTATCTGATTCATTCTCATGTTTCTTCATTCGCCGGAGCTACACGTCCGTATTTTTGGACCATCCTTGATGTCCGACCATCGTGTCAAAAGTATGTATAGGTAAGCCAAACTATGTCCCTGGTGCTGGCAGGAGCTAAAATATATATTGCATTTCCTTGTCGACGCTTGTGAGAATCAGAAATCAGAAGATACCATCAATTATAAGTGATGCGGGTAGAGAAATTAAGTATCTCCTTGGTTGTATCTCAGCTTCACGACCGACAATCACTCGGTGCCGAAGGGGAAGGTACGTCCTCGTTTTTGGCCTCGCCATCCGAGTCCTTCGGTAACAACACTAGGTGGGAACGTCATGCCTGATGTCTGGATTGGCCGGCACGTCTCGACCCTCGATCTAAGGTTGTTGTTGGGGAGCTGTCGTCTTCCCGGGCAGGATTTTGACATGATGATTGTGATCGTGAAGAAACATGCAGTAAATAAATTGAAGTCATTTTGGGTCTACGCCAGCAGGTGATGTCTTTCGCAATAGATCGGAATTAAGCTTAGTGGGTGTACCATCCAGCACCGCTGCGAATGGCAGAGAACCAGTATGCGCCGCCGTCAGACATGGGACCCTAGATCAAAGTGAGAAAACATATGAACGAAGAACTGTTATTCATAGGTCATCTATTCTTAGGTTTCGCAGGAAATCACAAACATCAATCGCCTGCGAACATATAGGACTATTAGAAGATAAACCTTCGGCTACCTTTTTCGACTTACAATCAGGCTTCTCGGATTCTTCTGAGAAAACATAGTCTCGTTTGACTAGAAATGTAGGCTGGTTTCTCAGTGAATGACGTTATCCTGACGTCTATGTTTTCATAAGATCTCTCGCATTCTGACCCCAGCTTTCGGGCTCGAATGACAGACAGCCGCAGATTCGGCGCAGTGACAACTCTTATCGCCATAATAAACCCCAGAGCTGATGTGAATGGGATGCTCCCTATTTCGATCGCGATGGCTTCGCGGTGAATGATTCGTATCCATCCTCCAATGGACGAGCGTCAAAAATGATAATATTGACAGGAACACGAGTGGCATTTTAGTCAAGATTGACTTGTTCAAACCGAGCCAGCTCAAACCGAATGATATTCAAAGCGTCGGCGGAATGTCGAAAATTGGCAACTATTTCTCAGACGGGTTTACAACCTTGAAGGCGCCGGTATAGCGACTGTTTATAGGTGGAAACTGGTTTTTTTGGATGTCTTTCTCGCGTCCAGGCCACTCGGAGAAGTATTACCGATTATCTCTCTAGATCTCTGGTTAGCTTGATTTTTTATGCCGAGGCATTCAATTTTGGTCATATGGCACCGTCATTGTAGGTACCATGCTAGCCAATGAACAGAAGTATCCTAGGGCAACAATTGTATCCAAGATCTATCCAAAGTTTCGGTGCATGTCTTGGGAGATAAACAAACCAGAGGTTTCCGGATTCTGCAGAAGGCAACCTAGGGCCGCGGAGCAGGGTATTCTACACCAATATTGCATAGGTTACATTGCAGTTTTATCGAGAGTTTTTTTTGAAGAGTGTGGACCTGCAAAAATCATATGATGGAGGAAAGTAGTCGCCATAAACTTCATGAAACGTCTTCCCAAAGAACCCTACAGCCTTCGAATTGTGTGCCTTCAATTGGAGAGGATTCTTGGGAACGTCAAGCAGAAACTGTCTGGTTAAGCGTCCACTCAGGCAGGCCGTAAGCCGCACTGAAGGAGTCCTAAAGCTACTACGGTCTAAAGCTGTACCTGGAAGTGTGGAAGGGGATAATGACTCTAAAAAATCCGTTTCTTCAACGTTGGAAGTTGGAACAATGGCTTTACTGGAGCTTTACTTGGAACTTGTGGAAATCGTCGGTGGGCAATGAATAAGTTCTGTCAACGGCCTGAAAAAAAATATAGGCCGTGAATCACCACTGACAAGCACCTACCGGACTTTCTTCCGCATTCCTCAGGCAGCCTTAGCAAAGTCAAAATCAAAGTCAAAATACTAGCTCGACTCGAGCTAGTATTTGTCCCGGGAGGGCCGGGCCGAGATCATGATCTCTCGATATCTCGTCGCGCCAGGCTTAAACTTGACCACAACTTTGAACTGCTGGGACCTGAATACTGGTTCTCACTCACTCACTCCAACCTGGCCGTCGGCATTGTCATGTCAAAACACATCTTACCTCACGCTCTGAGTATTCCAGCAATTGAGAAGCTACGAGGAAAGCGTATTGTCCTCGCATCGAACAGTCCCAGAAGAAAAGAGATCCTGCGCACATTTGTGCGTGTAACTGCACCCTCTAGAGGTTGCTGATCAGCTTACTTATGCGCCTTGCATCTTCATCATCTTTTGAACGTCTGTAACACTGCGTGTTCTGTGAACGAATGCAAATTCTCAATAGGGTCTCGCACCTGACATTGTACCATCGACATTCAAGGAGGACCTGAACATCAGCCACTTCCCAGAGGTTCATGAATACCCTGTCGCAACGGCGACATACAAAGCTGTTCAGGTTTATGAAAAACTAGTAGTGAGTAACCACTGATGCTTCGACCTTGATGAATACTCATCTTGTTTACAATTCGGCAAGGAAGAACATCCTGACGATGCTCCCGATCTCGTCATTGCAGGTCTGTCCCATACAGCTCAAGACTGTGGCTCCACTTATTGATCTTGAATCAGCCGATACGGTGGTCCTGACTCATGCTCAGCCCGTCACTTCGGACACAGACTACTCAATGTTGCCACAAGTTAATCAGGAACTACTCGAGAAGCCTTCTTCAAAAGAGGAAAATCTCCGGATGTTACTGGATATGAACGGCGGTGTATGTGAAGTGGTCACTGGTGTCGTTGTCGGTAAGTCTTGTCGATTTCTGGTTTGTCTCGAGAGCTGATTCTCCATTCTTTATCTATATCTCTTCAGTATACCCGGTTTTGACGGCCCCTGGTTACAATACGAAGTCAGTATTTAATCACTACTCTAGTTGCGGGATTGTATTGATGGATATCCTATGTAGATCAATAGATGAACGGTCTCTGGTGTATTTTGCAGATAACCCCAGACACATCATTGATGCATATGTCGAAAGTGGAGAGGGTATTGACCGTGCAGGCGGATTTGCGATCCAGGTCTGTCTCTTCCCATTTTCAATCTCCTTAATCTAAAACCATACAGGGTCTGGGAGGGATCCTTATTCGTAAGATAGAAGGTGATTACAACAATGTTGTGGGCTTCCCGGCGGCTTCGTTTTTCAAGCTTCTGGATCTGTTGGTCGAGGAAGATCCAGACTTTTTGGAGGTGTAGAGTCAATCATCCTATGTGGTATTCTAGTACCTGAAGTGATAGTGTAAGGACAATGTAGTTACAAAGTTACAAATGACTGCGTCTTTACTACCGAATGTGTGACGCTGTTTACATCGCAAGGCGTCGGCCTCCCTCATCAGATCGCCTCGGCATAATCGCTCACGCGCCGACGCGTTAGCCACAACCAGCTACTCAAAAGCGCGTTTTACAGTACGTAGAGCTCTTATTGACTGCATTTGACATGTAAGATAGGCCCCTCACCCCGAAAATTGGAGCTAAAACAGATATTTTTCCAGAAAATCTCGGTTATGAGATTTCGCGCGTCAATTGTCAACGTTCCGACCTTCTTTCGTTCGTAAGGGATTCAAGTCTCTGTGCCACGCTTCTGAAGAACTTCATTACAGGGACTATACAAGCAATTGAGAAACTCCAGAAAAAATGCATCATCAAGTTCACAGAGACGAACATGCACATCATTTGCAATAGCGAAGCGAATGAAGGTGGCATTCAAGTTTGGTCGTAAGTCCCTCACCCAAATTTACGCGACATAGGGAGGTGTTCAAAGGAATACCGCAGACAGATCAAAGTTGACTCTTTGTTCACTAATTATCGAATCCAATCCAATGCCAACAACGAGATAACTATGGCCCTTGCTTCTGAGGCGCTCCTTGGTGCTCTCAGATCTGCCTCTACCTCATCAAACTCGACGTCTTCGTTTGACACCGAGGAGGTGGTGATGAAGCTTGCGAAGAAGAACGATCAAGCATTGCTTACGTTCGATATCAGCGGGCAAACACGAATAGGCCATAAACTACGCGTCGCGCATGATGTCAAGATCGAAGTGATGAAGCCTGGAGATGTGGCTAAATTGGCGGAACCTCTGTGTCCGGAGCCTGATGTGCGTACACATCTTTGTTGTTCTTGTGCTATAATCAAATAATGACCTTGCTATCAGCTCCACATTCTGCTTCCACCACTTCAGAAACTGCGCACGATCGTCGAACGTCTCCGACCCATGTCCGACGTTCTTGCCATCCGGGCAAACAACAATAAACGTCTCCAACTGGCTATCAGCACAGAGGGTGTCAGAGTAGAGACCGAATGGAGAGAATGTCAAAATCCTAAAAGTACCTATCATCTGATCAATTCTAGCGAACTCATCCCAATCATCGATCGTTCTCGCAGCACATGAAGACGACCAGATGGTCGAGCCTCCTGACCCCGACAAGATGTTCACCGTACTAATCTCCACGCGCAGTTTTCTCAAGTTCTTGAACAGCCACGTTGTGTCAACCACCACCATTGCTTGTAATGCACAACCTTTCTTCCTGATCTTTCTTCCGCCTCGCTGATTCAGGCTATCTGCAGGTATTTGCCAACACCACTGCGTCATTTTATATGTCTATATTGGTGACGTGGCAGATGCGGGAGGCGTGCTGACATTTTATATCCCGGCCATAATCGACGAGGAAGATCGATGATGGATGTTGCGGAAATTTTGGCTCTCTCACTTCTTGATGGTCTCTGAATGAGCCTTGCCCTCCCCTCCGAGGAAAAAGATAATTGGTACATCGGCCTCTGTTTCGAATCTTTGGCCGGCAACTCTCCTCCTTGAAAGCATTGCATGCTCCATCTCTCGAGATTGCAATTTCGGCTCAGGATGATTTGTCCTATAAACACATACTCTCGGCTCCCATTGAATATACCATAGCCAATGTAGATAGTATACCCCGCTTTCCCCTGACACTGTACATATAACACATCGACTGATAAAACTTTTGACGATGTACATTTGTTCGCGACAATGATTGACTTTCTGCCGACATGAAGGCACTCGATCGTTTTCATGAGTCAAATATGATATGTTCAGCGAGTATTTGGCGAGTATCATACCTGGTAATTGACAATGATGGTAGGCCTTGTAAGACTGTCCGGAAGAGACAGTGGTACAAGGCCTGTTACCAAGATGAATGAAAGAAACAGGCCAAGAACTTACTTTGCTGGCTCACAACCTGATCTGCGATACGTGTATGGGCTGAGCCCCGCTGAGGGAAAGAGAAGCGACTACGGAGACGGCTGCCTCGACGCCTTGGATTGTAAGAAGTTTGATGGAATTTGGTAGCCATTGGTCGATCCTTCACCTAGGCATGACTTCAGTGCATCATGATATACAGAATTCTCGTTGACAGAAAAGCCTCAAAGAATCACTTCGAGCATGATGTGTTGTGCAGCCAACTCGGCTTGAAGATGAAGGGTACACAACGATGCATCCCAGAGTTGGCTTCAGATCGTGCCTCCATTCCAAGTCTAGTCCAGATATCTTATCGTACACCTATGGGGGTAGCGAACGTGTGGCAGTTGAGATGAGATGGTTTGAAATACCATGAACGAGATTTGGGTTTGTAGGGGTTTCCTTGTTGAACAAAACTTGATGGCAGTAAGGTTGGAAGGACACATGTGAAGATGAGATGTTGAAGAGAGAACCACGAAGAGACCGTCGGCATGAATGGAGAATGAGAATGTGAGAGGCGAGCTAGAAACAACATGTGGAGGTGACACTTGAATTAATGGCCAGTTATCGACCTCTAGGCCTGTGGATCAACGTGGTGAACACACACAGAGCGACGTCGGCTTGTATCAGAAATAACTCGAACTACCTTCTATGCGTGCCTTGAGTGTTAGTGAGGATACGCTGGATATCAGGACAATACGGGGCGCGTGGAAGATGATCGAATGATGCAAGAGGAAATCGATTATTGGGAGATACAGTAAATCTTGTACCAAAACGGCACCTTTGCGATTTCGTTATCGATGAACAAAAGTAACAATTTACTGTCTGCGAATCACGATTATACATAATCATAAGGTGAAGATAGCACGGGCCTTCAAACCAATGACTCCTCCACCTTTTCCATCCCATCCTGGGATCGTAGCTCGGCAAACAGGACATCTTCAAGAACAGGAAGGTCAGAACAATTTTATGCCTGACATAAACAACATACCGAGCAAGGCCTCCTTCTGGTGTCAACATAACCGTGGCTCGCTGCATCGTAGTCTTCACGGCAGTAAAAAGACAGACCCCACAGCAGATATGCCCGCAGGGAGTCAGCGTCGCATTCGTGGGAGGGGAGAAGCATATCGGGCATGTGTAGCCGGAGAGCAGTTCCGACTTGGATTTCTTGACTGCCTGAGGTGGAGGCGAAGGTTGTTTGACGGTTTCTTTCCCTTTTCCTTTCTGAGCGCTGGTTATTTCTTTGGTTGGGGAATCGGATATGAATATAACGTCGTCGGAGGATGTGGCCTTGGCTTTTCCCTTCCCTTCCCGAGGAACACGTAGAGGGCTAGCCGGGTCTCCTGTAGGGTAGAAAGGAGGTTAGTGGACATGTACACTTGAAGGACAAGGATCACGCACCCGAAGCATTGGACGGTTCACTCAGCAAGATGAGCCCGGCAGCAACCTCGCTGTCAGAATCCATATGTTGCACCAACTCGGAGAAAGATGGCAGGGCCTGACTTTGGGCACCGGCCGGCGACGATTCGTTGGATGCTGATCTCTTTCTCTTCAACGCACTGGTGCTCGCGGAACCACCCTCTTCATTGTTCGGCATGATTGGCCTCGAGAACCCTGCCAGAGGCTCCCAAGGGTTCATATTTGACACGAATCCTTCCAGACCGTCAGTTTGCGAGGGTTGTGCGACCATTGACGATCTGCGGGAGTTGCTTGAATGTGAGCTCCCACGCGAACCAGATCTGGATACAGAATGGGCCGAGCGGGCTTCAGACCGAGCTATTGAGGTGGTTCTGGATCGCGGAACTAGTGGCCTGCTTGTTGAAGGTGCTGGTAGGTCATCTGGAATGGCATCTTCTGCCAGTCTTGTTTTAGCCCGTGTTGACCTGCGCATCGAGTAGATGCTTCGGAGTCGTTGATATCTATCGACCATATGTCAGACGCGCTTTTCATAGCGAAGAATAAAAATTATATACTTGAATGAGAAGTTATGCGGTAGAAGAATCAGAGTGGTGTTGAGGTTGCGCTTTTAGGTACGCTTGGTAGCCACCACAATTATGTTTGGCTAAACGCCTCACAATAGCTCACAATAACGCCAACAAGGTACATAAGTAGAACAAAGTAGAACAAGGTCTCTCTCGTTCAGGTAAGACCATAACAAACCAAGTAACATTTTCGTACAACAGCATGGCTACCACGAAGTGAACAAGTAAACCTCGACGCGAAAGAAAATTCTGATACTCCCAATCGTACACCTCGTTTATGTGAGTTTGGAATGGGTTTGTGATTGAGCCTTCTCGATCTCATCACAGCATCTTCCAATATCTCATAAGCAAATGATTCAATAACGGTACTGCAAAGGTCTATCTCGAAAATCGAACCAGCAGAAGAAATTCAACGACAAGAAGTCACCGGGTCGTGGCACGTTTTTCGAACACCCGAATCCCAACATACCCGGGTACAACTTTCAGTATCCCCAAGATTTCTTGCCTCGATGTTCCTTCCGAAAAGAGGACGGCCTACTAAATCTGTTAGCACTGGCGCTTTGTCACTCTTTGAACCCCCTGCTCTGGTCTTCTATCTGCATCCGGACATGCGTGAAAGACCTCCGCATTCTCGATTTATGGCTGAAACGATCAGGCAGACATGCTCCTCTGCCGCTGTGTGCTGGGGTGTCTTCAGGGATACGACGACGAATCGTACGTCCAGGTCTTCAAGAAATTCCACTTCATGTCTGGTCGCTGGGAGTGTTTCCGCATGGTGCTCGACAACTCCGCAGCGCAACCATATTCTGCAGGTTGTCGGGATGCGCACGTCCTAGAGGAGCGTGCGATCTACGCACACCGCGATAGATTCGAGAGGAACAATGAGAGTCTGGAATCTGCGCCTAATCTTCGGGTCCAGGACTGGCAAGGCTCGCAACGTACTTGGAAGCATGCATCTCAATCTGACAGAGAAGTGGTATTCGTTTTAGTCGAGATTGGCGATTGTCAATATTGATGTGGAAATGTCGAGCGATAACTCTATGATGTTATTTGGCCACTGCCAAGGTTACACATGAGGCTCGACGGGACACATATTAGTATAAATTTGACTAATACTCATGGTATAAATGTAGATCAACCTACAACCACCTACACCAAATCATACATCCAAAATACAACATCCAACGATTCCAATAATATCACATAGCAACATAATCCCTCTTGAACTTCTTCCTCTCCATCTTCTCCATCTTCTCCCTCTCCTCCTCCTCCCACTTCTCCAGAAGCTCCTTCTGCGCCGCAAAGAGCGCATTTCTCAATCGCCGTTTTTCTTGCTCTTGCTCGTAGTGTTTCTGTTCTTCTGCCTGGAGCTTTTCGGCCAGGGCGTAGCTACAAAGCAAACATATCAGCTCACTGACACCCCGCAGCCAAGGCATTCGAATGCAGAACTTACTCGGCCGTATCCACCACCCCAACCTGTACCACCTCAGTTCTCTTCAAAACCCCTTCCACCGTATCGCCCGCCCAATCCCCACCCACAGGCACGGATTCTACGAACTTGGCATCCACGAACGTGGACGACCCCCCATCGATGTCTTCCAGCCGCTCCCAGACGATGCTTGATTCCTTCAGGAATACTTGATCTGTTGCTAGTGTGTAGAGGGCTGATCCTTGGCTGTCTCGAGGCTTATACAAGACTGACACATGTGAGTTCACAAACAGCGCAACGAGCGACCCCGGCTTGAGCGTCGCAGCGAGATGAAACAGCCCATGGTAAGTCATGTGCCCACTCGTGCTGTCGACAAACCGTTTCACGACCACCGCATCGTCGATCTTCGCCCTCTCCTCTTTCGTCCACATCCTCCTCACCCCTGTGCTTTCCGGCCTTCTGTCTGGGATAGCGTCATCGTCAACGACGAACTTCCCCCGTGTCAGATGGTCCACCTCGGCAATAAGCATCATAGCACTATCGTAATCCCCCACCCGCTTCAGGACGGGGTATTCGAGGCTCGAAGGGTCGACTAGCCACCCGTGCACGAGCGGGATGTGCAACTGCGCAAAGAGCTGTAGGGCGCCGCCGTTGCCTGCGGGGCGGAATGTAGGGGAAGCAAATAGGGGGTTGAGGTCGAGGCCTTCTGTTGGGGTGCGGTGGTTATGATTCTTGATGTCGTGTAATGGGAGAATGGGGACGTACTCTGGGTATGAGGCAATACAGAGAGCGCGGGCGACACGTCGGTGCCGGGATACGTCATAAGGAGGTATTCAGCGATTTTTTGGGAGAGGAATTCGTAGGAGACAGTTGTGCGCATTGGTTGGATGGTGATGTTTCCGCGGAGGATGAGGATGTTGCCTGTTTTAAGAATGGTGGAGGTCAGCGTGACCTGACATGCTCATAAAGGAAGGATCAATGGGCAGCTTGAAAAGACAGGGCGCAATGTCATCCTTGCTCTACACCTGGAGCAAACTAGCAAGGCTGCGCAACATCCAGAATCGCCTCGGGTAGAAACCCATAGTTCCCCAGAACGAACTACCGCGTCTTTGTAACGCAGGCATAATTCCGATGCACAGCAACAGCACAATCAATTGACGCGCATTGGAACGCGTGTCTTACTTGAAAAGACCAGGATTGGATGAGAGTTTCAACCAAATCATGACAAGAGAGCACTGCTCCAGAGTTCTTTGGTCAAGACAACCTGGGGCTTGAGAGAACCTCTGCTGAGGCGGAGTGCAGTATGCGCGAACAGGGCGTCTAGGCTAGACCAAAGTATTACGAGTGAATGTGAGACTGACATATTGCAAGAAACGAGCATGGCCTACGCAAACCACAGAAAGTATTAGCAGTTGCTGTGCGTTGACAACAGTAGGAACAACGCACCCGTTACGTTTCTGTGTAATGATCTTCAAATTCCGTCCTGCGAAATTGATGTCCTTGAGAGACCAGACCTCGGCGTGGGAAGACTGAACCATAGGCGACATGGTAAGATATGATGATATGGTGGAATAAGGGAGAGATTTGGTATCTGCGGTCAGAAAGCGATTATCTTTAAGCATGGTGGTCAAGAGATTTGATTAGGGAGTATAATAGGCAACAAACAACTATGTGTAGAGTAGTAAGTAGTGCGAAACTCAAAAGACAAATGAATATATGTATGTCATGCCAATGCCATGCATACAATGGATCTTATGAGGTGTAACCCACCTGGAGCACAATTAAATAACACCTTGCTGTAGTTGGTGCTATTGCTATCCTTTTGACCCGACCTGCTGCTGATTGTGCTGTACTATTCCGTCCAATTGTTCAAGTCGCGGTCATAAACTAAACAAATATGCAATTCATCACGCATCAGTCAATTGTTCGTGAATTAGTTTGAAGGCCATTGCTTGGCATGGCATTGACGAGTCCAATGCTTTTTAGTTTAACTGTGAATACTGGTAACATACCCCGGCACATTCGACTTACCTGCAACGAACAACGGCTATATCGGGGCAACGGAATCGCGGAGATTGTGCAAGGATTCGTCCTATCATAGGTCTGGTTTGATTCATTGTGCACGAAACCGACACAAAAGTTACTCACTAACTTTTTGCTACTGTCTCTTTCCCAGGGTATACTGCAGAATGCGCGCATGACTTCTACGGCCCATAGCATGGCACACATAATGCTCGTTGACCGTTGGTTGATGGGTGCAGTGGCGAGTGCAATACGAAGCCGTACGTGATTTCAGGAAATAACTTTTGAACACTTGTTGAATACCATAGTAGGATTATCGGTTGTAATCAAATCGCAAAAGGACTGAATTTCGCATACGCCACGTGAAAGAACATGTACCCTAACATAGTGAGTCATAGGTGTAGGATTTGAAGACTGACCACGGGAGTCAGTTGGAGTCGGTACGACGGGTACGCAAAACTAAGGAACAGGAAAGCAGGCGGAGTTCAAAGTTGGGAATTGAAAGATACTGTTTCCGACACTCAGTTGTTACCGTCCTGTCAGTAACGATTTCGAGTCAGCGGGAAACAACACAACAATAGCATTGGGCTGCCAACCAGGGTAGTATGTCAGGTAAGTCGCCGACGAAGAGTATGGAAGCAAGCTAGCAACCGTCACACTATTCCTTTCAACAATAAACACATGGAGCTTTTTGTTCGTCGAAGACTTAAGATCTGTGCACATACTTGAGCGCTCTGCATCTTCAAAAGACTTCCCTTTGACATCGATCACTTTCTGCTGGGAGAACAGCAGGCGCCCTTCATCATTGGTACGAAACCGTCTTCATTCAACTCTTCAAAGTTACAGTCCTGACTTGCTCTGTAGATTTATACTGTAACGGGATACTTTCCGAGTATGCCGCGTCTGCTCAAAATGATAACGGATTGGCGCCTCAGGAGCAAAGAAGTGACCCCTCGAGAGGGTACCGACGTATCGGAAAACGAATTGTCTCCTTTGTCAATCGAATTTCAAGTCTCTCGTCCGACTGTCGACGACACTGAACCAGGTTGGTTGTGCCCCTTTGGAAAAATGTCACATATCGACCTTCTATCCGCAGCCGACTTCCCTCAGGCCAAGCCTCATGACGATTGTGGAGCTTCCCCGTTCCAGTGTATGACCAGGACGCAACAAACCACTGACAACGGCCTGACAGCTGGACAAATCTTGAAGAATCAACGTGACAATGAGGAACAGGTCGTCGCCACCCCCAAGCAACTTGTCCGCATGTCCTATCACACTACGACTTCCTCTCCGGCTTCCTTTGATCAGCAAGCCACGCATTCCGCATCTTCAGGTATCACAACCCTGCCCTACGAGATCCTCAGTCATATTTTCGTCATATATACATTTGAAGACGAAAAGGTCGATCCAAGATTTCCGTTTCTTGTTCCTGACAAGAGTAATGGACCTCTTCACATATGTTCGATATCGAGGCAGTGGCGGCAGATCGCATTGACCACTCCAATCCTATGGTCCTCAATTTTCGTCTGCCAACATCCAGATTTGAAATTGGTCAAGCTATGGCTTGAGCGATCGCAATCCCACCCGCTCACTCTTCGCCTGGCACCGAAAGCCGGTGGTGATAAAATTCCAGACTTGCGATTCACAGATGCGGTGTTCTCGTTATTTTCCACACAACTCCATCGTTGGCGCACAATTTCCTTCTGCTTTCAAAAGTCGACTGAAATAGCCTTTGTCAACCTGCCGTTGTCGGATGCCACATTGCTGGAGCAAGCCAGCCTGAGTACCAGCGGGAGCAACTTGGACAACGGCACAGTGATTTTCGCACCGCTCTTAGCCTGCCCTTCACTTCGACTATTGTCATGGCTAGGAGATCGCTATCTTCCTTTAAGCGCGGAAAGCACATTTTGGTCCCAGTTAACCTCCATTGATCTTCATGGTTGCGCATTGTCGGTCAGTGAATACGTGACCCTTCTACGACACTGTCCCAACACTTCCAGGCTAGCCCTCTGGCACACGTTCGATAGTCAATTGGACAACGAATATCCACACACCATCCTTCCCAATTTGCAGGAGCTTATTCTCAAGGGTTCTGCGTACGACTTCAGCAGGGTCTTTAACTTCTTTACTATGCCGGCCCTCCGTCACCTCATGGTGAACCATGTTTCCTCTGGAGACTGTTACAATAACTTGCGAGCCCTTCTTGAACGGTCTGGCTGTCGGCTTGAAAGATTCAGCCTCGATGACTCTTTTCTCACACAGCTTGATGTCATTGCCTTCTTCCAAGATTCAATTGTTCGCTGTATTCCCAGGGTCTCTTTCTATGTTACCGATAAATCCATGGATCACCATGCTTGCCTTGCTGCCTTCAACGAGACCAGCCTCAGCAAGACTCCTGTATTTGGAAAGCATGACTATGGAGTGGTCCTGATGGGTTGGGGAGAGCCTTGGTATATGTTCTACGTCTCGATTTGAAGGACGGAGTCCATTACTGAATGTGGTCTATCATGAAAGTCCATTATACATACATGTAAATTCTATGCTATACAGTAGTGATTTGTTTCATTGACCGTTCGACATCATAGGGAACGTGTTGTAGAGCCTTGGTCGTCCAGATAGTGACAACGGAGCGAGGTGTTTTGACAATGCTCTGAATTGTTCCACGGTCGTTTCGAGAATTACTCAGAACCAACCTCTCGAGTCTCTCCGAGGAATCGAAGATGAACTTAGTTAACAATGTCATTGGAAAGTCTGGCCCAATGAGCTCCAATCTTGTGACATTGCATGAAGACCGCACGAGGAAGCTTTGCAGTCCTTGGAAGTGATCAAGCCCATTGAGCTCCCGTATCAGTTCCAAATCTGTCAACGTTGGGATCCTCAAGCGATCAAGTAATGTTCCAACATTGATCGAGGATGAAATGGAGAGTGTGATCAGCCTTCGTGGGTTGACATCTTTTGTGAGAGCCTCGCCGATGCTTGCTATGCTGAAGGTAGCCGACTCGAGGTTTGGACAACGACCAAGGAGGGTCAAGCATTCGCTAACGCTCATTGCACTCGTCACTTTGATTGCTTTGAGCTGGGACCTAGCAGAATCGTTTAGATCCTCGACATCTGAGAAAGATGGGAAGATGTATGGATCCAAGTTATATTTGCTATCCGGCGAGGTTGCAAGTGCGACAGATGTTGATGGGCCATCGGATTGTCCTGCGTTGGCGTTTGGCATAAATTCGTCTTTGGGTTTAATTGCCGTTTTGTCGCTGTACGGAAAATTTGTGCTCGAAGCTGTTGAAGCGTTCGGGGATTCTACATCGGTCCATCGGGACGAACTGGGCGTAGTGATGATGACGCTTGAAACAAAATTGAGTCCAAAGTCTCTCGGCCCCAGCCTTGGAGCACGGCCTGGGTCATGTGAAGAAGTGCTGCTTGAAGCTGCACGAGAACCCCAAGACATGGAAGTGTCCGTCACAAGAACAGGGAGGGGCTCAGCCGGAGAGGTATATAGCCCCAGTGCATTGGGTGGCATGCGAAGTCGTGATACTAGGCCGGAAACACGAGCACGGAAGCCGTGCATTCCTCTTCGCAGTCCAGATCCTTGATGAGAGTGCTGTGGCAGTGGTATACGCTGCAGTCTTGGAAGATCGTGGTATTCCGGGACGTGTATTCCTCCTCGCAGTGCAGATTCTTGCTGTGGCAGTGGTATATACTGCCGTCTTGGAAGTGATGGGCATTCCAATGCTTGTTCTAGTTCCGGGAGACGAGGCACTTGACTCCTCTGCAAATTTCTCAGGTCCATGACAGCGGATTTGAAACTTCGTAGGAAGGTGTTCAGGAGGCGTGAGTCTACTTTGTGGCGATCAGTCACGAACGACGTGAATAGGGTGATGATAGGGTACGAGGAACGAGGAGGTTGTGCAAGGGTAATAATCTATGTTGATCCTCACAGCGAGTATAAATACATTCACTTCACCTTACGTTAACCGAGGACAATTTGAGGACAATGCCTCGTTATTCCGTTGCAGGCCTCTCCGAACGGTGCCACGGAAACGCTGTCGGTTTGTAAGCCGTGGGCATGGTACAAGTGGCCTGACATGATCGCCATGCCATGGACAACAAAGTCGTTGCCTGGAGTGATAGTGAAAGTTGAAGGGTGTTTCTTTCCGTTAGCGAATGCGACGGCACAAATGAAGTCGGTCTATTACAGAAAGAGCGGGTGACATAAGGCAACATACAACGACTCCGGTCGGGAGGCAACATGGCTCGCAACGGATGCTGGAAGACAAGAGTTACTCCATTAAGCGCTCTGCGCTCCTTATCCGTAAAAGTGCGAGCTTGGCAAGCTTTCGTGAGCTTCAATGAATATTTGGCCGCATCCTTAAACCAAGACTTGTTCACGCACGTAACCCAAAGTGCATTATTATTGTTGTAGACAGATATTGGATCCATTAAGAGAAATGGTTTCAGCGAGGATGCATGCTGAGAATCGGAGTCCTTTGTTGGCTGCCTTCCTGCCACGAACACCCATCTTAATGTGCATCACTCTCACTCTTCGCAAACATTCATTGCATTTTGGCTATTGCAAACTGAAATGAAGGATATTTCGGGAGGTACAAGCTCGGACAAGACGAGGGCAGACTATACATCCTCTGCTTTCACGGCCATCTTGATCAATGCACATGTCCCCGATTTTATTGTATGACAAGTACAGCATGTCCAGGACCTGTACCCAAGCTTCCGCGGGAAATTGAGAAGGCTCAAGTTGCGTACATGATATGATCCATAATCTTTTCCGGTAGTCTACAAGTAACCTTCCATATTATGGCGCACTTCCAAATGAAGGTCCTCTGGAATCCGGTTGCAATATTAATCTATGTCTTCCTGGGTCAGTTATGGTCAGTGGTGTGAGCAAACAATTGATGCTGCACTGCGAGTCGAAGAAATCAGGACAGCACTAGCAATCTCAGCCGCCAAGTTCAACAATATCAAAAACGCTCTAAATCAAGTCAGGACTTCTCAAGTCAACACCCAGTCGATGTTATGCTCTACATTAATACGAATTTGACTGATACTCATGGTATAAAATTAAATCAACCTACAACCACCTACACCAACCTATACATCCAAACTACAACATCTAACGATTCCAATAATATCACATAGTAACATGATCCCCCTTTAACTTCTTCCTCTCCATCTTCTCCTTCTTCTCTTTCTCCGACTTCTCCAGAAGCCTTTTTTGCTCCGCAAGGATCGCCTTTCTCCGTCGCCGCTGGTCTTGCTGTTTTTGTTCTTCTGCCTGGAGCTCTCGGGCCAGGGCGTGGCTACAAAGCAAACATATCAGCTCACTGACACCCCGCAGCCAAGGCATTCCAATGCAAGACTTACACGACCATATCCACCTCCCCAACATGTACCACCTCAGTTCTCTTCAAAACCCCTATCACCGTATCACCCGCCCAATCCCCACCCACAGGCACGGATTTTACGAACTTGGCATCCACGAACGTGGACGACCCCCCGTCGATGTCTTCCAGCCGCTCCCAGACGATGCTTGATTCATTCAAGAATACTTGATCTGTTGCTAGTGTGTAGAGGGCTGATTCTTGGCTGTCTCGAGATTTATACAAGACTGACACATGCGAGTTCACAAACAGCGCAACGAGCGACCCCGGCTTGAGCGTCGCAGCGAGGTGAAACAGCCCATGGTAAGTCATCTGCCCACTCGTGCTGTCCAAAAACGGTTTCACGACCACCGCATCCTCGATCTTCGCCCTCTCCTCCTTCGTCCACGTCCTCCTCACCCCTGTGCTTTCCGACCTTGTGTCTGGGATGGCGTTATCGTCAACGACGAACTTTCCCCGTGCCAGATGGTCCACCTCGGCGATAAGCATCACAGCACTATCATAGTCCCCCACCCGCTTCAGGACAGGGTATTCGGGGCTCGAAGGGTCGACGAGCCACCCGTGCACGAGCGGAATGTGCAGCTGCGCAAAGAGCTGTAGGGAGCCGCCGTTGCCTGCGGGGCGGAACGACGTGGGGGATGTGAAGAGAGGGTTGAGGTCGAGGCCTTCTATTAGGGGGCGGTGGTTATTATTTTGGATGCCGTGTAATGGGACAGAATGGGGACGTACTCTGGGTACTAGGCAATATAGAGAGCGGGGGCGACACGTCGGTGCCGGGATACGCATTAAGGAGGTATTCAGCGATTAGTTGGGAGAGGAACATATAGGAGACAGTTGTGCGCGTTGATTGGATGGTGATGTTTCCGCGGAGGATGAGGATGTTGCCTATTTGAAGAAAAAGAATGGTGGGGGTCAGCGTGATCTGCCTGGAGCGAACGAGCAAAGCTGCGCAACATCCAGAAGCGCCTTAGGTAAAAACCCGCAGTTCCTCGGAACGACCTACGCGTCGTTGTAACGCAGGCATAATTCCGATGCATAGAAGCAGCACAATTAATTGACGCGCATTGGAACGCGTCTTCCTTGAGAAGACCAAGATCGGGGGAGAGCTTTGACCCAGACTTATTTATGACAAGCCCTGTGCCAGAGTTCTTTGGTAGAAATGCTGGTGCTTGAGAGAACCTCCGCTAAGGCGTAGTGCAGTATGCGCGAATGGGGCGTGTAGTCTAGACGAAAAATATCGCGAGTGAATGAAAAACTGACATATTGCAAGAAACGAGCATGGCCTGTGCGAAACACAGACAGTATTAGCAGTTGCTGTGCATTGACAACAGTAGGAACAACGCACCCGTTGTGGTTCTGTGTTATAATTTTCAAATTTCGTCCTGCGAATTTGATGTCCTTGAGACACCAGTCTTGGGCTTGAGAAGACTGAACCGTAGGCGTTTCTTGCGTCATGGTATGGTATGGTATGGTGGAAGTAGGGGTTGTTGGTATAGAATTCAACGAAAGCAATCGTCTTTAAGCATAGTTGTCGAGAGATTTGATTAGGGGGTATAATAGGCAAACAACAACTATACTCGAGTAGTAAGTAGTGCGAAACTCCAAAGACAATATGTCATGCCAATGTCATGCATACAATGGATCTTATGAGGTGTAACCCACCTGGAGCACAATTAGATTCCACCTTGCTCTAGTATGTGCTATTGCTATTCTTTCAACCAGGCTGCTGGTGATTGTACTCAGTACAATCAGATTGGTTGAAATGGTACAGTACAGTACTGTACCATTGTTACGGGTTGTGGACTGAACAAATATGCAATTCATCACGCATTGGGAATCCAGAGAGTCTCAGGATATGAATATCGCGTTTATGGTTCGTTTCCGACTGATAAATCATTCTGTATTTGCTTCATTATGAATTAAAGCATCTGGATTATAAATAACGGCATCCTCTATGAGTAGCACCAAAGTCAGCCAGGCTTCACCGACACCCATTCAAACAAAAATAAACGCACCTCTCCCAGACCAGCCTCACACGTTCATAAACGCATCCCTCCGCGACCCAACAACCTTATACCCTCTCGGCGCCTTCCTCGACATTCTCTGCTCATACTTTGTCAACACCAAACCTCTCGGCACATTCTCCACCTCCACCAACTCCTTGATCTTCAGGATTTTCCCGGCGACCTCCGGAGAATGGGGGAAGTAGACGGTCTGGAAGCGGCGGTGGATTCCGAGTGCTTTGAGGGTGCCTTTGATTTTGTCGCCGAGGGAAATGGCAGAGCGGCGCAGGGTAATTTTGTAATGGGTGGTTTCGGGGGTTGGGGGTTGGGTTGAGGTAGACGCGATGGGTGTTGTTGTTGGTGTTGTTGTGGGTGAGGTTGTAAGTGCGCGGGTGTGTGTAAGGCGCCAGACAGGTCTCATGTAGGCGCTGAGATGGGTACGGCAGGATATTAGGGCAGTCATGTTGACGGTTGTGACGCGAGCAGAAGCGCTCACGCGAAGAAAGAAACATTTCCTTGTTATTTGTCTGCATTAGTATCCAGCGGCATTGCCCTCCGAGTCCCTCGGCAACTACGGCGGAGCCTATCTCGCTTTCCCTTGAATTCTTGGCCGCCGAAATCAAACAACCCAATTCGCCTCTTGCTTTTCACCCACCTAAGGTTGGCCGGATAAAGGAGGGAGTTTCTCTTGACTTTTACTTGTAATTTCGCGACATCCCCTGGAACTAGTACTCCGCCTTTGGCAGCCTTGCCAAACCGTGTCAGCACTCTCCACCTACCCTGCCTGCTCGCGCTGATCCAGCGCCTAACAATTTCATCGAAGGGGGGAAGAGGCAAGTGGCTAAGTCTACCATTGTTGATCAGTCCTTGATTGCAAGGCCGCATATTGGCCTCGATAGCTTTGCTATTAGGTGTTACCAAATGTGCAAAGCTTTTATGAGCCCCGAATTACCCTGGTTAACATTGGTTTCAATCATGCACAGATGTTCTTGACAAGACTAACTTTGCTTGGAAATAGTGAGCTACTTACGTCGGAACTTTTACTCACTGATTGTATGTATTATACTCCGAGGTCATCGCCTCGATCAAATCTCTCGGCAACTACGGCGCAGCGCTCAAAGTTGATGATGATCATCGCTCTCGCTTGAATTCTTGGCCGCAGATACCAGCTCTCTACCTTACTCCCACCATATCATACCCTACGATGTCGCAAGACACGCCTACGGTTCAGTCTTCCCTTGCAGAAGTGTGGTATCTCAAAGATATCAAGTTCCAAGGGCGCAATTTGAGGATTATAACACAGAACTTCAACGGGTGCGTTTACTGTCGTTAACATACAGCAACTACTAATACCTTTCCTTCTCACGTAGGCCGTGCTCGTTTCTTGCAATATGTCAGTTCTACATCTAACCACGATACTTCTGTCTATCTATTTCTGTCTACACACCCTTTCGCGCACTCTGCACTCCGCCCTTTGTTACAAGCAGTGACGCGATGACGAACGCGGTTCAACGCGCAAGAAATACGAACCGAAGGGGCTTGTCGGAGAGCGCTCAGCGGAGGTGCTTGTCGCCCAAGTGCGTCGTGACGAAGCCTTGCGCAGCGCGCTCTCTGCCATGATCCGGAACAGAGCTCTCTCATTCCAGGTTCTTCTCAAAGAAGACACGCGTTGCAATCGCCGCTTGTTTAAACTTAGTGATATATACCCTAGGAAGGTGCCTGCACTACGGTTGCTCCGAAATTTGGGCAGAATATGGGGCAGGAAGGCGCGTCTAGGGCCTTGCTCATCTTTGCTCGTTCGCCCTAGAGCTGAGCTATAATGGGTGGCATGAATTCCTCTTGGTTAGCACAGAGCTAGGTGTTTCTGCCGCTTGTCCAGCAGGCTTGCCAACGGCCCTCTTTTGGTCGAAATTTGGTGGTCGTCTAACAAGTGGCTTTGCCCTGTCTGGATGCCTTCTCTTTCTTCCTAATTCTTCTTAGTTCGTCGTGGCCAAGAATTACAGCTTAGTGCTCCGTTTGTCTTGCATGCATGCAATGACGCGATGACTAACACCTAGTCAACGAGGAATAAATGCGGCCCTGACGAAGCTCATCAATGAGCACTCAGCGGAGCTTCACTGTCCCCAGTTCGTCGTGACAAATCCTGGCGCAATGCTCTCTTTGTCGTGCCTCGGATCAGAGCTCTCCGTTTCATAGTGTTCTCAAAGAAGACACAGCGTTCCGATACGCGGCTGTGGAATAACGCCGTCGAGGAACTATGGGCTTTTGCACAAACGTTTGAGCAGGTCCGAGTTTGCGAGGAAGGCGCATCATGGGCGCTACGCCGCGGTGCACGTTCGCCCCAGGTGCAGCTAGAGTGGAACGATGTCCGTTCTGCGAAGGACTTCTTTTTGTCAGGACTGAGCAAGGCGTGTCTGCCGCAAGACTACCCACCGAATCTTCTTTCGAGAGTTGTCAGGCAAACGACAACGCCCATACCTTCCCTCTTCAAACTCAGTCGCAGAGAAGGAACGTCTGCTGATTCAATCTTTCCAACGCAGGCAACATTCTAATCCTCCGCGGAAACATAACCATCCAGCCGCCAACGCGTAAAACCGTCTCCTATGAGTTCCTCTCCCAGCTAGTCGCCGATTACCTCCTTACAACGTCACCCGACACCGACGTGTCCGCCGCGCTCTCTATGATGCCTAAAACGCAGAGTACGTCCCCCTTCTCTCCCATTACACGACATAAGAATCCTAAACACGGCCCCCAACAGAAGGCCTCGACCTCAACCCCGTCTTCACATCCCTCACCTCCTTCCGTCCCGCAGGCGACGGCGGCGCCCTCCAGCTTTTCGCGCAGGTGAACATTCCGCTCGTGCACGGATGGCTCGTCGACCCTTCAAGCCCCGAATACCCCGTCCTGAAGCGGGTAAGGGATTATGATAATGCTGTGATGCTTATTGCCGAGGTGGACCATCTGACGCGGGGAAAGTTCGTCGTTGATGATAACGCCATCCCACACGAGAGCCCGGAGAGCCCCGGGGTGGGGAGGATGTGGACGGAGGAGGAGAGGGCGAAGATCGAGGATGCGGTGGTCGTGAAACGGTTTTTGGACAGCACGAGTGGACAGCTGACTTATCATGGCCTGTTTCATCTTGCGACGACGCTTCAGCCGGGGTCGCTCGTTGCGCTGTTTGTAAACTCACATTTGTCAGTATTGTACAAGTCTCCTGGCCCTAGATCCAGGGCGCAGGAGAAAGGGAAGGGTGTTGAGGGGTCGAGCTCCGCTGGTTGGTCGAACGGGCAGAACGGCGCGTCGAGCTCGAACCAATTGGCCTCCTCTTCCTCGTCTTTCTCTCCCGGTCTCCCCACCGCCTCCTCACCGCCTTCTCTCCACTCCGAAAACCAAGAATCAGCCCTCTACACACTAGCAACAGACCAAGTATTCCTGCACGAATCAAGCATCGTCTGGGAGCGGCTGGAAGATATCGACGGGGGGTGGTCCACGTTTGTGGATGCCGAGTTCGTCAAAGCCGTGCCTGTGGGTGGGGATTGGGCGGGCGATACGGTGGAGGGTGTTTTGAGGAGGACTGAGATGGTGGATGTTGGGGAGGTGGATATGGTCGAGTGAGTTTTGCATTTGAATGCTTTGCCTGCGGGGTGCCTGGGAGCTCATATGTTTGTTTTGTAGTCACGCCCTCGCGCGACAGCTCCAAGCAGAAGAACATGAACATTACGTGCAAGAACAGCAACGTCGGAGAAACACGCGGCTTGTGGCTCAGCAGGAAATCCAAGACAAGAAGGAGCAGAGGGAGAAGGAGAAGAGGGAGAAGAAGGAGAGGAAGAAGGCGAAGGGGGATTGTGTTATTATGTGATATTATTAGATTGTTGATGTTGTATTTTGGATGTCCGGGTTGGTGTAGGTGGATCTCAGGACGATTTATACCATGAGAAGTAGTTGAAGTTATACTAGTATAGAACAAACGTCCAACGGGTGTGAATTAGAAAATCGGACTTGATTTATAGAGTGTTTTCGATGCCTTGAACTTGGCGATTGAGATTGCCGGTGATGTGCCAACGGCGCGCTATGCGTGAAAAACACACACAAAACGACCGACGTGAGGTTGATGCTACCGTGAGAGTGGCTCTGAGGTGCGAGACAGGGTTCCTTGGCTTCCAACGGTGACCGAACAATGTAGTTAGTTTGATAGTGTCGATAATAGATTTAACACGTGTGCTAGAAACGATATTGGAAACGCCAAACGAGGCGCTTATTGATTGAAGGGCGAGAAACACGATCGCTGCGACGAAAACAATAATAAAAAAACGATGAGAACGTGATTGAAAACGATGAAGACGAGGTCGAGTGTGCTTCCGTAGCACGAGCGAGGTGAGAGTGATGTAATCCGTAGTAATTCTTCTCCGTTCTACGATGCTAGCTATAGGTTTTGATACTAAGTGCGTGCGACAAACGGAGATAAACGCTAAGCGCGATAAAGTGGCGAGTGAGTGAGTGAGGACCAGTATATAGGTCCCAGCGGAACAACTGGGGTTCGTACTACATACACGTGATGACGATGTATGCTACGGGCACTAATACTACCGTACCGTTGTGATTACCATACTCTACATCGATATCCCCTGGCATACATTCCATAAAAATGCACGCGGGAGTAGCAAGGTAAAACCTGTCGCCCTTATTATTTTATTTTGCGACTGACAGGAGTCTCGAGGGAGTTCCCCCTTCCGGAATAACTATTATAACAATGTTATTCCTCCTCAAAACAACACTCCCTTGTCTCCAAGGATTCAGAAGTAGGCAGACCGTCTCGCGGATTAAGTAGCATAGCACGATTATTAATAGCGTCACATAAGTGACCGTGTAATAGCAGGAGAATTTACAGTAGTTATACAGCAACAGGCGGCGCAATAAATGGAGGATGACCCTCAAATACCCGTAGAACTGCGTGGCAGTAGCTTGCGAAGTGGCGCAGCACAGTGTGATTAGGGTGACGTGTCAGAGCAAGCAACACTGCGAGTGCATCATTAGAGGACCAGACGACGGCAAGGCGGGAGTCGACGTCGATGAGCGCAGAGTAGAGGGCATCACAAAGTTGAGTGATGACGACATGGCGGCATAAGACCATTGCATGCACCTCATCCTCGACGCAGTCGCGGCAGAAGCGGCATAGTCTACGGTCACGGCTGACAGGGGGCCTTACATGACGAAGGACCTCAACCCCAAGGCGATGCGAGGAAACAAGCAGTCTTGTTATGGCAATTCTATGGGGTGCATAGGGAATGTGCAGAAGGTAAGGTTGCATATGAAGAGTAGTAGCGGTCCCCGCACGGCGATTGCAAAGTAGGTAGGTTCTATCCATGCAGTTGATATCCGCCTGTAACCATTCAAAGCACGAGTGGTCAAGCTTCAGTATCAACGCTTGAACGCCTTCGTGCGACAGGTCAGACAAGTCCAGAGACAGTGGGATCGGCAAACACAACAAGACAATGCGTAGGTCTGTGAACCAGCATGGTGACCCTCTTTGCGCAAGTAATAATGAGTCATGCATGCACGCTTTTACATATGCACCGGCAGTCGGTCCAATTGTGTATGCAAGGTATTTGAGCGCGAGCTTAATCCTTCTATAACGAATCGGCTGAACCCCTGTTTCTGAATATAGCACGGCAAGAACACTTTTCGGATTAACCCCAAGGAGGCGCCGCAGAAACTGGACCTGTACATCCTCTAGCAATTTCAATGACGAGGTCCTGGTGTCAATTGCAACCTCACAACCCGTTGTGAGGTGTGGGTCAACCCTTGCCATGTAAAGAATGACGCCCTCCTTGGGGGGAATAGGACCAGTGCGAGATTGCAACATGAAGACAGCGTTCCCAGCGCCTCGGGCATTCCTTGCTTGAACAACATATTGTTGATCTAAAAGCGCGGAGGTGGTTGAAGTGAAGGTAAGTCCGACGTATTTATAGCTTGTCACCAGTTTGAGAGCCTCGCCATTGACATAAAGGTTTTTGTGCGTTCGTATTAGGGCGCCTATAATCATCCAAACGGATTTGGGGATGTTTAGCAGCATGGAGTTGCGACTGCACCATGCAACAAAGGTGTTCAGGTGCCTCTGCAGACCGCGCAAAGATGTCAAGAAGAGGGCGACATCATCGGCTTGTTTGACATGCGCAATCAGAAGCCACGCAAGCTGCACATCGTCGTCATCCTCCGAGAACAGCAAGTCTGCGAAATATATAAGCCATAGGCCTGGCGATAACGAGTCCCCCGTCATTAAGCCCAAGCGGGCTCTGATCTTCCTCTTGGCTTCCATAGAGCCGTGTACCAGAATATATTGCATTCTGTCATAGAGCATGCGAAGCCAGTCAAAGAGTGGACCGGACACCCCCGCTCGGTATAATTTTGACCACAGCGTTGCAAGGTCCGTTGAGGGGAAAGCATTACTGAGATCCAGGAAGGCAACAAACAGAGTTTTACCGTCTGCCCGCGCGCGATCGACCACACATCGAAGGATATAGGAGTTGTTATTTGTGCGGTAGTGTTTGCGGAAGCCGTTTTGTGAGTCCGGGATAATGTTGTTAGCGTCCGCCCACATTCTAAGTCTCTTGTCAACCAACAGGGTCATTAGCTTTAAAAAGCAGGACTCGAGGCCTATTATTCGGTAATTCTCTGGATTTTTAGCGTCTTTCCCCTCTTTTGGAATGCCAATTGATTTTGTGAGCATCCAATCCAAGGGAGCATCGAGGCTGATGATACATTGGTTGAACAGCCTGGCGACCGCCACATTGGGGATGTCAACAATCTTTGCATATGACAAGGCATCAATGCCCACACCGGTATGCAAATGCTTCGCTATTTTCATCTTGCCCCATGCGACTTCGTCCTCTGTAAACGGACTAGAGAAGAAGCGTTCTGCGGTGCGGTCGACCGTAGTCATCGGAACCGCCGAGGCCAAGGTGTCATTCCAGTCTTTCTGTAAGACGTCAAATTGCGTGGGCACAGTTGGAAGAGGATTGAGACGACGCTCAAAGACCTCGAGAAGGTCATCTACCAATACCTGTGGGGGCCAATGTTTCGCATCTGACCACTCTCTAACCAGCTTCCACCATTCATAGTTTGACTTGGGCTCAGTAAGACGCTCAAGATTCCTGCTTTGCGCCAGCCTATAACTTGCGCGTCCCCTGTGGGTGTTAGGACGCGCGTCACCCTCATCATCCTCCTCATCTTCAACCACAAGCCGCACATCTAGAGGGAGCGCAGGCGCGTCATCCACCACGTTCAGAGACGCGCGCGGTGGCGCATCGTCCTGCACAAGCATAGTGCCAGCATTCTCCTCCTTGTCTATCACCACATTGGCATCGGTCTCATGAAGACCACTGACGACAAGAGACACACGCGGTGTCGCGGACATGATCTGTCGCGTTACATCAGTTATCAGCACCTTACGTGCGATGTCAGGCAACGATAAGTCTCTGGGGACAGTAATGGGCACAGGAATATGTGGCGCAGGGGAAAATACGGGCGCGTCAACGCGAGCGGCTGCCTGGATAGCAAGCGCCTTGGCAGCTGTCATATTGGCGTTATTGCTTGCAGATGGAATGAAGCGAAATTCAAGGCGCGCTGCGCGGGCGCGGATTTGCTGGACAATCAATTTCAACATATCGTTGTGAGCACAGTTCCATCCCGTATTTGCGTTCTTAGCGGCCCATTGCGCCACGGAGAGTACAAGGTATTGTGAGGACGTGTGTATCAGCAATGCTCTGCTGATAGAATTATTCTTGAGCACATAGAGTAGCGCCATGAGGGATGCGCGGCTGTTAGAGTGAGACGCGGACAATCTGGCAGCATAGTTGGATCGTAAATTTGGCGAGCAGAAGTAGCAGAATGCAGCAACACGGGAGCCCATTGTAGTGGCGAGATAAAGCGACAGCGGCTTTGGATCGTCAAATGTGCAGGGGCCGTAGAGGAAAACTAGAGACTCCTCTTCTGAGCATGCAGCTGTCAATGTTTCAGCAAGTAGGTTATCAAGCAAGGTAGGTGTCCTTTGTTGTAATTGAGTATCTGCCAAGCGTCTGTAAGAGATTGGCATGGGAGGTTGATGCTGGATTCCGCGTTCAATCATCCAATTAACGCTTAGGATATCGTGGTCGGAAAGTAAACTTCCATCAATCACATTAAGACTACCGTTTGAAATGGTGTGCATGTGCGACGTGGATATCAGGGCGTAATCAATGACTGAGAATCCAGCCGCTTGAAAGGATGTGTACGCCCCAGGTGAATCGATCTCCTTGCATGTACCGTTCAGAATCGATAACCCATAATCCTCACACAAGCGTAATAGCCACCGTCCCCTAGCATCCACGGCAGCGCGATCACTACTGGAGCGGTGCAAGGGCTGACTGTCCGGGACTCTGTCCTGCGTGCGGCCATTGAAGTCCCCAACTACAAGGAGCGGCATTTGTTGCACCATCGTGCAGGCGGCGACGGCCTCTGCTATTTTGGTCTGAGGATCGACAGTGGCCTCCACAGTCCACGGAGATGTGGCAGGCATCAGGTAAAGGCCAATAATATAGCAGTGTTCCAATTCGACCACTAAGAGGTCAGGCGCGCATAGTTCCCATCTGACGACATACGGCACCGTTGACTTTATGAGTATGGCAACTCCTCCCCAGGCGGCCTGAAAAGCAGGCCTATCAGGGCAGGGCATTGACAGGATGTCGTAGTCGCGTGGAACATTGACAATGTTGTGCTTGCCAGGCCTCATCCATGTCTCCCCAATTACCAAAATATCACACGATTTTACAAGGTTAATGACAGTGTCATGTTCGATTTTCTCGGCAAAGCCGCCATGTACGTTCCAAGACATTATCATGAATGGGGAACTAACAGAATGATATGTATCAGGGCAGTGTTAAGGTAACCAATGGTACATCTCTACCGAGTATGGTGACTATCCCTGGATGACCCTTGCACAAAGTCCGGCCTGGCGTATCCTCTATTCTGGCCTCTTCCCCTAGACCTAAAACCTGCAGAGCTGACGCGACCTCTGTGGTTACGCTCGCCAGACCTGGATTGCCCATTTGGTTGTTGAGCGGAGGAGCTGAAACCGCGCTGAACAGGAAATCCCGCACGAGGGGGCGATCCCTGACTTGGCGGCCATACAACAGAAGTTCCTCTGAGCAGCTCAGGCGTAGAATTAGCCATAGCGTCGTAGAATGCCGCAGCAGAGTCCCTTGACGCAAAGAGTATATTGACGCAGCCATTTCGACCAGCAGGCACAAGTGTGCGTATAACATCTGCAGGGGTGCAAGCCGGGACTAACATGGCCGCGTTGCGCGCAAAAGCAGTAGGGTCAAGGTGCTCGTTCACACCAGCAACCAGGACCCAGCAACCGCCACTATCAGGCTTATGTCGCTTAATGTCACGTTCCCGCTCAACAGTTGGGCTTTGCGACCTGTCTCGTTTTCTTTCTCCCAGCATGTTAGGAGGGGGCAGCGCAATAACGTCCGGTATTGGAGAAGGGCTATGCACGGCTTTCGTAATAGGCTTCGACGCCTCTGTTGCAATAAAACTTATGTCGTCCCTGAGAGTAGCGACCTGCTGCATAGTAGTGTTCTGCATGTTGACAACCTCTTTAAGTCTAATCCTGGTGGTGCGGAGCGTCTCAAGGTCAGGGCAGGGCAGAGATCCGTGGTCAATAGCAGGTTGGGGAGTAGCCTTGATGAGGGAAAGATCATCCTCAAGGGCCTTGATGCGCGCATTTAAATTTGTCAATGACGTCGACGGTTTGTTTAAGATACTGCCAAGGTCAGCACTGAGCGATAGGATTTCGTTGTGGCGAGTCCTAGTCCAGTCCGCCTGGACTTTGTTGTCAGCCTTCAGTGCCACAATCGCCGCAACAAGGCGAGCTTCATTCTCCTTTACTCTCTTCTTGAAGTCGGCAGCAAGTTCATTGCCAGGAGGTGCAGGCTGTAGACCAAGAGTGACATAATGTTCCTCCCCCACAGGTGTAGCGGAAGAGGTATGAAGATCCGTTGAAGATTTACTTTTTGAGAGCGCACTACATATAGCGGGGTGCTTACGACCAGCGCTTCGCCTTGTAGAGGGAGACAAAGAGGAGACATCAGGCAAGGACACGACCTCAGGCAGGGACAGTTGAGAGTCCGGCATAGGGTCCGCAGTAACTGCAGTGTCAGCCGCTCCAGTTGAAGGCTCTAAGTTCTCCACATCCGGTAAACGGTCAGTGTTGCGTTCTTGGCCGGTGTCGTCTAAGGGGACAAAAGAGACGTCAGGCAGAGCGTTTTGGGTGGCAGCAATGTCAAAAGACAGTCTTGGGGACAGAAACATGGCAGATGGGCAAGTAGTAGATGCCAGCGTGATTAAATAACAATATGGATTTATCGTGAGGCAACAATGGGGCGGGCAGGATGATATGAAACGGGACCGATCCGGTTGTCCGACACAAGGTACAATTGGAATATCATTCACGAGATGCGTAGGACATAATCCAACGACATAAACTATGTGCTCGCAATACATAAAAGCATGTTTCCAGGTTAGGGACAAGGCATCTGCACCAAGTGCACTCATGCTTAGTCGCCCTTGTGTTCAACCCTACGAGAGTCATTCCGGCAAAGCAATTATTATAACTGGCATGCTCGACGTGTATGCCCAAATTATATTCACGGAGACGCGAGGTCAATCGGGCAGGGCCCTCACGGTTCCCGTAATTCGATATGCACAAGGTACACCCAGCCTTAGCATGTTCACAACATGTCGTCGTATTTTTCTCTCTCCAATAGATGAGAGAGATTTGCAATGTAATGCAATGCAGTTATATTTCCGGAGGGGCGAGGGCGATGCGATGGCAGTAGCCAATATCGACTGGACGGAAAGGGGCTGTGCCCCGACGGATCCCGTCATCCAAAAAGCACAAAGTGCATCCAGCCTCAACATGCCCTCGTGTTTCTCTCTCTCTCTAGTAGATGACAGGGACTTGCAAAGCCATCTCATATTCAAGAGTTGAGGCCTTCCCCTTCCTTCAGTAGCACACAATCAAAGTCTCGACGACTTTTGACATGTGAGACATGATGGTGGTTAGAGACATGATGGTGGTTAAGGGGATATCTTATGATAGTATCAAAATAGTAACATAATAATTTGACTGATGGAAATTTGCATAATGAAATAGAGAATTTGTCTTGTCCGTAGCTCCGGAACGCTCGGGTACCTTAAAACGGTGCGTAGCCGTGTTTCGAACGATTAAAAACAAAAGGAAAGCGTTGATGGAAGCCGCTGGAAGGCCATCGATCTTGGCGAGCACAGCCGGTATCGTTACGGTCCGTTGTCAGTCCCATGGTAACCCCGCCAGATCACATGTGTTCGTATGGGGTCGCGTTTTCGGTCCGCTGGAAACGCGCGCGCACGGAATCGCGTGATAGAGGGTGTATACGCTCGCTTTGAGAGCAAGCCGCAATTGTCGAGTAGTATCGTTCGGTGAGCGCTAACAATGATTGATTGCTGCGTTTTCCGGGGTCAGGCTGTGAGCGTGCGCATCACCGGTATTGTTCTGGTTTCTCCGACTTGCCGCACAGCCTCGCATTTTTTTGCTCACGACTGACCATAACTTGACACAGAAAGACATGTTCATATGTTGCAATTGGAGTTTAGAGGACCGCATCAAACGTTCGATCGAAAGTGCGCCACAGTCTGGAAAGCTACTTGGAGACTACCGAAAAATACTAATGGATCACATCATCTACGCAGCTTGAACTTTCTCAACTCATTCAGAAGGTTTGAGTACCGGTCTTGGACAAGCTGTATACAATGAGATTGGGGACATGTGGATTGATCAAGATGGCCGTGCATGCATCCTGGCTGAAATCATTTTCAATTGATGGATCCAATATCTGTGCGCAACAACGATAATGCACTTTGGGCTACGTGCGGTGAAGACGTCTTGGTCTGAGGATGCGGCCAAATATTCATTGAAGTTCACGAAAGCTTGCCAAGCTCGCACTTTTACGGACAAGGGGCACAGAGCGCTTAATGGAGTAACTCTTGTCTTCCAACATCCGTTGCGAGCCACGTTGCCTCCCGACCGGAGTCGTTGTATGTTGCCTTTATGTCACCCGCTCTTTCTGTAATAGACCGAATTCATTTGTGCCGTCGCATTCGCTAACGGAAAGAAACACCCTTCAACTTTCACTATCACTCCAGGCAACGACTCTGTTGTCCATGGCATGGCGATCATGTCAGGCCACTTGTACCATGCCCACGGCTTACAAACCGACAGCGTTTCCGTGGCACCGTTCGGAGAGGCCTGCAACGGAATAACGAGGCATTGTCCTCAAATTGTCCTCGGTTAACGTAAGGTGGATGTATTTATACTCGCTGTGAGGATCAACATAGATTATTACCCTTGCACAACCTCCTCGTTCCTCGTACCCTATCATCACCCTATTCACGTCGTTCGTGACTGATCGCCACAAAGTAGACTCACGCCTCCTGAACACCTTCCTACGAAGTTTCAAATCCGCTGTCATGGACCTGAGAAATTTGCAGAGGAGTCAAGTGCCTCGTCTCCCGGAACTAGAACAAGCATTGGAATGCCCATCACTTCCAAGACGGCAGTATATACCACTGCCACAGCAAGAATCTGCACTGCGAGGAGGAATACACGTCCCGGAATACCACGATCTTCCAAGACTGCAGCGTATACCACTGCCACAGCACTCTCATCAAGGATCTGGACTGCGAAGAGGAATGCACGGCTTCCGTGCTCGTGTTTCCGGCCTAGTATCACGACTTCGCATGCCACCCAATGCACTGGGGCTATATACCTCTCCGGCTGAGCCCCTCCCTGTTCTTGTGACGGACACTTCCATGTCTTGGGGTTCTCGTGCAGCTTCAAGCAGCACTTCTTCACATGACCCAGGCCGTGCTCCAGGGCTGAGGTCGAGAGACTCTGGAATCAATTTTGTTTCAAGCGTCATCATCACCACGCCCAATTCGTCCCGATCCACCGACGTAAAATCCCCGAACACTTTCACAGCTTCAAGCAAAGATTATGCGTATAGCGACGAACCGGCAATCAAACCCGATGGCGGATTCACGCCAAGCGCCGACGCAGGACAATCCGATGGCCCACCGACATCTTTCTCAGATATCGAGAATCTGGACGATTCCGCTAGGTTGCAGATCACCTCAATCACAATGAACGCAATCAGCATTAGCGAATGCTTGACCGTTCTTCGTTATTGTCCACAACTCGAGTCGGCTATCTTTAGCATATCAAGCATCGGCGAGGCTCTCACCAAGGGTGTCCATCCACAATGCCTGGTGTCGCTTTCCATCACATCCTCTGTCGCTGTTGGCGCATTATTTGATCGCTTGACGATCCCAACGTTGAGAAATTTAAAACTGATGTGGGAGCTCAATGGGCTTGATCATTTCCACGAACTGCAAAGCTTTGTTAAACGGTCTGTATGCACTGTCACAAACTTGACGCTTATTGGGCCAGATTTTCCAATGGCATCATTCACTAGATTCATCGTGGCCTCCCCGGAGGGGCTCAAGAAGTTGATTCTGGGCAACTCTCGAAACGACCGTACAACAATTCAGAGCTATGTACAAACACCTCGCTGCAAAGTCACAATCTGGACAACCAAGGCTTTACAACCCGTCGCGTATGATCTCAAATGCTTATTAAAATAACGCACTATGTAGCATAAACTCACATGTATGATTGCCTATGTATCACGGACTTTCAAGGTATTACATTCAGTAATGACTCCGTCCTTCAAATCACGAGGTGGAAATTGTAACAAGGCTCTCCCCAACCCATCAATATTGCACTACCGTCACGCTTTCCAAATACAGGAAACTGGTTGGTGCTGGTTTTGTCGAAGGCAGCAAGGCAAGCATGGTGATCCATGGATTTGGAATTAACATAAAAAGAGACTCTGGGAATAGAGCGAACAATTGAATCTTGAAAGAAGGCAACGACATCAGGCTGTGTGAGAAAAATGTCATCAAGCATGAATCTTTCAAGACGACAGCCAGACCGTTCGAGAAGGGCTCGGAGGTTGTTGTAGCAGTCTCCAGAGGAGATGTGGCTAACGACGAGGTTACGGAGGGCCGGCATAGTAAAGAATTCGAAGACCCTGCTGAAGTCGTACGCAGAACCCTTGAGAATAAGCTCCTGCAATTTGGGAAGGATGGTGTGCGGATAATCTTTTTGCAACGGACTATCAAACGTGAGCCAGAGAGATAGCTTGGAAGTGTTGGGACAGTGTCGTAGAAGAGTCACGTATTCGCTGACCGACAATGCGCAACCATGAAGATCAATGGAGGTTAACTGGGACCAAAATGTGCTTTCCGCGCCTAAAGGAATATAGCGATCTCCGAACCACGCCAAGTATCGAAGTGAAGGGCAGGCCGAGAGTGCTGCGAAAATCATTGTGCGATTTTTCTCGTCGCACAAGTTGGTATACAAGTCGACTTGCTCCAGCAACGTCGCATCTGACAACGGCAGGTTGAGAAAGGCTCTTGCAGTCGAAACTTGGAAGCGGAAGGAAATTGACCGCCAACGATGGAGTTGTGTGGAAAATAGTGAGAATACCGCCTCTGTGAATCGGAAGTCTTCTGGAGTTTCATCAAAATCCTTTTTCGGTTCCAGGTGAAGAGTGAGCGGGTGGGATCGCGATCGCTCAAGCCATAGCTTGACCAATCTCAAATCTGGATGTTGGCAGACGAAAATTGAGGACCATAGGATTGGAGTGGTCAATGCGATCTGCCGCCACTGCCTCGATATCGAACATATGTGAAGAGGTCCATTACTCTTTTCAGGAACAAGAAACGGAAATCTTGGATCGACCTTTTCGTCTTCAAATGTATATATGACGAAAATATGACTGAGGATCTCGTAGGGCAGGGTTGTGATACCCGAAGACGCGGAATGCGTGGCTTGTTTATCAAAGGAAGCCGGGGAGGAGGTCGTAGTGTAAAAGGACATGCTGACAAGCTGCTCGGGGTTTGCGACGACCTGTTCCTCATTGTCACGTTGATTCTTCAAGATTTGTCCAGCTGTCAGGCCGTTGTCAGTGGTTTGTTGCGTCCTGGTCAGACACTGGGACGGGGAAGCGTCGATATCGTCATGAAGCTTGGCCTGAGGGAAGTCGGCTGGGGATAAAAGGTCGATATGTGATATTTGTTCAAAGGGGCAGAATAAACTTTGTTCAGTGTCGTCGACAGTCGGACGAGAGACTTCAAACTCGATCGACAAGGGAGACAGTTCGTTTTCAGATACGTCGGTACCCTCTCGAGGGGTCACTGCTCTGCTCTTGAGGCGCCAATCCCTTATCCTTCTAAGCAGACGCGGCATACTCGGAAAGTATCCCGTTACAGTATAAATCTACAGAGCAAGTTAGGACTGCTGTAACTTTGAAGAGTTGAATGAAGACGGTTTCGTACCAAAGATGAAGGGCGCTTGCTGTTCTCTCAGCAGAAAGTGATCGATGTCAAAGGGGAGTCTTTTGAAGATGCAAAGCGCTCAAGTATGTGCACATATCTTAAGCCTTCGACGAACAAAAAGCTCCATGTGTTTATTGTTGAAAGGAATAGTGTGACGGTTGCTAGCTTGCTTCCATACTCTTCATCGGCGACTTAATTGACATACCCTGGTTGGCAGCCCAATGTTATTGTTGTGTTGTTTCCCGTTGACTCGAAATCGTTACTGAAAGGACAGTAACAAGTGAGTGTCGGAAGCAATATCTTCAATTCCCAACTTTGAACTCCGCCTGCTTTCCTGTCACTTAGCTCTGGGTACCCGCCGTACCGACTCCAACTGACTCATTTAGTCTCCCGTTGTCAGTCTTCAAATCCTATGACTCACTATGTTAGTGTTCATGTTCTTTCACGTGGCGTATGCGAAATTAAGTCCTTTTGCGATATGATTTCAACCAATAATCCTACTATGGTGTTCAACAAGTGTTCAAAAGTTATTTCCTGAAATCAAGTACGGCTTCGTATTGCACTCGCCACTGCACCTATCAACCAACGGTTAACGAGCACCATGTGTGCCATGCCATGGGCCGTGAAAGTCATAGGCACTAGGGCTGGGTTATTTTGTTCAGGCGACCTGTTTTTAACGTGATGATTGCTGGGGCCTGTATGTTGTGTTATATACCTACGTTTTTAACGGTTATTTACTATGTAAGCATGACGTCATGGCCGCGGAGCGATTTTTTTTTCCGATGTTAATAACATGTTTTCAACACGTTGAAGACCTCGAAAAAAAGTAAATAACATGGTATTAACTACATGCAGTCCACAAAGCTATCCACACTCCATTCTCCCGGTTTACCGACTGCTTTGGTCTGCTGAGGTTGCACTTCCATCGGAGTCAATGCGGCTCCCGGCCCATCTTCATCGACCTTCATGATTAGCGCCGCAAGTTTGGGATCATCGAACTTGATATACTCGGTGATGTCGAAAGAAAGAGAAGACCGGATGGTTACCATTGTAGGCATAAGAGCCCCATCGACGCGGTCTGTTTCGGCAAGATCATAAGGATCCGGATGGTTGAAAAGCTGTTGCTCTTCAGCAGCAATGTCCACGCTTGCCGGCTCGATGTCATCAGCATTGACCAGATCCATCAATGATGGTGCAGAGCGGACATGTGGATTTGTGGATGAGGTGGAACCAGGGTTTACGGGTTTGAGATGAACACGCGCGGTGTGCGTATATTTACCTTCGTCGAATCCATTCATGTAGAAATCGTAGAGCTTTGTTGAGTCTATGAGATGCTCGGGTGTTATGGAACTGCGGCGTGCGGCGTTGTACCACCCAAGACGCGACGCAGTGCGTTCATCACAGATCTCGGATGGAGAAATGCTGAATAACTTGATAGCAATTTGCTATCACAAGGTATCAATATCAGTATCCAAAGCTTGCAATAATGAGACGTACAGAGATCAACCGAGCATTTGAATCATGCGAAATTTCCGTCCACCATTTGAGTGGCTTTGTTCCGCGCGACCACATATGGCTCTTGAATGGCTCCTTGTTGTATGCGTATGCAACGAACTCATTTATGAGTAATGGAACCATTTCGGCACCACCAACCTGTAGCCGCTGTTGCTCGCCTTGAAATATGTTGAGTGCCGCTGTCAGAAGGAGCTTGAACAGCTTTGGAAGCTGCGCTGTTGGTGGTGGCGTCCCATCTGTCAGGCCGGGCATTGTCAATTGCAAACCACCGTGATGGCGGAACACTGAGTAGAATAAAGTAAGGAATAATTATATATGTGTTATATGCCCACTCACAAGGATGAAGGTAATATGCGAGAAAAAAAAGATTGTATGATGATTCAGTCATCATCTGGTTGAACCGATGATTATATATCTCGGTGACTTGACCTCGTAAATGGCCTACACCAATGTTGGGTGATGCAAGGACATCTTCAAGATGATACGCAATACAGACCCATGCATAGAAAACATCTGCGCACGTAGTATTTTGGCCCTCAAGTGTAAGAATCGCATTTGCACCAGATGAGAGCAAATGAATGATACCAGATATTTGGCCCATGAACGTGTAGTGGGGTTGACCGTCAATGATGTCACCTCATGTTGGCAGGCTTGTGCACAAAAAACTCTAAGTAGAGTCACATGGGTTGTGCACCCTGGACTCTGATTAGAGTCAAATTTGTGCACAACTACACTCTAGTTAGAGTCTGCCTAATATAGGCTGCTCACCCGTAGGCTCCTCCGGTGGGCTCGTTCGCGGTCCCGTGACTATCTAAGTTCCACTCTGCACACCGTGTGCCACAGCAGCGATGCACAATGTCCCGCCTCAGCGCCCGATCCCGCCCCGCCCCCCGCCTCCTTCCACATTTGCTCAAAGCAACCGACATCAAATTGCCATTTATATGTTCTTTGCGGCCTTTCCCGCGCTCACACAGTTAGCGTTAATAACTTATTACTTAGCTATCTTGTCGTGAAAACCGATAATATACAGCAATCTAAAAATAGAATACAATACATATAATACATTACATTATGGACATATTATGGACGACGGCTGGCGCTTTCCTCGTCGTTGTCGTTAGTATCGCCTTGAGGCGGTCGTACTATGTCGTTGTCGTCGTCGGCATCGGCGTCATCGTCTATAGTCACTCCATCAGGCACGAGCTTCACATTCTTACCACCTTGCCTGATAAATTCATCGACACTGCACCACAGACGTGTGCAATGAGATTGCATCTCGCGAAACTGTGCTGCCTGCTGTTGAGCATACACTATCCGTCCATCAATGGCTACTGGATCCCATGAGACCTTCGGAAGCATCCAATCCCCATCGTCCTCTGCTCGCTCGTCCCAGACGGTGGCTCGATACCCCAGAAACGCGACGATGCGCCGCTTCTCCTCTTGAAGGAGAGCGACCTCCTCCTGCCAACGATCCATTCTTGCCTTACTCTTGCACCACGCAATTCGAAGGCCTGGGAGAGACATCAGAAACATATTCTCTCCGTTTTACCAACCACTTACTCTCATGAAGGCGCTGATCTTCGCCCAGATCCACCTCCCCTCCCAGACGTGTCCAGATCCATGATACTGTCCTTCGTCCCTCTGAAACATGTGCGGCATCCGTCCCTGTATCTCCCTGTCCCCTTCCCTTCTTCTTCTTCTTCTTCTTCTTCTCCTCTGCGTCCTCCACCAACAATGGCCGAATATCCTCATCCTTGAGCTTCAGTAGATGCTCCTGCCAGCCCAACTGTCCAAGCATTGAAGCCAGCTTGCTAATCGCATCCCGAGCAGCACGGTATCTCTCAGCTGATGTCTCGATCTTGGCTTGTATCCGGTTGACGATACCTTGCGAGCGAGTGTTTGCTACTTGGCCGCGTTGAAATCGTGACTTGTCGATTAGAACGTACGCCTTCATGCACAGACCGTCTCGAAGATCGTCCAGGGAATCCGTACATTGCGCATAGCGAAGCCTCCATTCAATATCCCTCAACCGCCCATCGCACAGTGTTGATGAAATGGAGGATGGGAGGAGGAGCGGGATGTCGTATACTTGACGTTCCTCCTGCTCTTGAGTAGCTTCTGCAGCACGAGAGCGAACAAGACGAAGGCTGGGGATGTACAACTGCTGGACCTCGATCCATGAGTTGATTTTGCGGCGCAAGGTATTGGATCGAACGGTCCACTTGGCCCGCTGATCGTCGGTAGCATGGAGACCTAATGCTTTGTAGTCAGTTTCAAGACGTCGTCTAGTAACGCTAAGATTAGAGACTAGATAGAACGAAATGAGTATCACTCACTGCTGGTTCTCCAGATCAAGCCCCATTATGATAAGCTGACTGGCCGTAACATCCTCATGCATCACATAACTGCTTCCTGAAGTAAGGTCCTTTGCTTCCTCATCTGCAAGCTGGCGACGTACAGACTCCTGTGAAAGAGCTGGCAGGGATCTCATGTCAAGAAACTTGGCCCAAACACTGTTGATACACTACTTACCCTTGAACGTGGCTTCAAACGGGTTGGGTTTGCTGTGGTCAACTTCCCAGGCTGTTAACTGTTGGGTCCATTCAGCAACATCAGGAGCAGGAAGCCCCTTCGAGAACTGGTCATGGAGGATCGTCTTCTCATCCAACTCAAGAACGGCCTCTCTGACCCGACGAAGCAATAAAGCACCTCCAGAGAGTTTCAGCAAACTGATCTCGATTTCAAGTTAGAGATACATACCCATACCGCAGGTCTTTGTCCAGTTCCAATCACCAAAGTGGTCGTCGAGCGTGTCTCGACGTGATCCTGGGCCCATCTCTCGTGTACTCGTAGCCACCGGGTTGATATGTCCCCATCCTCGTTCTACACCTTCACCGTCAGTCCTGCCTGAATACTTGTTGTAGTTGAACGAATAGGTTGTTTGGCAGGCTCGAATGTGTGCAGGAAGGTGGAACTTTGGAATGAGGAAACGAAATGAGGTCCTTTCCTCGTGATCGATGTGCATCCAGACGGGGTAGATTTGCATTCGCTCCCATAGGTGGATGCTCCATTGGCAGGCAATATCGTATGAAACCACCACTTCGACCAGCTCGTTTCCTATGAGCGAGCAAAAAAACAAGAAGTCCATATTAACATACCTGTTATTGAACGAGTTAAATTCCTGACATCATCAAGTAGATCAAGAAAAGAGCACTCACGCCTCCCCCAGTTGAAGGTCGCCTACCGAGTTTGGCCGCTTCATGTCATGTCGAGTGCAGTCACATGTCCCAACGCCGGAAGCTGCAAACCCCTCCTTTCCACGTTGTTTGTTCACAGCATCATGATTTGAACAGTTGCTGGGCTAGTGGAACCAAGCAGTCAGCGTAGGCCATCCATACGAACAAAGAAGAATCACGGACCTCCTGCACAATGATTTTCCCGAATGCGTGCAGAAATGCCTTGTAATCATCCTTGTCAACAAAATAGGCCCAGCCTTTTGCCAAGCTTGGATCGGATGCGTGGTTAGAGATCATGCGTCGCTTGAGGCGAAAGTTTGCGTCGAGGCCTACAAAGAGAGTGTAGAGAAAACTATGGAACACTATTAGCAGTGCAACAAAAGCATAACACTCTTTCAAAGGACTTACCGGCGTTCAGGAGGAGCGTCCTGCCAATCAGGCGGAAGGTTTATCCCCGGCTGGGGACAAGCTGGACACAGCACAGCGCATTGTCCACACTTTGTGCCCTCTGCACCTTCTCGGTCATGACCTCGACCAGCTTGTTTCAGCATCTTGATATGGCGATACTCGCGGACAACTCTCAAAAGAGTTCGATACCGGTCCTAGATTGGGCTTTGTGTTAGTTCTGGATAGGAAAATGGAAGGGAAACAAGGGAAATAATGTACCTTGACCAGTGTAGTACCAGTGTTATCCGTCAATCGAACCAAAGTCTGATAAACCTCAAACACTGTTGACTTTGACTCGAACAAAAGAATCTGGAAGTGCTTGAGGAGGCGAAATGTGACAGCTGTTCGAGGAAATCCCACAGTTGCAGGAAACCACCCAAATCGAAGCAGCTGGATGAAATGTAGCTGCTTTTGCTCGCAGTTACAGAAGTAGAGCCGGACTTCATGAATGCCGTTGATGTCCAAAACAGTGAAGGTACTTGCAAACGAGCTCTCTGGCAATGGACACTGCTTGCCAATAGGATGGCCAAGCTGGAAGTAATGTCCCAAAGATCTGAGAAAGACTTCCTTGAAGAACCCATTGACAGCGTCCCATCTCTTCACAGAAACAGAATAAGAAGAACCAAGGTGGAGATGTGGGAGATTGTGCTTACCTGGATACGATGCAGCCCGTTCCTCCTGTGAATTGTCAATAGACACTCCTCACACACCATATCCACCCCGTCACAGTCCAAGCATCGGTATACGGCTGACGGTTCCAGCTGCTGACAGTGGCTACATTCACTCCCGTTGTCGCCCTTTCCTTCTAGCCTCAAGGATTCCGATAGAAACTGCTCTCGCTCTTCTAGCCAGTTCCTCAATGGGTGGTCCTGTTATCATCCTTTGTAAGTCTTCTAAGTGAATTGAGTGATTGCCACATACCGTACGTCGCTTCTTCTGTAAGCCTCGGATGGCACTGGTGTCCTCCAGATGTTGCGCATAACCAGGTTCAGCAGGCACATCATCTCCATGGATGTAAGTCACCTCAAGAGGAGCTGAGTACATTGCGTTAGAAGAAGAGGCGGCGTCTTCTTGAGGGACATCGGGACTGTGATCAGAGCCAGACACATTGAGCACAGTCGACCGTGTGCTGAGACGACCATTGGCGAGGAGTTCATAGTGAGTTGAGTGAACATTGACATGGGTGTTGACAGTGTCCTCTGCGATGTAGTCATCGGCAGCCATCATGGCCCCGACGGTAGCATTCCTCCGTTTGCCCATGACAGGAGCCAGGCATTGAGAAGCGTTGGGTGGGGGCGCGAGTTGACAGTCGGAACAAGGGAAAAACCCATTCCGAAATCTTGGAACCAGAAACCTATCTTAGCTATGATTGCCGAAGCCAATGATGAATCATCGAGCCAAGAAGATCAAGGAGAAACTCAATCTTGATCACTCTGTGATCTCCACATTGTCACTGTGTGCCAATCAATCACTTACCTTTTTAAGCTCCACAAATTAGCGCCTGCAGGTCCCAGCCAGTTAATAAATGCTATAGAGCACAGGATTCCTGCACGTCTGTGTTCATGGGAAGAGAAAAGAGAAGTTGAGAGGTATGGCAACACAACAGCCAGCTGAGAAATCCATCAGGAACTAGCGCCAAGTCTCGAATTTGACTGATGAACAAAGCATGTGTTCCCTCTCGCACAATCTGTTTTATACATTCCACCTAAGGCGACTTGGTAAGGTCGATAACTACAGGCTCCTTTGTGAGGTCAATAACCACCTTATCCCTAACGTCCACAAGGACTTTTTCTTTTCTAACTGCCACTACCTTGGCTGCCTCCCAGTCACCCTCCAAGTCGGTGAGCTCAACAACCTCACGCTCGACAGCCATCTTCTTGTTGGGAGCCGAATGGAGTTTCTGGGTCAGCAACGTGCGGTTGCTGCCTGCCTGGGTTGGCGTATCAGGTGCCTCCAATGTTGCATGCTTTCGCTTTTGCAAAACGGGTGTGGCTGCAGCCCCGTCCATGTGCTCCTCGTTTTCGTCGTCGGATAAACTGAAAAGAATGCTCTTGGATAATACCGCTCTTGGCGTATCACCAATCTTGCTTTCGCCAGATGAGCTGGAATCTTGATCCGGAGTGGGCGGCATGGTGGGCGTCTTTCGACTACTCCCCATTGTGTATTTAGTGAAAATAACAGGACATTAAAAAAACCAATGTACTCACCCGCTCTGTGCCAATTGCGACGTCACAAATTTGCGGTACTGTTCGACCACAAATGCCCATTTTGTTACGTTGTCCTTGTCGAAAAATTTGTGTTGTGCGATCTCAGAAGGCATACCTTCCGAGATCGCAGTTGAATCAGCAGCATGCCGTCAATGATCGTGCAGAGAAAACGTACCGAGAAAATTGACCTTGAACCTCATAAGGTTCTCATTGGTGTCATCCAACATCCTGCGCGCAATTGTGCCGTTGAAAGGATTCATGCTCAATGAGTTGTCCGTGGCAGAAGAGAGGTGGCGAGTACGGCGACGACAAGGGTGATGGAACAAGGAAGAGTGTGATCAGGTTTTGATGACCAAAGTTAAACCTTCAAATTCCTAGAGTTCTCCATGAAGCAGATACTCATGTAAGCAACAAATCAAGATCTATACACATAAGTTATTTCTTCCTGAAGCTTCCTGATCACTCAAAGGTGTGGCGAGAACAACATCAAATTCAAATATAGACAATCTAACTACTGTATACGGTAACTACCCCTGAGTTGCACGCTTTCCAAACACCCTCTCGCGATCTTTGGCAAGGCTCTCAAGGGTTGAGAACATTGCCAAAGCCCTTGCGGCGCGGTCCGCAGGCTTCCCGTCGATCTCCTTCTTGAGTTCCTTGCCGCCGGGTGACAAGATCAGGCTCTTGGCAGTGCGAAAACCGTATTGGACCCATTGAAAGAGTCCTCCAGCGCAGTACTGAGTCAAGGACATCCTCCACGCACCTTCGCCAACGATGGGGGTGTTGCCATGGCGGAAAACGCTGGAGGGGATGAGCACAGTGGCGCCAGGAGGGAACTCAATAACAAGCTTGAGGTCGAACAGGATGATATGGCCGCCTTTCTTGGGTTCAAAATTTCCCATGGCCGTGATGGCACACAGCCCGTACGCCACATTTCCCGGATCCGTGTGGTCAAGCGTCAACGTACAAGGGCCAAGATTTAGGGTGCACGCGGGATAGACAGAGATGTTCGGGAAATTGGGACGAAGATTAGGGGAATGTTCGTAGAGGCGGCGGAGGTGAGAGCGGTAGTCGTCGTAGATCAATGGGAAAAAGAAACCAAGATTGCCTACAGAAGTTAACGAAGGTATATATATAATGAAGGAGTGGCTCACTATTCTGATGTCCAGCGATTCTCTTGATATCGTTATGTTTGAGGACCTTATCCACGATTTCCCGTTTCTTGGGAGGGAGCACAAGGTTTCCAGGCTGCTATATTAAAGTTGTCGATGAAGAGACGTAGTGAGAGAAGCGGTGGAACTTACGGTTTGGCCGCCGCCATAAGAAACACCGGCAGGTATGGCGGTGAAATTGCCTCGACGGTGGCTCTCTGGATCCTTGTTGAAAGCACCGTTTCTCTTGCCAGTGATCCTGGCATGGAGCATGGCGGCGGAAGCATTGCTAACAGCTGCATCCCAAGTCGGGTCAGCGGGCTTTCCAGCGAGGGCGGCAATGATCCGGTCCTCATTATCGAGGAGTGCATGGGGAGTGCTTTTGTATATAAGTGAGAAGTAAGAGCGGCTGGCACTGAAGAGCGTACCTGCCGTCCCATTCGTGAACTCGAAAGCCGAGATTGAGGAGCTCCGAGAGGGTCCAGGGCTGGGATTTGATGGAGGATTGACGTTTGCCAATCCACAGACTAGCGGGGAGCATGTGCGAGTCGAGCTTGCCCTTTGAGAATGCAATGACGGCGTAACGCTTGATGGTGCAGGGCTTGGGCTTCCAGAAAATTGGGATCATGGGTACTGGGGTGTTGAGCTTCTTGAACTTCCTGCGTTGTTTTGCCTTCTCGCGACGACGCTGGCGCTCGATGTTGCCAGGCATGACCTTCTTGAAGGTAGGGGAGGTAGGGGTAGTCTCAGGAGATGTCGCGGCCGCAGTGCTTGCCAGACGGAGCGAGAATCTTCGAGGTGGCGGCTCGAGGCTCAACGGAGCACCTTCATTATCTCCGACGTCGTTCTCGAAGTTGTCATAGGCAGCGGTGATAGCCTCACTGAGAAGGGGACCTACGTTGAGGTCAATATTGATCCCAACGCAGGTCTCCCCATCAGCAAGATCTACCTCATCCATCGAGGCCCTGGGAAAAGACGATTAGGGAGTGTAGCTATCAGGCATTGGGATACGCACAAACTATAGTTATGCAATGCCGTGTATAGTTAGCCTACAACAAAGCAAACACCAAGTCAGTACGAGTCTAGATGAGAGAGCGACGTGAAAAGAGGAAAATTGACCGGCAGCGGGGGAACGCTCGCCGTATCAAGAGGAAAAGCGACCAGCAGCGGAGGAACGCTTGCCGTATCAAGAGGGAACACAACCAGCAGCGGGGGAACGCTCGCCGCATTGAACAACAAGAGGGGAAGAAACTGGACCGGCAGCGCGTGAACGCTTGCCGCATCCAGAGGGTGAAGAAAGCCGGCAGGGGAAGCACAACAGAATAAAAAAAGTACAACAAAAGACTTACCAGGAGTTGGAAGGTAAGAATGGGGCTTTGGGTTGATTTACGCCGTCCTGCCTTATACTATGTTTCCACTTCCGAGAACAGCATGGACCCATGCGCCCGTTTTGGATGCCACATGTTTAGATCTGAGATTGTGATGAGAAGGAATCGACGATCAATGAGGGACAGGCGTAGAGGGGAAAATAATACCGGACTATTATAAATCCTTACGACAAATTAGTCGTTTAGGGTTAGTGTCGGGTGATCCGGTTAGATGATTCTGTGGCATGAATCACGAGGGTAGGAACGAGATAGCGGGATAGGAGTGCTACGGGGGTGAATGGTTCTGGTGGTGGCTTTCAGAAAGGCTGAGGTTCTGCCGATGAGACGCGGCTATCTCTTCGACTTCGAAGCTGCCCAGCCCGATCAACACCAAAATACCGATGCTCAGTTTCTTGCCCCCGACGTCGACCGTCTTGGTGTTGCTCCCGCTGATCGACCCTCCTCCGCCGTTGCCCGTCCCTCCGCTTCGGAGAGTGGTTGGTTGAGAACGCGAACGGTATTGAACTCCTCCAGCGCCTTCGTCGGATCCGTTAGACTGAGCAAACCCAGATGCGGCTTGATCACCTGGCTCGCACCTCCATCTGTGGGGTTGTTGGGATCGATTGGGGTGAAGGAGCCGTCGTCGTTAGGTGTGCTGTAGGCCATGACGGTGTATACGTTTCGCATGAACGGTACACCTAGTATGATGTCTCCGATGGAGGAATCAGGGCGCGAGAGTTGCGCATCGGCGGTCTGGATGAGGCCAATACAGAATTGGGCGGTGTGGTCTGTGGGTGGTTCGGATGTGAGGTCGAGAGGGTGGAGTGCTAGTGGCGCGCGGGCGTCGAGGGTGATTGTTAGATTGAGGGGGGTTTCGCAGGGTACATAGTCTATGAGTGGCAGAAATGATGTTAGTAGCCATAAAAAGGCAAGAAATAAAGAAAAGACAGAAAGGACCCACACATTCCATCACTAGCAGGGTGCACTCCAATCGCGCCATAGATTCCATTCGCGATCGTACTTGTCGTCAAAATCAACGGCACCCCCGAATCCAATACCGCACTCGGGAAAACAGCGCCAGTGTTACTCCGCCCAACCCTAACCTGCCGCTCCTCACCCCCAACCCACACCGAGATCGGCCGAACGCTGGTCTTCCAGAACAACGTGCCGCTCCGTTCGCTGACGAGCGTGTCATACTCGATCTTGCTGGAATCCGGCACTAGAGCGGCGGGGTGTCGTCCGATACCGAGAAACAAAGGTACTGTGTCCAATCCTGGGCGAGAGAGGGACAAGGAAAGGAAACGTGAGGCGGGGGCAAGCGGGGCGGGTGTTATGGAGAAAAGGTTGGACGCCCATGCGGCACCGTCGGGTTTGTTGGTTATCACGGGTGGTATCGTGGATGCGCTGATGGAGTTGAGAGGCAGAGCGAGTCCGAGAATACCGCTGAAGTTGGGGGCCAATGGTGTTCGTCGTCGTTGTCGCGGTCCTAACGGTGGCCGTTGGACGGTCAAGAGGGGTGGTGGTGGGAGCGAAGGTGATGGAGGGAGAGGAATGGGAGAGGGCAAGGGAAGTGAGATGTGCAGTACAGAGCCACCTCCGTTTTGGGAAGCCGGAGAGCGGACCGGCCTAGAGGCCCGGCAATGCCGATTATCTGTGCGTGTGATCACATCGAGGTCGCATACACTGGTCACATTTATGTCCATAGGCGCCGGTCGCGCGCCTGAGTCATTGGAGGACATATTTGGGGGAAACACATGGTGGGTTTACGCCAAATAAAATTTAAATAAGCCCTTCTTACAAGGTAGTCATTTCCTAAGCTTCAAAAACGAGACTTTGCTTGAACTGTGCAAACGTGGTGAATATTGATGATGAATGACACAGGCTTTACAATGACTTGGATGAAGCACTATACCGGTAATTCAAAGAGCATTTACTTATAAGTCATCTCACTTATATGTAGTTCTTGCTCTGAATCATCGTTTAATTGGTTCGAAAATGTCTAAAAACTGTGAATAGCACAGGAGACCTATGTGGCACGTTAATCTGTCTTGGAACTTTAGACAAATGTTGATTCAAGTCCGTCTAAGTTGACCATCATATTCAATCCCACTTCGGCGTGTAAAATACAATACTTAAAGATTAGATTTCGTCAAAGTGACGGTTTTTGCAGCTGCGGGGATGAATGCCCTCTACAACAAATGGTCAAACGTTGGTGTATACATGAAATATTTACTTACAGTCGGATCGACACTTTAAAATTGATTCACTCAGGTGGGATCCTGCCTAACAAAAATGATCAATCTGATTGTAAAGACCCATGGTTGGTATAGTAAACAATGTTCACCGTGAATCTTCATCCACAATGGTCAATTTTGTGAACGAAATGAGCAAGTCGCATACTCGGTCACATACGTTCACATAAACGGTCGCACACCTCACGCCTGCGCCCGGTCCCATTCTGGTCACATTTACTCACGACACACCAATCGTTCATTTTTTTTGTTCTCACATGCTTGTCTTTCTTTGCTCGTCATGTTCAAAGGTTTGCCTTGGAAGAAACGAGAGGAGAAATATCCCCGCGTCGGACCTGACGGAAAGACAAAGCAGCAACGCTACGTCGAGAGGTGAGTTTGTGGTAATTCAATAATTCAAACTCTGGTTGAGTTCACAAAATATATTCCTTCAGAAATAGAGAAAAAGTGTATGCTGCTAATGCCCTTCGAAACAGGGAGAAACGTCGAAAAATGTATGTAAGCTTAGTATCTACTACTTGTGTCACCCTCTCACCACGCCAACTAGGAAAGCTACCAATGAAGTGGCTCGGGAAAATAAATCTCCCCCCAAGGACGTCCACGCCGTTGAAGACCATGTGGCTCTTGTCAAAGAACAAGCTGCGATGGCTCAAAGATTTGAGCAAATTGAAGAATCGGTACGGCTGTGGGCAGAGGAAGTCGATGAAGCACTTGATGATCTCAACATGGATAGCTGGGTAAATTTTGAGCGTTCAGAGTTGGACGTCGAACTTCGGGCAATGAGCAGACAAGGAAAGTCTGAGACGGAGGCGATGGAAGGCTTGATGCATGAGATCTTGGATAATGGGGGGAAGATGAAGCTCCATCGAGACACATGGTGGAAATGTGTTGACTTGCTGAAATCGGCTGTAGGCCAAACAACTGCGATCAAGGCAGCTGTGGCTCTGGTCACAGCTGAGGAACGACCGCACTGCTGGACCATGGAAGGTTTGCTTAATGGGGATGGACGGGAGCTCCCTGTGATACTTAGAACGCGGGTGTAGGAAACTCCCTATGGTAATGCCTATTTCTTGGTCGCTTGGCATACTGCATTTGATTTTGTTGATCCACAATCCTAATCAGATCTTTGATGGGAGTGCTTCTCAAAAGGAAGGATATATGTGATATTGTAGATCCTCTCCAAATGGAGTAAATACTCCTGGATGACGCTTGAGCAAACAATTCATTTAAGGAAGGCAGCACACGATGACTACACTGGCTACAGGTATTGCTAATTGGCACTGCCCGATCCCTAGCCATAATAGGTCTCAGGAGTCAATGTAGTCCTCGTGATGACCAACTCCACCTTCTGCACCTGTCCAGCCGCCAGTCGGACATCAAAGTCAGCCTTTGCCTGCGCTTCGGTCTCATGCTTTGTTGCAAAGCCGCCAGGAATACGCTCGACATTGGGAGTCACGTTCTGTCTGAAATGTCATATGAGAAAGTGGAAAAAAGGAAAATGAAGGTAAACTTACGATCCACGAAACACACCTGGGTTACGTCCCACAGCAACTGCATACCAGCGTCCCTCGTTGGTGGCATTGGCGTCAGACTCCTGGGCGGGAGCCACAGAAGTCTTAGCTGAGACAGGTGTGGAAGTGGGAGCAGACACATCGGACAGAGTGAGATCAGCTGGGATAGAATGATAAGATGATTATACAACTAGCTACGTCAAACAATAACTGACACGTCTGAGAGTCTATTGATTCGAGGACAGAGCGCAGATCTAGATAATGTGCAGTCAGTGATGGGGGACTCATTTGACAGCTGGGACTTACTGTCATTGATGACGCCATCAGCAAGATACTGGGTGAGGAGGTCGATGGCTGGGTTGATAATCAGTGAGCCAGAAAATTTTAACGTGAAAGGAGTGGGGGGACCTACAGGAATTGAGCTTGCGGACAGTGGCAGCCATGCCTCTGACAAATGAAGCCAACGACTTCTCCGAGCCTATCAGCTGGGAGGAGTCGGTGGAGTGCTGAGGAGAGGACGACATTGGGGTGCAAGAAGGTGTGTGGCTGGGTGAACACTGAAGGGAAGAGGGAACAAAAACTGATTAAATAGATTTTGACTCAATAAAGCCTTCCACATGTGAAAGGAGAGATTCATCGGGAAAATATTGCTACCGTCTGACAATCTAACTCCAATTAAAGGAGCCCAGGATGGAAGGCATGTCATGCGGATGGTGACGGAAAAAGACAGTAGCATGCTGTGAGGATGGAATCAATTTCAAATCTGGTATAACACAGGTTGAAGGCCAGATTTCTTAGCAAGTTGTGCACATTTGTGCACAAGTGTGTGCTTGAATCCTACCCTCTGTCTCTCCTCCAATCACAATGGGTGTACGCTGGACCACCGACGAACAGCTCGCATTCCTAGAGGGAAAAAGACCTCTTTTCATAGAAGCCAGAGCAAGCAAAAAGCTTGACAAGTTCTATACTACTACAACAGCTGAGTGGTTCAAGGTGTTTCCTGAACGAAAGGCACAATTTCCACAGAAGCCAGACGATGAACTGCTGACGGCAGAGGAGCAGGCTGTTGTGAAGACTGGAGTGGATAGACGGAAGAAGGCATGGTTCATCTCCTTTCGCATAAATGCATGCTAACAACAGGCATACATGACAGCAACTTAAGGATTGGTTTGGATGGAATGGAGATGGAGGATCAAGGCGTACGACAGGCAACAACCGAGAAGCGTCAGGATTTGTGAAGGCCCTCAAGGAGCAAGAAACGAAGTCGTCAGAGCGTGCGCCACAGCGCGTCGAGATTTACCAGAAAATCTGTGCCGAGAAAGTCGAATCTATACAAGACCAACGATGCAAAGAAGTGGGGGCAAAGACGTCTGGAGAGATCTTGAAGGTCCAGCGAGAGGTCGCCAGAGAGCTTCTCCCTTCGGAAGGAAGTGAGATACAAGCTGCAATTGACAAGGAGATTGCGGAGTGGAAGGAGAAACAGAAGGAGCAGACAGTTGTTGATTGGGAAGGAGCGGATACAAGCAACAGGACACCAGAGCAGTACCAAGCGTGAGTGAGAATCTAGACTGTAGGTCGCTCAAAGACTGACACTATGTTCTTACCGTCAGGGCTATCAACTCGTTGCCAATGGTTCTTGTCAAAGCTCTTCAGGCGTGTGCCAATGCATCTGGGTGGGTCATCATGGGCGCTGCTGCAGGTCCAGTTCCAATGGATAATGGCCGGGTGTTTGTACGCGAGTGAGTTCAATGACGCTGACTGTAAGGATAAGGATTCTGCTCACGAGTTCGTCAGCTTTTACGTTGGCCCTAAAACTCCTGCCGGTTATGACTTCCATCAATCCTATGCAGGTTTCGATAGGCTTGTTCTCAAGCCATTTTCAGAGCATGCGTTGAACTGTTTTCGTGAGTGCATGATAATCTATAAAGATATTTTGGCACGCTTACAATGCTCACCTAGCTATCGAGGTTCGAGCTGCAAGAGCCCTTAAGCCCAAGACGTCCGAATTTGGCACAGAAGTGATAGATCCACAACAGGTAGCAGCAGGAGATCGAGTGCTGCACCAGGAAGCGTCCAATCCTCCTGGAAGCGCTGGGGATTGGGATGACGATCAGGAAGACAGCCGTGATCTCGAAGATGCGTATCGCTTTAGCGCTCAAAGGGAAGTGACCTGTCAAGTCCTTGGTACAGCACAGCCACAGACCCTGCCATCTGCTCCCGTTCCACCCGCTCCGGCCTGTGCGATCAACTCTATTCTTGGTGCTGATGAACAGATTGAGCACCAACACTCATCAGCCAATACATTGGGCAGCATCACTCCACCAACCAGCAGTCAAGGCCCCAACCATCCAGCCTCAACCGTGCCTGGAGGGCCAAATGAGCCCATAGAGACAGCACTTGCTCGCATGGATCCTCTAGTTGCTCATGGTGGGCTTGTTCCTATCGAAACCATGTCCCCAATACCACCAACTTCTATTGGTATCCCACTTGATCCTGTTCTCCTGGCGTGGTCTAGCGCTCAAAGGGAAGTGACCCGTCAAGTCCTTGGTACAGCACAGCCACAGACCCTGCCATCTGCTCCTGTTCCACCCGCTCCGGCCTGTGCAATCAACTCTATTCTTGGTGCTGATGAACAGATTGAGCACCAACGCTCATCAGCCAATACATTGGGCAGCATCGCTCCACCAACCAGCAGTCAAGGCCCCAACCATCCAGCCTCAACCGTGCCTGGAGGGCCAAATGAGCCCATAGAGATGGCATTTGCTCGCATGGATCCTCTAGTTGCTCATGGTGGGCTTGTTCCTATCGAAACCATGTCCCCAATACCACCAACTTCTATTGGTATCCCACTTGATCCTGTTCTGGAATTATCATCCACTCTGGCTACCACCACCGTCGTGCCTGCTGTCCGGGTCTCGACCTCTAGAGGCTTCATTTTGCCCACTCTCACGCCAATTTCTACTCAGGTTCCATCGAATCCCACTAACTCTGCATCTGACTACACTATTCATGGTGCTCGCATAACCGACAATCCATCTCCCGCTCAAGAAATCCCTACACACCCCTGTCCTCGGCCAGTTGCGAACACAGCCAACTCAACATGGACTTTAACTGCATCGTCTCGTGGGAATCAGGTCCCGGCAACCACAAATCCCGGCACACAGCCCCAGCACCCGACAATCAACACCGCATCAGACCGTGAGAATGCAGTGCCATCCAAAACGGCAAGGAAGCGTAAGCAGCCTACAGAACGTGAGGAGGAGGTAGATGATCGCGCTCTTGCTGACCGTCGTGCTCGGCGTAGCATCCACGCTCCTACACGTTTTGATAAGACACCCGAGAAGCGTCCAGGTGATCAGGCAACAACCAAGAAGGGAAAGAAGAAGACAAAAGCATAGGTGATAACTTGTGATAGCTAAAAGTCAGTTTTGACATGAATATATATTTGTTGACTTGTTTGAATGACTTGAAACAATGGTAATGGTGCTTAAGTATGACTTTGTATACGGGCTTGTCTTAGAGATAGTGGGGGGGAAAAAGTAACGTACACATTAGATGGATAAATCTGGAATTGAACACATGACCCCGTGAAATTGGGTCAAGTTGTTCATTAATGAATGAAAAACAGAGCACTTTGGGCGCAAGAAAGTGACCGTTGCCGAACACACACACTTGGATCAATGACAGCTCGTCAATCGTAGGATATAGCTGTATTGCAATGTTTAACTGAGTTACTAGATGAATCAATCTGAATTCAAAGTACTTAGACATTCTCGGTGAAATCATAATACCACGACAAAAATGGGAGCAGATAAGATAGCAGATTACAGCCCAAGACTTAACCTCAAACGTGAGACAACGCATTGATTACCAAATCACCTTAAAATGATAATAACTACAAATGCTAACCGAAAGGAACCAAGTGCTAAGCGATTCTTGGTTGATCGCTATGCACAACGACGAGCAAGGGTGGCTGATCGAGCCCAAGACTTAACCTCAAACGTGAGACAACGCATTGATTACCAAATCACATTAAAATGATAATAACTACAAATGCTAACCGAAAGGAACCAAGTGCTAAGCGATTCTTGGTTGATCGCTATGCACAACGACGAGCAAGGGTGGCTGATCGCCAGTTGTGGGGGCGAAGAGACCATGGATCAATGTTTGATCGCTGAGTAAGCAAGTTCTCTAATGGGAAGTGCTTTGATTGCTGTCCTGGACAGCGAGCAACGCTTTTGATCGCTGCTGGACGTGAAGAGAGCCGAGGGACCACGTGGGCATGGCGTTCCACCGAATTCCGGGGCCGGTTGCACTGTTTTTGGTAGGTCAGCCCCGTGGAATCACGTAGCTGACGGTTGTGCACAAATGTGCACATTGATGGGCGACTCTAACTAGAGTCCAGGGTGCACAACACATGTGACTCTAATTAGAGTATTGTTGTGCACAAATATAACAGCATCGCCTGATGATGTATGGAAGAAGTTTTTTAGTCTGTAAGGTGATCGGGCAAAAGAATATAAGTCTATCAAAATTCCGCACGTTTGAAAGTACTTTACACTCACCGCAGCTGTATCAAACTTTAAAGTTCCTGCCTGCACGCACTTCTTTATTGCACTCATACAGGTCTGAACAGAGATGACTTGGATGTAGCTTGAGGAAAACCGCGTCTCCAAGCATGAATTGATCCCCTCAGCAATTCCTCTTCCTTCTTTCGTTGCTCGTCAAGATGGAATGTACCGTAGTTAGACTTTCCGAAGTAATTAGCGATACCAGAAACAACGGAAAGTGTCTGAAATTTGTCGATCAAAAGATATCAGAGCTTGATCAGGGCATGTGAATATCCACACTCACCGGTTTGAATAATTTGCCCAAGTCTTTTAGGAATAAGTTGAGGTTATGACACGGATCGTAGATGTTTAAAATCCATTTGAAACGTGCTTGAAGTCGAATCTTGGCGGCACGAACATTTGAACCTCCGTCACCTACAACAGCACTGTACTTTTTCATGCCATAAATTGTACAGTCGACTCCCTCATAACGCATACCCCTCGGTGGACAGCCCAAGGTATGAGTTATCAGGGAGTATGTGTTTTGAGGAGTGGGCCAAAACGGCATCCGAAAAATCGCAAAAAAGATCGCAAAAATCATTAAAAAGATATTGGCTGCGTATTCGTAAAATCAAGACGAAAATATATGCTAGTTTGAAGGTAGAATTCATGGCCTCCGGAAAAAGTCAGTCAACACAGTAGATTTCATAGCTCTGCTCTCGTCGAGGCGAATTTTCATGTTGAAAGATGCCAATAGAGCTTCCATCTTTCGAGCAATGGGATCATTGTAGTCCTCTATATATCTGCGAATGGTTGATACCGCTTTGAGTGCGTCACGGTGAGTTGGACGAGGGTCAGTGGGAATGCCATCAATATCATCCCCACCATTGATGTCAATGTTCTCGCGAGCCTCGATTGCATCCATTACTGCCTGATAGATTTCCCTGTCAGATGTCTCCGTCAAGACATGGGATTCACCTTCTGGGTTAAGAAGGGCCTCGATGTCCATTCGGTTCGTTTTTTGGAGTGCCCCTGTAGCCACCAAATCATCCAGTGCAGCCTCAACCTGCCTCTCTGCTTGAGCAGCTGGATTCATTTGCGACAATGGATTTGTGAGCAGTGAAGAGATGGGAATTAAGGGTTGGATAGGATGGGACAAAGAGGAATCTGTTTCAGGTAAAATCCCTGCCTTTCGCCAGCAATTTCGGATGGTTGTGGTGTCGACATCGCGCCATGCGAGATCTGCAAGACGCATGGCCTGCAGCTGATTTATGTCATAGATCTGGGAAGGGGATATTCCCTCGACGTAGCGGTCGACGGCTCGTTGGATAAATCTTGCGCGGTAGTGAGCTTTGAAGCAGCGAATTATGCCCTGATCTTTGGGCTGTACGTGTGCAGTGAGGTTCGGTTCGAAATTCTCAACATGAATGTTCTGAAGGTTATCTGGAACAATGTGGCCGGAGAAATTATCCTGGAGAAGAAGAATCTTTCGTCCCTTCATTCGCAGATCCCGATCCCATTCCTGGATCCAGTCTTCATAGAGGTGAGCTGTCATCCATGCCTTTGCATTGTTTCGGTAACGAAATCCCAGTTGTTCGCCTGTCTTCTTGTTAAAAGCCCGTGGCCGTGCTGCTTTCCCAATCACGAAGGGGGGGAGTTTCTCAGACCCATCTGCGTTCGAGGTGAATGCATATGTTAGTCTGACTTTTTTTGCCTTGATTCCGGATTGTTTATGATCAGACAAGCCTCTATCAGGCGCCATTCTACATGTTGGTGTCAGTAAAAAGTGAATTAGGGGAAGAGGGGTGCGTACCCGTTAAAAAGACCTGTTTCATCCATGTTAAAAATGTCGCGAAGTTCGTACCCCCACTCCTTAATAAGTTCTTGTACCCGTTTCCTTTCCTTCTCCACTCTCTCAGCACTCGACGATGCAGCTTCCCCATGCCTCTTCGTTTCCTTCAATCCAAGTCTATCCTTGAAGCGTGTCAACCAACCATGGCTCAACTTCAATCTTTCATCATCAGGAATTCCAACCAAGTTTGCAAACGCATTCCACTTCTGACGAAGTACTTCACCAGTAAGCAGGATATTGTCATTCATTGCTTTCGAGACCCAGAGATCCATCATCTCAGAAACCTCTGGATGTTCTGTTTGACGAACCCGTTTGGCAGTTCGGTCACATTTCCTGTCTGCTTGAGCCCACTGCTCACGCCATTCGGCTTCAAATTTGAGCCAACGTGATATCAGGGGCTGCTTGAGTTGAAGGTTGGGATAGATGGGGTCAAAGTGCTTTGCCGTTGCAGTTTGGTTCTTGCCATTCTTGTGGTGCCAATCAAGAATTTCGATTCGTTGGGCAAGTGTGGAATTCTCTTTCTTTGTAAAAACAGGGGGTGTTGAGGCCAAAGGCTGACTGGGTTTCGTTTTAGGTTCCTTCGGTTTCTTCTCCTGATCAGAGCCTTCAGAGAAGAACGTCAGTTATGCTTTCTATGGCCAACAAGATGTAAGACCTCATACGTTTTCGTTTGTTTCCTGCAACCTTCTTTAAGTCTCCTGCCCATACCCTTAACTTCTTCACAATTGCCTTTCCACCTTCGTCAAGCTTTTCAAGGCCCTTTTCGTAGTCTGATGATGCTTCGAGGTCATGAAGAATGCGCTCTTCTTCAACAGTGTTTGCTTCATTGTCCAACCACCTTTCATCAGCTGAAGAAATGCTTTCCCTTCGTGATAGCTTTGAGGTTAATGCTTCTTTTCGGGTCTCGATTTTTTTCGAAAATGCATCGAGACCTTTCTTAAGAATATCGAGAGGTTTTGAAGCCATGGTAAGCTGGTTCACAGCAAAATGTATCAAGTGGTTCATTTTCGACCTCCTGAGCGGCCACTAGTGACGCATCATTTGCGCATCATAGTGATCCGTGCCCGGTCAATTAATTAGCTGGCTACATAGCTCAGGGTCTACAGTAATTTAGCCCCAATATGTATGTGTTTTCCGCCGGGAGGGGTATGCATTATGAGTTATCGCGGTTGTATGCGTTATGGCATGCATTTCCCTGCAAACCAACTTGGTGGACCGAAAAAGGTATGAGATATGAGGGAGTATGCATTATCAAGGGTATGTGTTATGAGGGAGTCGACTGTAATCAACTTTAATTTGGTTAGCAATTTGAATGTGATGTGAATTTTTAGCACTCACCTTTATGGCGGTCTCAAGAAGAGCATCTCCGGTGACTGAAACCCCTCTGAAAACATGTCCATCGGTAAAGAAGGAGCGCCGCTTTGGGGTAGTTGTATGGAAAGTATAAATTTCCTCATTTGCACGAGTACTCCAACCATCCAGAGACAAGGTTAGATGGACCTTTCCTTTAAGAAAGACTTTAAACTTTTCCTCCCAGGCGGCAATCTCCTGCGAGATAAGCTTGGGGAAGAATGATGACCGATCAGGAATTGTGAAGTTTGGAGCCAGTGCAAGCACGAAAGAAGCAAAATGTTCGCTATCCAGAAGAGCCCAAGGAAGAGCGCAGCAAATAACCATTTGGAAAAGAAGTAGCTCAATCTGGAGCTTCTGCTTTTCCGTAATCTTGGCTGGATTCATGTACGTCAAAATTCCATTGCCACGACGATGTTCCTGTGGTTTAGGACTGGCATCCAAAACCTCTTTGTCGCCTTTGCAATCCACATGCACAGCTTGAGACTGAACTGGATTTTCTTGCTGGAGATTAGACTCCGATGACATCTTTTCCAATTTTGTCGAGTGCGCTCGTCCCGCTAAAGCCTTTGTAACTCTACGATGTAGAATAGGAAAATTTGCCGCCAGTTCCTACAATAATATCATTCAAATTTCAGCCGAAGTTCAAATGCAAAGCAATTGGCATTATAATATGTACGTTACAATCCTTTGCATGGTTTCTAATACGCTGCGCATCTCGGCCAACAGTCATCTTGTCACATCCAATGCAATAAACAACAAGCCTCGTTTCATGAGAGTGAGGAGGAGGCTTAGGTGCTTTGCTCTCAATGACAAGATTGTCTATGAGGTCATCACGGATCCTTCCTCCTTTCCGGCGCTCTTCAGCAGTTTTGGGTGCTCTAGCAGGACCTGGTCCATTTCCACCCTCAAACTGCAGCTTGCGCTCAGTGCGAATCTTGTCTCGCTGCTGTTTTTCTGTGTCCGTCCCAAAGAGGTTGGCCCATGGACCTTGTTGATCTTGAGGCACTGTGGTGACTTGGGAAACCATCATTCCCGGAGTTTTCGAAGGAGGCTGCCATCATGATCATGAGAACTGTTAGTATGGGCAGGTACTAAAAAATTTAATCACGCACCTCGGGCCATGGGAGGTTTTCTCCTTCTCTGTTAATGCACACCCAAACTTCGTTAAGTTTTTCCATGTACTGCGCCCACTCCTTTCTCTCCGGATTGTTGACATCAGGTATTGCTTTTTCGAGGGCGTCAAGCATATGTGCGAGATTGACTTCGTCATTGCAGTTGATGAAGCGATAGCTGAGATCAATTAGACTTTTCCGGACATCCTGTGACATCATGACGCCGGCGGTGATATGGAAGGTTTAGAACATTGTGAAGATGGTGGGCTGAGGGCTCAACAACAAGGCAAAAAAACCAGCAGCAGTCGCTGAGCGCTACCATGTAACGTCGGAGTTTATTTCAAGTTTATAACAGTATTTCACAAGGGCTCTAGGACCTCTCGATGTTATTAACGATAACAACATGTTATAAACACGTGATTATCTCCGATGTTTTTAACACACCAGTAAATAACCCAGCCCTAATAGGCACCCCTCAAGGCACTCGGCATTCGCCGCCGCTTCCAGACCCCCACTCCCCGGAAGTAGCCGGGAAAATCCTGAAGATCAAAGAGTTGGTGGAGGTGAGAATGTGCCGAGGGGGTTGGTGTTGACGAAGTATGAGCAGAGGATGTCCAGGAAGGCGCCGAGGGGGTATAAGGCTGTTGGGTCACGGAGGGATGCGTTTATGAACGTGTGAGGCTGGTTTGCAGAGAGGTGCGTTTTTTTGTGAGGATGGGTGTTGGTTGTGAAGCCTGGCTGACGTTGGTGCTGTTCGTCTAAGATTCTGTTTTTTATAGCCCAGGTGCTTTAATTCGTAATGAAGCAAAAACAGATTATTTTTCCAGATGTTGCAGAGGTGATCATTGAACCGACTTGCCTTGGTCGGTCAGTGTATACCCATGAGGTCGTTTAATTCGGGGAGATGTTCACAACGTTTGATGACATTGGAAGAGTAGCGCTTTGTCTTTCTTCCTTGGACAGAGTCATGCTTGCTCGAAACGACTTTTTCATTTGATATCATTTTTCCATGAACAGAATTCCCGCCTTTTGCCTTTTCGTTATGCGACGAGAATACGGCACAACAACGAGATGTCCATATCGCGGAACTGTCGTGAACTTGCATGGCGTTGAACGTGATACGAAGCAGCGCTCCTCGTGTCCGAATGGCTGAGGTGCTTCTTGAAATTCAAATTCATACTTTCGATTTTGTTGAACTTGGCTGGCGCAGATTGTCAGCGCCGTCCCCATTTCTTCGACTCGCTGCGCAGCCTCGTAATTATGCTCAATGCACTTACAACTGACCCATAAAGACATGAATTGATTTATCAACTGGATTTTAGAGGACCAAACCAAACCTTCAATTAGAAGTGCGCCACAATGTGGAAGGCTACTTTCAGACTATCGAATAATATCTTAGATCATATTATGTACGCAACTTGAGCTTTCTAGATTCCTCAAACAAGGTCGGGTACTGGTCTTGGATGAGTCGTATCTGTCATACTGCAATTAATCCAAGGACATGGGAAATGAAGTCCCTCATACGAACCTTATCGGCATATCGAGCAAATGAAGTTTTTAGTTCAGCCCACTTGCTTGTTATCTGTTTCTTGCGAAGAGAGGAGTAGCACGCAATGATGGCCTCTGCACTTGCGTTCTGGGAATTCAAGGACATTGCTGTCTTTTGCCACCAATCAGAGAAGCAGGAGACGTTTTCGACAAAGGCTTCCAGAATGGGGATGCATTTTTCGAGCTCAGATAACGTGTTTGTGACCATCACTAAATTACAATGAACAAGGTTATTCATGAAACAAGTTACACGCACCCCCAGTGTTCGGCTTCTTTGACGATTTATCCTGGTAGCTTCCTTGCACATCCTCGATGAGCTATTGTGACTTGGTAAGGCCAGATATTTGATTTAAGGTATTGGCTTGCCACATGCCTGAAATATCTTCTGACGAACTCCTGTGAATCTATCCAATGCGCTATGGCACCTTTGTTGGCCGTCCTGGGCTATGGTCAGCATTCCCTGCAGGTATTCCTGGACTTCATGCTTGGGGGCATTTTTGGTCACGAACGTGGCCAAAGTGAGCGCATCTTCGGCAAGTGTGAATATATCCTGAGCGGAACAGATACTGAGGTCGATAGCCTGAGCGTAAAGTTTCATTTGATCGGAAATGCGTTGGGCGTGTTCCGACCTGACATAATGAGTGAATTGTTATAAAGTGGTGGTGATCGTAATCTACCCATGATTGCACCACGGCAGTATAGTTTCAAAGGCAAGCTGGGTAGATAGGGCAAGCAACTCCAACTTGAGCCCTTCCGAGGGAACGAAGACCAGCAGCACTTTCTTCCCACTCTTCAAAGCTTGACGGATATAACGGCGGATCGTCAACCCTTCAGGTTCGGTATTGGAAGTCAGATGCCGCATTGGCTTCAATGTCCCGGTCAACTTGGAGGGATCAGCATTATCAAAAAGCCTCGAGTGAATGTCATAACGTATCCTCGTCTAAAAACGATGATTGTCAAGAGAGCAGATCACAGACGATTTGAACTGTTTCTCTTACTTTGTGAGTATACTCAAGGTATTCACGCCTCATGTCTTTCCACTTTGTTATGACAGCGTTCTCACGAAGGCTATGATATCCCAAAACCAAGGTTTCCGTGCGTATCACTTGTGCTTTCCCCGACATTTCCATCATGGACCACCTGGAGATGTAAGTGGTGACACAATCAGAAATATCTTCGAGGAGTAGAATTCCGATTTGGAGCTCGAGCTCGGTCATTCCGTGTCTCTCTTGTGCCAATAAACCTGCATGAATATTTTTGTCGCTGAAACGGGTGAATCAGACATACCTTCATCACCACCTCCATTGTCAACAGGCTTTGCTGCATCATGCTCATATTCCGCTTTTTCTAGAACCTATGTACCATGGAATGAAGATCAGAATATGAGACAACGTCCGGAGACTCACTTGTGAAATTTTACTTCGAATATCCTTGAATTTCTCATAGGCTAGTTGAGCGACATGATGGCCGCGAGTAGCTATGCTCAACATTTTTAGAAGATCATCATGATGTTTTGCAGGCGAGCTGTATGAAAGGGATTCTGCAAGGAACAATGCTTCATCGGCAATCATGAAACTTTGTTGAGCCGCTACCATGCTGAATTCAATCGTCCTGACATATAGTCGAGCCTGCTCGGATATTGAAAATAAAGTTGGGGATCTGAATAAAAGTTTTATAAACTTGTTCGACGACAGCGCTAGTACTCACAAATGTTTGGAGTGGCCCCAGTGTACCAAGAGCTCGAGGTTTATTTCGTTTAGCGGAGCAAGGTAATCAAAGTCTAAGATCTCAGTGGGACATCTGATAGTATACTCCAGAGCTCGAGTGGTTGTCATATTCATATGTCAGCCAATAAAGGTAGGGTGCTTGAGGGATGAATCAAATTGCGGGTAGACATGGGCCTCAGGGAACATATGTTATGTTACTTGGAACATGCGGAGGCAACGTTGGATAGGCATGGTCTAGCACTTTGGAGATTATCTCGAGATTATCTTATCGCAAACTTGGATATGAACTATTGAGGACGGTGGTGGAATGCTGAAAGTTATATGTGGGTAAGTATGCAAGAGAGAAATATCCTCGTGAGGATTCCCACAGCAGCGCTCCTCGAGATCAAGATCGAAGTTGAAATGGCGCAGCTCGATTCTCGGATACTGACATTTAATGCCCGCGTCCGAAATTCCCAACGCGGCTTTCGGGCACCACAATGCAACACTCGCTTGCTACGCTCGCGTCCATCTTGTGTCCTCGCTCATCCCCTCACATCTCGACGGCCCCTTCGCAGGCAGTTACGGTAGCGCTTACTTGGCCGAGATAGTTGATCGGTACTGTCATCCAATCTTATCATGCTTGTGCTATCACCACGGTGTCAATTTCCAACGTCGTTGACCCTTTGATTCCGCCTGCGGACGGCTGCTTTCAGTCTTTATATACACACCTTTAGCAGTACCTTGATACACAAGGAAAGCGCGATTCGTACGGACGCCAATTCCTATACAATGCCATCCTTACTCCTACATACAGCTTTGATACGGCTTGTCACGGTGATTCCTAATATGTGCATTAAATAAACGCTGGTCTGTTTCAATCCTTACTTTCGTGCTGCGTTTGCTCTAGATGTATCTCATCAACTGCAAGATAAGATCCTAAACCTTGATTCCTTTCCTTTACAGGTCTACGCCCCCCATGGACGTGCCCCCATGAGATCTCGTTGTCTGCGGGTTTCATACTTGTTTAGGCATAGGCCATTCGGGTTTATTTGCGCTACCGTATCACACGTTGGCGCCCCTGTGCGCGTTGTTGAACCCCATCAAACCATTGTTCTCGATCTCGGGGCCGCCATAACGAAAGGTATACCATATCTATGACATCAAAGTTATGGTCTTCGGGTATCGGTAATTTCTTGATTTTGCTGGGATAAGTATCAGCAGATGCGCAACTGCGGTCGCCTTCTCCACGCCCAGGCAACTATTGGGAGTGCGCAGCTTGATAATGTTCGTCGTTACGGGTTATCCAAATAATTGCAATGCTCAAATCTAATAGATCTGAGAGTCCGCTCTAGGGCATACACTCGTCCTTAATTGGGGTTGACGGCTCAGGGTATCCATCGTATCGCTTACCAGGTCCACGCCCCCGTTTGTCCCTATGCCGCAACCGCCTACGTCTAGCTGAACCGGGCTTTCACTGACCTGGCTCCACCATCAATCATTGAATCTAAGGGCTCTTTCGTAAAAAGGGACTGATTACGACGCCACAAAATCCAGAGCATCTGCCGCTGCCTCTGCGGTTCACTAGCTACCGCGACACTACATCCGCCACAACTTCACCGCGAAATATATTGTATTTTCAACTCCTGGACTCATACGTGCGGTTGACATACTTTTTGTCACCGCGTTACGGGTGGGAACGCGACCCACCGCCACTGTATTATCTCGCCACTGGCATACATCACCTGCAAGCGCCGCAATTCAAGAATCAACCCTAGCTTGGACCCATCGCGTATGCACTCTTGGATTTGATTCAAACGTCTTAATGGTAGTAGTTATGAAGCAAGTGTCATGAATATAAGATGCTCAGACGCTCCATAGGATTAGATTGGCCCCTGTGGCAACGGACCTTCGGGACATCACTTCCGCTGCCGAGGTTAATTTACCTTCTTGGAGCAGGCTTTTCAGCTGATTCTCTTACATTGTGTGTTTGCTAGGAAGCTGGTATTGTGGAAATTGTGTGAATGCTATAGACTCTCGTTCAGACCGGCTAATAGACCGAAAAGATTACATTCGTTTGCCACCATCACGGAGAATCTATGTAACGGCCCCAAGGGGTTTAAGTTGTGGTGTTTAAGTTGATATCTATGTATTGTTACGCAAAACTGAAGAGGCATAATTTTGGGGTGATTATAGCATTATATAGAGCACGAACTGCCCAGATCGTTTAGTGACCGTCGTCGACTTGAGGCACAGAATCGGTTATATTTTCCAGGCACACGAGATAGGCAACCTAGCCAGGGAAATGCTGGGCGACGGTAGAAAAATACATCCGTTTTATTACTACTTATGCACGTTGTTTCAGTAAAGTCTATCACAAGATATTGATTTATCAGACATTGATCAAACCTTGCGGACCGTGGAGGTTGTCGCCTAATATGGTATAACAAAAGCAACACAAAAGTATCAAGTTGGTATCAAGCAAAACAAAAGGATTCAAGTTTGGAGTATTATTGGGAATCATACGGCAGTACAACAATTTATCTAGGAGTTACATTACATGAAAGAAAGCATCAAGCGAGAGTGGAAAAAAGCAACGGAAGTGTCAAGTCATAAAAATCATTCCTGGGAGAAAGAGTATCAGTGAGGGAAAAGTCCATACGCTGAACTGAATATACTGTCGTGTCATGAGAATCAACAGCTCTGGTCCTTGATGATATCGTCCCAAGTTCCAAGCTGGAAGTAACTGGGAAGCTTCTCCCAAACCTTCTCGCGGCCAATCCTATGCTGCAACATCACCATGTCCAGACACTTTCTACAAACCCTGACATCTTTCCAATCGACATATTCCTCGAGAGGGTGGGGAGTGATACGCATGATCTCCGCATTCTGCCAGGTCATTGTGCTGTTCGAAGCAACACTCCTGTGGCAATTGTGGGGACAGTCCAGCGCCTGGTTAAACTCGAGGAGGAACTTGTGAGTGTTGCTCTTCTGCGCCTCCCACAAGAACTCCTTGCCAGCGAGACAGAGTGCCTTGTCTCTCCAAGACAACACTGGATCTTTCAGTATGTCGTCCACTCCAATTTGAGCGCAGAGATAGAAAGCCCAAGGGAGGACCGTAGCCACGTTCGTTTCTCGCGCTAGAGGTATCACACGGACAATCTCAGCAGGGATATACTTGTATTGTCTGGACAGAACCATGTCGCATCCAGCCAATGTCGAAGGAAACTTGTCTTGAATGATGGAAATGCACTTCTGCCGCAGTTGTTGCATATCATACTTGGTGCTGATGCGCAGGAGTCCAGAGATGAAGGCAATGAGCGTGGTGAGCGGTGAGTCCGGCTTCAACTTGTCAAAGTAGCTGGAACTTGCTCTGAGTTCGGATCTGAACAAGGATCGCGACTGCAAATGACTTACAACGCATCGTAGAGCACTCTCATCACGTCGGTGAAATCATTCTTGGAGTCTGTAAGCCACACAGTGGGGCATCCATCGTACATATCGACCTGGGGCGGCTGAGGGACGTCCCACATTCCATTGAAGACCTCTGAATGGCGTGCAAGCACCGATTGGTGCACTCGAAACGCGGTCCTCTCGACGATGAGGACCACAGATCCATCTGGGAAGTAAAACTCTGGATGTCGTACGATAGGGTCTTTAACCCCTGGCTTAGCCATAGCCAATGGAAATAAGAAGTCGCAGACAATGGTGGCCTTGTGGTGGCTGCTAGCAAGAGGTCACAATCAACAGGTGTATCATGTGACCACAACCTGTCCGAAAGTGTGAGAAAATATTCCAAGAGACGTTTCGTCCGTCGTGTTTATCCATACCGCTCGTCTTCACATACCGATATTCCTTGATAATGGGATGGTTCTCCGGTAGCTCAAGCAAGGAAGATACCTCGGCGCCGAACCGCGAAAACCGACAAAAGTGCTGGGAGACTCGAGACGCGTACTTTGCCTGTCTCGATGGTGCTGGCGTGGTGAAAGCAGGCGAGGAAGGGAATGCATGCTCAAAGGAGAAAAAGCTGTATGAGGGAAATTGTGCGAAGAGCTGGGTGCGTCTGATCCCTCTTTCGTCTCGGACGCCGTCTAAGCGTCCTTCTGTCATTCAGATTGACTACTTCAACCAACGGCGTATCATTGCGGAAGCGCAGAAGGACAGGCTTGCTCGAGCTAGTGAACAAGCTCAAAGTGCCAAAAAGTAAATGTATAGTACACATATAACCTTTGTGGCATATCGGTGATTTCGCAACTTTACTTGATCCTTTTGCCAAACGATGTTAACTCGGGTTGTCTGATAGCATCTGTATAACAGGAGATAATTATGATTGCAGTGTTTTTGGTGACACTATATCGCCTTTCGCCTTGATATAACAAACTTCACCGTTTTGGTGGGTGCTGAAATTTCCCGGCGGCGTCGGCTATATGTGATGCTTGTGGGTCTATTTCTTTCGCGTTTTCTGCCTGATGCATCAACTGCGAATAACCATCTGCAATGATCAACATGTCGAAGATTTCTGCGAAGATTTCTACTTCTTGTGATGACTTCCATGAGTAGAACGAGGTAGGACGGCTCGCCTTCGCCAATGTGCTGTGGGTGCGGTGTCATGTGGTCGTTCTACAGATGGAGCAAGCATCATTGAACATGAAGCATGGGTGGTGTCGAGGACTTCCGTTCCTTCTTCCTCACATTTCTTCTTGCGATTTTTCCGTGCAGCTTCGAGATCAGAACCCGTGTCGGTAACTCCTCCGCACTTTCGACGCAGAAATGCCTAGCAAGGTGTTCCACACGGTCTCGTGTCCTGATTTGCGACAAGATTATCACTTGATGATGTTGACATGTCCCAACGCATCACGGACGGCGGCGGACCAAGGTGGGCGGTTGCGTATAGAGTCTTATTTAGTATCCAAAGGGAACCGACATGTGTCATCTATGCTGACCTTCGTGGGTTTATCAGAAGTGGATACGGCATGCAACGCCTGAAAGCCATATTGTCGTCGAATTCTATTCGGTACGCGGCTCTGGTATATTGCATTATCGACTCTGCGTAGGTACTCATGGGCGTCATCCATGATGCTGTAATTCCCCTTATCAAGGGGAATCTCGCTCTCCTCATCATCTGACCAAACTTGTCTCCAGCGTATCGAGGTCGCTATCGCGGAGGCAATTCGCGGGCATTTTTGTTGTCACGTCTGTATCCTGTCCTCAATACTCAATCTTGCCCACTATACTCGTAATAGGCATGGGACCTTGATCACGCAACCGACAGCATCAAAGGCTGGGCAGTTGTCGATGAACCTGCTACGCCTGGATTTGACAACAATATCATTCGCTCTCACGTCCATAAGGTGATCGTTTCCGTCAAGAAATTATCCCATGAATCGTGAGCATATATTGATTACGCTGCTCAACTGTCCGGTGTTCAGACAACGGTCTGAAATTTCCTAATCTACGTCGAGACAGCAACCGTTCATCCGGCAACGCGGACCTTATCTCACTCCATCGGACCGCATCTCCTGGCGGGTACGAAGTGTTAAAACATCCTAAAAGAACACGCACGTACGACGGAGTCGCACACCTACACCTCGACATCTGTTTGAGAGCACAATTCTTGCTGACTTGCTTCCGGGATCAGGCAGGGCAGTTGATGGCCACAGGAACCGGCTCTATTCTCAAACGATACCGAGCTCCTGTCTAGGTAGATCATGGTATTTGTGGACTGCCTTTACGCAAAAATATCGTTGTTCGGTGGATATGGCCGGGACAAAGATAAGTGTGTGTTTTGATGCACATTGGTCAAGAATCCACGATGGATACACGAGCTTTTCTTTGCAAACACCGAGGCCCTGATTCGAGTAGTAAGTAGATCACTACATGCTCGTTGCGTTCACAGGAAAACTGTCGTGCTGACTCAATTGCATTGATTGCTTCTGTGGAGACCCGGCGATGGACCCTGATGAGAGTTTGACATCGATGCAGGGTTCACGGAGAAACTATTCTTCTGCCCCTCTTTGTGCTTAGCATTCATCTGCCCCGACGTCACCGCCACAACGATCAGATCTTACAAAACACTCTTATATCGATTTGATAACTCTCCTCCCAACAGGCTTTTGTCCTCCCTCCACATTATGCAGACGTCGAACACTGTTCGTGGTTACTCGGATTTCTTCGCATCGGGGTTCCGCGCAGTCACCAACAGGACCCGTCGGCAATCCCGCAATTCCCTCTCTGGTTCAGACCCAATACCTCATGTCTCGTCCTCATTCTCAACAACCAGACCAACTGTCGCCGGTATGCCCCAACGTCGACCACGACCCGTGTCAATGATAGTCCAAAACACCACACCGTCTAAGCCGCGTGAGAAAGTAAACGGACGAAGGTCGTCCTTCATCTCCTTCTCCTCGCGGTTGTTCGACCGCATGACATCTTCCACTTACGAAAATTCGACGTCATCATCATCCACGAGAAGTAGCAGAAGCTCACGAATGTTCGACTCGGCCGATGAAAACATACCTGAGGTTTGGATAACAGCAGGAGGCCCATACACTCCTTCTGCTCCTAATGGAAGGTCCGAGTCAGTTCCTTTTAATCTTTACGCCATAGAACTGACAGATTTACCTACCCCGCAGTCCAGAGCATTCCACTCTCCATCGATCCATTGACCCATTCGCATCTTCTCCTGATGCAAGGTCTCTCTTCATAGATCTGTCATCCGACAGCTCCCCATCTGGAACGCCCAAGCGCGAATCGTTCCTATCATTAACCGGGTCCTCAAACCGTTCATCTCTAATCGTTTCCCGTCGCGAGCGCCCGACCTCTATCCAAACCATGCCTCTTCCCTCACAATCTCGACGATCCTCATTCCAATATCGTCCTCCCAGCCAGGAGAAGCCTGACTTCTTCTGGATTGTAGAAGAGGAACCGAATCTTACATCGGAACCTCTTCCTGAACATGAGGAGTGGGATGCTCCTGCAAAAATCGATTGGCGCCAGTTTCATGTTGATATCCTAATCGACGACGCTCAGTAATTCAATACCCCCGCATCATCATCTTGTACTTCATCTACGCTGTTTATCGAGACTGAGAAGCGTATCGCCATCTTGGTCACTGTATTACTGCATCAGCTATACCACTAGAGTTCGATCTTCCTTGTTGTTGTACCACCACTTTATATCCCTCATTGCACACATACCCACCCGTCCACTGCAACTGTTGTAATCACATCAATTTGTGTCTTGGAACGTCATTAGCTATGCTTCATAAAATTCATTACATACAACATGATTCATGAGAGGTGAAACGAAAGCAATACAAAAAAATGAAAATAGATATGCAGATGCAGATTGAGAGAACCAAAAACCAAAAAACTCGGAATGTTCTACGTTTTCTGCCCTGATCCTGGTCCTTGATATTTCTTGATGAGATCCCTCAACCTCGCTTGCCCGAAGGCAAGTTCGGCAGGTTTGCTTGGCGACACGAGCACTGCAGACGGAGCTCCGGACGACGACGTGGGTGCCGACGCTGTCGGTAGCTTTATTGGTCGAGAAGGAACATGCTTCCGAGCTTCCGTGATATGTGTGTGCGGTCGCGCAAGGGATGCGGTGGAAGAGAGGGTAGGTGTCGCATGGGAAGACGATACCACAGCCGGATCATGATTTCCTTTGACGATGGCGGGTTTCACGCCTTTTGCTGCGAACTCGTGTAATCTAGGATCAGAAGAGTTGGGCGTAGAGTGGCTGGTAGGTGTAAGCTTTCCATTCGAGATGTAGGGGCCTGATGGCGCCGGACGTCGCCTTTGGGCCAGATTATCTGTAGATTTGCTGGCCGTTCCCGCAGAAACAGTGGGACGGGCTACAGGCAAGAAGAAAGGTGTTGATGATGTGACCTTCTTGGAACTTGGGCTGTCGGTACCTCTGTGCGCAGTGGCAGCGAAAACTGCGCGAGCGTCTGGACGTCGCTGGGCTTCTTTCTGCTTGGATCCTCCACTACCACCAGTGCTTCCAGACCCGACAGGACCTGGTTTAGGAGGGGTCATAACTACAGCCGAGAAAGACTTCTTATCTGTAGGCGGCTTCGTAGGCGCGGCGGAAGTCTCAACGACAGCACTCAGGCGCTTGGGGATATCCTTAGCCTTCCCGTTGTGGTCGCTATTGTTGATGGCGCCAGAAGCCCACATAGAAGCAACTGACGAAACCTTGCCACCTCTGCCACCACGAGCAGAACGAATGTCATATTTGACCTCCGGATCAAGAGGTCTAGGCGGAGGAAACACAGGCAAACGACCGCCACCAGAGAGATGTGAAGGTTTCGGAGGTAGTGACGGAGGTTTCATAAGAGGCTGCGGCGTGGTGGGTGCAGCTTGTGCTTTTACAGTCGTCACAGGCACAGCGGGGAGTCTCCAAACATTCCGAGCAGCAGCAGAGTAAGACATGGGAACTTTTGTCTTCGGATCCGCATTGATGTTGGCATTTGGTGGCAGCGGTTTTGACGAAGGGGGCGAAACCCTCCGATCAGTTCTGATAGATTGAAAGGCAGCTGAGGGTGCCATGGTGAGAGGATGTTTATGTGCGGGCTTTTCCTGTAGCACCGCAGCGTCCGTGGCAGGATTGGACCAGATATCCTGCACTCTCCTGGCTTCTTCCACGACGGTGGCATCCCTTGCCAATAGGTGTCGAGGATGTATCGTATCCCGCTTCAAGGTGGCGATTGGCACAAATCCTGACGAGCGAGGATTCGGAGACGCAGACACAGCCTTCTCGTATTCTGCCGTCGGAGTGCGAGGAGGTTCAGGTACATGTTCGTGAGCATTTCCAGATGGTGGTGCCAGCGGCTCGTCGACATCTTCGCCAGAAGCCTCCAAGGATGGATCACAAACAACGCTAGGGCTAGGCGGGATAATCTCCTCCTCGGGCGGCTCATCAGGATGAATCCTTCCCAGCCAAGCTGCCACCCGACCTTTCGCTGCTGACTTGTTCCGCGACTTCTCTCCACTCGTCCGCTCCTTCTTCTTACCACTACTCTTTCCCTCCTTCGCTTTCTCCTTCGCCTCCACCTCTCTCGCCTTTTCCCTCTCCCTCGCTAGAGTTTTGGTGGGTGTGCCGACCTCCGCCCTTGCTCTCATATGCATATGCAATCCTGTAGTTGCATGCTCTCTGTCATTCTCATCTCCTGACGCACTCCTCGACCGCCCAGCCCTGTGCGTCTTCCCGTCAAACTCTCCATCCGAATCATCACCTCCAAGACCTCCGGCGAGGGTCAAACTCGAAATCGCAGAATCGTTGAGTGGCTCTGGGCTTTTGATGGGAATAGCTATCGCTGTGCTCCTCGACATGCCTCTGTCCGCGTTCGGACTTCTGCCCATGCTCATGTCCGTGTCGATGGGCGACAATGACGAGGAAGGTAACAGACTTCTGACATCAGGACGTTGGTCCTTGGGTACGCGTCTTGGGTCGAAATTACGCGTACCGACTTCAGCCAGCAGCCGCCTTTCAAGAGCGTCTAGCCCGCTCTCCGAACGCAACATAGCATCTGGCTTATCCAATCGTGGGTGCTTAGGAGCGAGAACAGCCATCAAGGTAGGGGTGGGCGGTGTTTTATACGACGATTCTGGTGTGATCTGTCCAGGGTCCTGTTGAACGTCGGAAGAGAAATACAAATCGGCTCTCGGACGTCCAGAAGCGCCAGAGGCAAGCAAGTCTTTCATCTTCCCAGAAGGGACTGGAGGACCAGGTAAGGTTTTGTTCAAGTTCATGTCCTCGTCACCTCCAGTCTCCACTTCTGCCTTCATCTTCTCGACAGAAACTGCTGTCGCTGACGATGTCCCTTCGGAAACCTTGGGCAAGTCAGCAGAGAGATCATGACTCTTCCGGCCCACCTCGTCCGCCATCTTCTCCAGCTCCTCCACCCGTTCACTCTTCGCCACTGCTCCGAGTACAGGGTCTCGGGTGAAGGAGTGTTTCGGGGTCAACTGGGGACGGGGGGAATGCACCACTCCCCCAACACCATCCGTAGGCGGTGATAACGAGAGGTTATCGGTAAGAAGCATCCCTGGCGGAGGTGGGAGGTTCCGCCGTTTCGGCATCGCCTGAGGTTGAGTACCAGTGGCTGCCGTTGGGCTTGTTTGGCCAATGCTGACAGGACCTGCAGTAGACATTCCTGGAGGAAGAGGATATCTGTGGCTTTGCGGGGACACTGATCGGTTTCGCGACAACATTCTCATATGTTGAGTTATGCGTGAAGCTCGTTCGCCCTTGCCCGCTTCCGGCTCATAAGATGTTGGTGCCGTAATGGGTACTGCGTAGTTATAGTTGGCAGCAGCGTCGCCCGTATGATCCCGTACCATATGGTGGTTGAGATCATGCAAGGGCAATAGCGTCGTTGTTGTCAGAGCAGGAAGGCCAGAAACAATTGATTGGGGCATTTGCGAGGCGGAAACGACGGCTCCAGCGCTGGATGGCCGTGGTATGTATCCACCGACAGGAACGACGAGGTTCTCCTGTGGTGACTGGATAGGCGGAGGGTAATATGGCTGTACAGGGTAAGGCTGTTGCTGATACACATCATGTGGAATAGGCGACATCGGCATATAATGGTGACCTTGAGGAGTTTGCGATAGAGGTATGAGAGGGGGTGGCGGAGGCAACCATACTTGGCCATGGGTGGGATCCATGTATGGTAAATTCAATGGGGCCGGTGATAGTGGCGGCATCGGATAATACGGGTTGTAATCAGCGTACGGAACAGGGTTGGAGACGGGCTCGAGTGCAGCTGCATTGTAGGTATACGCCGCAGGCTGCGCGTAGGGTCCAGGTATCGGCTGTTGGGGAATAGCGTTTGGGTGAACGATGTTGATAGGAATTTCTAGCAAAATATCTTTGCTGCGAAATCAACATTCATGAGTGAATGTACGCTAAGATGGAAGACTAACATACCTTCCCATTCCCATGATTAACTTGACTTCCACTTTACATTTAATCTCAAAGAGAGACTCTGTATGCCGTGGGCCTATCCCTCCTTCCGATTCTTCTCCGTCGAGGGTGCCGCCCTGAACGCCTCTTGCATTCTTCGGAACGTCGAAAACAAGGTTGGCGACGCCTTCAGCTCCTGGAGGTATGATATACTCTGAGCCCCGAAAGGGAACAGTAGTCAGAACGTCTGAGATTTGCACAGGCGCAGGTCGTTGTTGCCCAGTCGATGAACCAGGCAGATAGAGTGTTCGGGTGAGAGTAAGCGTCAACCCAGAATTCTATACAGGTATTAGTCAAAAAAACCTTGCTGGAAAGTTGACCAAGATACCTTCTTGTTCGAATGGTTCTTGACTTGTAATTCGAGACATGCACTTTCCCCGGCCACAACCACATGTCCAACCATTCTGCCTTGCATCCACAACTTCCCGTTCTCGCCAACTACGATAGCCTCCGGAGACTTGCTCATATATGTATCCTCAAAAGGATATGCCTCTACTACGTCAACCCCGTGTTTGTCTACCACGAGCCTTTTCTCGCTTTTCCAGTATACACCGACACTTGAGCGGAGCTCGTATCGTACTTTGGCTAAGCCAGACCCGAATGATATCGATGACGGGGATGAAGCGGGAATAGGAATGCGGAAAAGGAAGGTTGATCGACCTCTACGAGCTTGGTAGTAGTGTTGTGGAAGTGGCGGATCGCCTGGCATGGGGTGTGCTTGCACAGCGTTGGAGGGTGGCAATCCCGGCCCTTGGAAGAGACGGCGACTATGTAGAAACGTCGAGGTCGCAGAATGGTCCCGAGAAGTTAGTTCTGAATGCTGAAGGTAAAATACAAGATCCGAGTGAATAGAAGGAGCTGAACTAGCCTTGGATAGCAAAGAGTTCGACCATCATGATGCCAATGCCGAGACCGCGGTCTGCTCTACACTCCATGTCCAGCTTGCCTGAGACATATGTGCCCGCAACAAAGGTGGGGTCAGCAAAGGTTGTCGTGATTTTCACTTTCGAATGGTGTGGTGATGAGTTCATAGGCTCTGGCAGAGCTTGTACAGACGCCATCCTGATGTCGTGCTGGAAACGGCTGTCCACCGAACAGTCAATCAAAACTTTCTAAGTGGAGTTGTCAGCAAGATTTTGGACATTGAGTTCTTCAACTTGCCTTTCAAATAACACACTCTAGAGTTCAAGTGCCAATCAACTGTGGGCAACAAGGAAGACGACGACTTTCGAGACAAGAATGGTGATCCTGAGGTACGAAAATCTTGTTTATTGTGTGCAAGTTGGCTCGCTGCGAACTTGAAAGATAACAGCAGGACATCTGGGACACTGTTCGCAGCAGAATTCACGACCTGGAAGACTCCATTCTATGGAGAAGCTTGGTGGGATAAGGGAGAGAAGAGTCCAGAACAGGAAAAACATTGAACAAACATTGAAACAAATCTTTATCATTGTTGCCGCCATCAGACACAACAAGAAACGTATCTTATCTTATCAGAAGTCCTTACTACAATTTCCCATTCTCTCTCTTTCGCTCCATTCAAGATACATACGAGTCGCGATAAATACAAGTGGGTTTCCGTATGTAGCGAGACAACTTACTATGGCTATAGATATGCCATTAATCAAATTGTACCATCTGCCATATGACCAAAGGTAAATGAGCGACTCGTAGACATCACTCCCTGTTTCCTGGAATAATCGTGGTAAGGATGATCAGGCCCCAAGTTTTTCCAAAGAAAATAAAGAATAGAACACGCTGGAAGCGGACTACACCTTAAATGCAAAACCCGATATTGCGCCATCAGGGCCGCACCAGGCCGCACTCAATGCTGAAGATCAAAATCGAATGGATGGGTTGGGACTAAAGAGTCTTTAGTAGACCACAGGCGGTGACAGGTAACCAGGAGCCGATGCCCTTACCTCCAGTCCTGCGTTTCGGTCTTACCAAAATACACAGATGGCTTGCCCGAATGGTAGGAGAGCCACATCCGTATGGTGCGTTTTCCTTCTAGATTAAACCTATCCTTTCGATATCGAAAGAGGCTCCAAGTGGTGGAATAATGATCCGCACGGAATACTCAAACTAAGTAGCGACCCGGACAAAAGCTGTTGATTGGGAAGCGATGATGAAAGGGTAAACGCACTTTCTCTCAAAACCCCACATCATAGTCCGCATTGCGGGCTGTGTGATCTAACCAGGGACTTCCAATGATGAGAGATCATTTAGCTATCCTGTATCTCCTATATCCATTCTCAGCTGTCGATACGTGGGGTATGGCTATGTTTTAAATGTGTATGAGCCACATGTGTCTGACGAAGGTGACGAAACAAGTTGCCTAGCGGTGCAGTCTCTCTCATCGTGCGGTTTCTTTGCACATATGATTGAGATAGGGACGGGATGTTGTATCTCAAACGTCGAAAGGTTTCCAGTTCTTGATGATAATATATTGATCGATGAGCTCTAGTCGCAGTTGCACAGAAAATGTTAGAGTAGTGTCACGGGACTGTTGTTTTGCAAATTGGCGCCCAACCCATGCGCGGCAACTGCTCGCCGAACCTCATTCAATTCAAAACCGCGCTGACAACGTCCGCGATGTCTTCGGCATCCTTCTCACTGGACCCTGATGATCGATAATCAGGGTTTTTTCTGCACTGTGTGTCGACAAAGTCGATCATCTAGGCTAACTACTGATTGACTACTGATTACTATTGATTAGCATCTCGTTTCCATCCGAATTTTCCACTCTTCAAGAGGAACAGCCTTGGTCACTCCATGGCCACTTACTGCGCCTCGCCAGAACTACTGCTCACATAATGCCATCGCATGCCGTTTCAGCGTGCCCTGTAACAGTGATCGAGCTTCCAATCATTGCCTTTCTGACTCGGGCAGAATCACTCACGCTTGTCAATCATGGCAGCTACCCATGACCCATCCAAACATACGCTGGCCGTGTTGAATGAATTGAAGAGGCTATATAGCCCTTCATCTTCATCTTCGTCCTCCACCATCACTCACCTCACTAACCTCTGTTGATATCCGAAGCATCCGCGCGAAACCAAGGAATAACTGAGCGCTCGAGATGAGTACTGATGGCATAACAAGTCAGATCCCTCAGGTTGAGGTATGTTTCCCGAGTATTTCGGCCATCACCCTCGCTCAAGAAAACCGTCTCCCCAGACCTCTGTGACAAGAAGAACATGTGCCAGAATCGCTCTACCCATTTCTCTCCGTCTGGCAATTACAGTAGCATCCACAGCCATTGTAGCAGCTTTCATCCCGGTTGCTTGGGCACAAGCACCTGTGAACGACGTGATCGCCTGGCCCCCAGGCCTACTCCTCCTCGCGACAGTCCTATACGCAGCACTAGGTGCTGCCCCTGACACTTTGTGGAACATCGAGCCCTCCATTGGTATATTCATGGGCACCGGGTTACCACTGTTTTCGATCTCCACCATGAAGCGCGTGGCGTGGGTGACGAGCGCCTGTCACTTCCTCCCTCGTATCCGTACCGCGCACGGGGTTTCCAATTTCTGGATATCCTCAGACGAGGTTACACCTGAGGCTCGGCGGGAAGCATTAAAGTCAGTGCTCGAGGTCATGAGTCCTGTGATGTATCAACCGTTGGAAGGAGGTCAGTTTGTCATCGATGAAGCAAAATGGCAGGTAGTACCGGAAACGGGGCTCGTACAAGCCAAGGGTACTGTATCACGCCCAGGCTCCACTGATGAACTCGCTTCAAAGGATATTCCGTCTGCACGAGACTTTCTCTGCTTCGCAGCGATTCGGTATCATGTCTTCTTCTCGTGGGACGTCAAAGTTGTGGATGGCGAGAAGCTGCTATTTGCAACTGAAGGAACAGGCGATATATTATTCGACGTCGAGAATGAAGAGCAAGCCATGTGTGTCGTTGCCGCCCAAATGATTCGCCGTCCTCATTCACAAAGTCCCCTTCGCGCGCTTGCACAGCGCATAGATGACGGAAACTCGGAGGGCTCATATATACTCGACATCTCAAAGATCGACAAGAACGTACCCATGTGTAGCATCGACTTCCACTCCTACGCGCCAGATCACGACAAATTTTCTGCTTCTCTCAACGAAATGGCCGGCGCTTACTATCGCGTCATATCGTATTTGAAGCACCGTTGTGCCGATGGCACTTCTAGCGTCCCACCCGACACAGCAGCGATAGTCGAAGTCGGCCAGACATTGTGGATTGCCATTCTTGGTGGAGTCTTGTTTGACCGTGGCCGGCTCACTATCCAGAACCTTCCAGGACGTTGGGCAGTACGAGGCGCGTCGGCAGATGAAGCGTACCTTGATCGAGTGCACGAAATATTACGTCTCATCAAGCCATATGCCAACAAACCCAAATTCGAGGATATAGTACAAAGCGGGGGCAACAGCAGAAGAGCTGCGTTCCCGTTCTTCCTTGCCGGTCTGTTTGGGCAAATCCTCATATGCTATTTCCTCGCCGTCGGCACGACTGCTGGAGTCTGGACCACCGTTGCCTTGTCCCACTCACTGTTTTCAGGAAAACTGACAGATTGGCACAGTGTCTACTGGGGCAAGACAGCAGCGACGGAAGAATCGGGAATGAAGATGTTTGTTCCAGGAGGGAAGGATTACATGATCATTGCAACGTTCGACCGTACCACACCTAGGCAAGGCCAGCTCAGACCTGGCATGCTGCTGAACCTACTGGGGCTTATTGCCGCAATCTTGGGCTCCCTCTTCCAAAAGAAGACTCGGGATGCGCTTGGGTTCAGCCCTTTCCGGCCATCACCGCCATGGGTATCGTACACCTCTATTGTTCTGTGCGTCGGCGTATCGTTTCTCGTAGCCTTCACCATCTTCCTGCAACAGAGTAAGGAAAAGACCTGGTCCGACGATGCCGAAATACCAACTCGTGTGCTCATCTATTCCACTCTTCCCGCCTCCGTGATCGTATCGGGTTTGGCGCTATATTTTCAGTTGTCGAAGCAATCCCAGTTCTGGCCTATACTCGACGCGCTGACTTGGATTTCGGGATTTCCATTGGGTATTCTGGAGAACGGGCGCATGATTTCCACGGACCATAGTATGGCACACATGGTGCTTGTTAACCGTTGGTTAATGGGTGCAGTGGCGAGTGCAATAGGAAGCAGTACTCAATAATAGGGAACAACTTTTGAGCATCAATGTAATTTAGGTCACGCTGGGCATTTGTTAGGCGTCAGATGTGTGATTGGGTAGGTGTCTTAATATTTGTAGCACCATAGTATCACTTGTTGTAAAATATGAATGCCAAATGATACAGAATAAAAGCCTATTGAATACACGACCTGTCGTCATTCTAACCCTCGATGAAGATTTCCCATAGACTAGGCACCCCATAGGATATAGGATTGGCCATTATGACAGGATTCGTAGCTTGACTACAGGAGAAAGAAAGCAGGCGGAGTTCAAAAGAGTTCAAAGCCGGGATCAAAGACCTGCTTCCGACAATTGCCGTTTACTACATACATGTTACCATACACCTGTCAGTAACGAATTCGAGTCAACGGCAAACATAACAACAATAGTAATGGGCTGCCAACCAGGGAGGTACGTTAATCAAGTCGCCGACTAGCAGTATGGACAAGCTAGCAACCGTCATACTATGTATTGCTCTTAACAATAAACACATGAAGCTTTTTGTTCGTCGAAGACTTAAGATGTGGGCACATGAGCGCATTGCATCTTCATAACCTCCCCTTTGACGTCGATCAACTTCTGCTGGCAGAACAGCAAGCGTCCTACATCATAGGTACGAAACCGTCTTCATTCAACTTTTTCAAAATTGCATTTCTGACTTGCTCTGTAGATTTACGCTGTACCAAACTGTAACCGAATAATTTCCGAGTATGCCGCGTCTGCTCAAAAGGATAAAGGATTGGCGTCTCAAGAGTAGAGGAGTGACCCCTCGAGAGGGTACCGACGTATCCGAAAACGAACTGTCTCCTTTGTCGATCGAGTTTGAAGTCGCTCGTCCGACTGTCGACAACAACACTGAACAAGGTTGGTCGTACCCCTTTGAACAAATGCCACATATCGACTTATCATCCCTAGTCGACTTCCCTCAGGCCAATCTTCATGAAGATACCGATGCTTTCCTGCTCCAGCGTCTGACAAGGACGCAACAAATCACTGACAATGGCCTGACAGATGGACTCATCGCGAAGAATCAAGTTAACAATAAGGAACAAGTCGTCGCAAACCCCAAGCAGCTTGTCAGCATGTCCTATCACACTACGACTTCCTCTCCGCTTTCCTTTGATCAGCAAGAAACACATACCGCATCCTCAGGTATCACGACCCTGCCCTACGAGATCCTCAGTCATATTTTCGTCATACATACATTTGAAGACGAAAGGGTCGATCCAAGATATCCGTTTCTTGTTCCTGATAAGAGTCACGGTCCTCTTCACATATCCTCAATATCTAGGCAGTGGCGGCAAATCGCGTTAACAACACCAATCCTCTGGTCCTCGATTTTCGTCCGCCATTATCCAGATTTGAGGTTGGTCAAGCTATGGCTTGAGCGATCGCGATCCCACCCGCTCACTTTTTGCCTAAAACCACAAACCAGTCGTGATAAGACTTCAGAACGCCTCCGATTCACGGAGGCGGCATTCTCATTATTTTCCACACAACTCCATCGTTGGCGCTCAATTTGCCTCCATCTTCAAGATTCGACTGCAAAAGCCTTCCTTGCCCTGCCTTTGTCAAATGCAACATTGCTGGACCAAGCCAGCGTCCGTTGCGACTTGAAAACTGGCAAATTGGTTTTTGCAGCGCTCTCGGCCTGCCCTAGACTTCGATTGTTGACATGGTCAGGGGATTGCTGTATTCCTCCAGTCGCGGAAAGCACGTTTTGGTCTCAGTTGACCTCCATCGATCTTAAATGTTGCACAGTATCAATCGGGGAATGCGTGACTCTTTTACGACACTGTCCCAACACCTCCAGGCTATCCATATGGAATGTGTCGGATGGTCAATTGCAGAAGGATTATCCGCACACTACCCTTCTCCATTTGCAGGAGTTCATTGTCAAGGGTTCTGAATACGACTTCAGCAGGGTCTTCAACTTCTTTAGTATGCCGGCTCTCCATTACCTCTCAGTTTGCCATATCTCCACTGGAAACTGCTACAGTAATATCCAAGCACTCCTCGATCGGTCTGGCTGTCATCTTCAGAGATTTGCGCTCGAAGACCATTCCCTCACACAGCTTGATGTCATTACCTTCTTCCAAAATTCCGTCATTCGCTCTATTCCAAGGGTCACTTTCAATGTTACTCCTAGATCTATGGATTACCATGCCTGCCTTGCTGCCCTCAAAGAAAGCAGATTCAGCCATGGTCCCGTATTTGGAAAGCATGAGCTTGAAGCTATATATATGGGTTGGGGAGAACCTTGTGTCAGATACATCGTCTCGATTGAAGGATGGAGTGACTCGTGACTTGATCTATAATAAAAAGTCCTTGTCCTTGACCATCCGTGTATCATATATGCGGCCCTTTATCACTTTAACAGTAACACTTGATTGACATTGCTGGCAACATGTTGTATATCCTTGGGTGTCCAAATTGTGACATCGGAGCTATCGGAGCGTGTGTCGACAATGCTTAGGATTGTTATGCTGTCGTTTTGATGTTTTACCCAGAATCAGCTCCTCGAGTCCCTCCGAGGCATCCACAATGAATTCATTGAATGCTCTTGTTGAAAAGTTTGACCCAATAAGCGTCAATTTTTTGACAGTGCATCTAGACCGTTCAACAAATCTTCGCAATTCATGGAAGTGATCAAGCCCATTGAGCTCATATCTCAGTTCCAACTCTTCCAAGCTTGGGATCGTGAGGCAATTGAATAGTGTTCCAACATTGATGGAGGATGTAATGGAGAGCGACGTCAGGCTTTGTGGGTTGACATCTTCCGTGAGAATCTCGCCGATGCTTGATATCCTGAAGGTAGCCGACTCGAGGTTTGGAAAACAATGAAGAATGGCCAAGCATTCGCTAATGCTGATTGCGTATGTTGAGATTGAGGTAATGGAATCGTCCAGATTTGAGAAAGGTCTCGGCATGTATGGGTCCAAGTTATGCATGTTATGCCGCAGGGCACCAGACATTGATGGACTACTGGGCTGTCCTGCGTCGGCGCTTGGCGTCAATTCGCCTTCGGATTCGATTGTCAGCTCGTTGCTATGATCTGTGTTGAAGATTGATAAAGCGGAGAGGGGTCTTTCGTCGGTTGATTGGGACAAGACGGCAATGGGGACGATGATGTTTGAATGAAGATTGAGTCCAAGGTCTGATTGGGCGAACTTTTCTCCTAGATAATTCGTCGCATATTCCGTTGTCTTTGTTACAAGAAGAACAGGGAGCGGATCAGCTGGAGAGGTAAATAACCCCAGTGCATTGTTTGGCTTGCGAAATTGGGAGACTAGGCCGGATACACGAGCACGGAGTGCGTGTAGTCCTCCTCGCAGTCCAGATCCTTGCTGTGGCAGTGGTCTACACTTTTGTCTTCGAAGTGGAGGAGGCCCTTGACTCCTTCGAATAAACCTCAAGTTCATTGCAGCGGATATCAGACTTTGTAGGAAGGTGTTCAGGTGTCGTGAGTATGCTTTGTGGCAAAGATGTGACGGGACGAAGGACGAGGAGGTTGTGCAAGGATAATTATCTACGTTCCCCACAGCGAGTATAAATACATCAACCTTACGTTAACCGAGGACAATACCTCGTTATTCCGTTGAAGGCCTCTCCGAACGGTGCCACGGAAACGCTGTCGGTCGTAAGCCATGGGCATGGTACAAGTATCATGACATGATCACCATGGACAACGGAGTCGTTGCCTGGAGTGATAGTGAAAGTTGAAGAGTGTTTCTTATATTCCATGAACGACGCACACAATGAAGTCGGTCTATTATCACAGGAGCGGGTGACATAAGGCAACATATAAGCGACTGTGCTTGGGAGGCAACGTGGCTTGCAACGGATGAGACAAGCGCCTCCTGAGTTACCCAATTGGGCGCTCTACTCCTTGTCCGTAAAGTGTGAGCTTGGCAAGCTTCATTAAAACTTGTAGTCGCACCCTTGAACTACTGTATCACCGACTGTGTTAGAAGGCATATAGGAGTTAGGCATTCGAGATAGGTGAGTTGACAACTTACAAAGCCATATTCACCATGTAGCGTCTTCATCCATAATTTGATCGCAGGCCAAGGCAAAAATGGGTACCCAAAGCTCACAAGTGTTTCTCAAATCATTGTGAACGTGAGGACAGACATGCCGAACATGATGCGTCGAGTTTCTACCGGCGCGTCGAACCGTCCGTCTTGGCTTGGAGGGTTCACAGCAAGATATAGATTGAGATTCCACCGTCAACGATAATCGTTTAGCGCTGCCGTGCAAATACGGAGAGGTGTCACTCTGTGGTTGTTCCTGGAAGGCAAGACGTGTCAACAAAGAGACAGCGTTGACTGCTTGGAAGAAGCTTGGAAGACGCATACAACCAGTGTGCAATTTCCTCGACTTGCGTCTCTCGGATCCCGGACTGTCAAGTGGATATATGCGCGTGGGTCGTCTTTCCTCTAATCACTGTTGAAGGCAGCACTGGGAGTTAGTAACGAAGCAATTCACAAATCATTTGTTCATACTTTCAGTTGACTCTCAGCAGTAGGACACACATATCGTGGTGTTTCGCTTCTCGGACTCGCTCATGCGTTTGGCAACATTCAGACGCACCACATTCTACACACCAGACGTGGCGAAGCTGTACGAGATGGACATGATGACATAGTCTACACCGTCCACAGCAGTCGTTTGGAAATGAGGCGCGAGGGTACCACCTTGAAGTTCCTCATCGCTGATGGTTATCAAAGGTTGATAGACCCGAGAACTCTAATTGTATGTCATCAAGTATTTGGTCAGTATACTCTGGTATGTGTAACTTTGTTAGAGATTACTTTGAGCATTTATAAGACAATATATGACGTAGCGACGTGGCGCTCACGCACATGGGTCCACAGCCATTGTAGCAGCCTCCATCTCAGTTACTTGGGCTCAAACACCCGTGAACAACGTGATTGCCTCCTATAAGCAGCACTAGGCGCTGGCCCTGACACTTTGGGCCCTCCGTTGGTATATTCAAGGGCACTGGCTTACCACTGTTCTCCATCTCCCCCGTGAAGCGCGTGGCGTGGGTTACGAGCGCCCGTCATTCCTCCCTCACATCCGTACCGCGCACGTAGTCTCCCGTAGTCAGACAATTGTATGTCTTTGTTTGGTTCTCACTGCGTTCGGAGGACGACATACACGCCCACAACACGCCCATTCCTGTCTGATATTCAAAAAATCATGATAGCAGAGGTTTCCCGGTCCTCAAGGGCGGAGTTATATCTGATTGCAGTAGGCTCTTGGATTGACATCAATCCAGGAATATCTGCTAGACAGCACATTGCAATTATGATGATATTATATTTGACGGTCATTGGAATATCAGAGTCTGACAGTCCAGTCATATTGCGGCATGCACACCATATCAAACAATGGTACAATAACACCACGACACCGCCATCAGATCGTGAAGTCTCGAATGTGATTTTATTAAAGTGCATACTGTGCTACATTGCTATATCTCTACGCAGCTGCCTCTTGCTTTTTCTTCTCCCGCATTACCTTTGCTTTAGCTCTTGTTTCCGACCGCTTGGCTGGTCCAGTAACCCAAAGTATTGCGGCAAACTCATCATGCTTATGTTGGATTGGTTTTGCGCAGTGGGACAATCAACCAGATGAGTTACAAAAGAATAGGACTGTTGTCCGTTATGATAGGTACTTGATATTGAAGTATCAAATGTAGGGTACGGACAGACAGATGGAAAAGATAAAAGACAAAAGATGATCACATGTGTGTATAGATAAGATAGAGGAATCCGGGGAGTGGGTGCGCACCCATATCACACATTCAACAGCTTAGCACAACGGTCAGCAAAGGAAGAAATTGGCTTCGTCAACTCCCGAGGTAGAGTCTGACGCAGAAGGTTGGTGTTATGTAGTGTGTGCATATTGATGAAATAGCGAGCACTGCCCGTGTGTTGGATCATTTTCTGTGTGCGTCTTGTCATGTCCCGTCCTTGCCATACCGGTTGCTCAACGGAGATGCAGCCGCAGCCCTGGCAGTCATGTTGCATGTTAAAGATGAAAAGGACATCCTTCCATTCACAAATTAGTCAAGATATGTTCAACAATCCGGCAAGGACGTACCTTTGGTGATGCGAAAAGGACGCTCCGGTCGGATGGTGTAAGCACGGGCATGTTGAGACAAAGGTCGTTTACTCCTGAAATGTTGGTACCTCGACAACAACAACTGTTCCGGCAGTAAGTTGTGGTGATAACTTTAGCGCCAGGATGTTGAGAGTACATCCTGTATAAACTGCCTGTTCATCTGACGCCTACAGAATGAGGTTTTAATCAATGAGCACACAACTTGGATTGCATAAACACCATTATTCACCTCCTTGAAGAAAACCCAGGAACCTACTTTGCAGACATTGTGAGCACGGCTGATAACATGTTTGCAAGTAATCCAGGTGCCTTCATTTTCAGCCTTGGTGGTCCAGACACGACCAAGAGCATCCTTCCACGGTTTTGGGTTTTGCTTGGTCTTGGACAGCAACTTGACACGGCCTGCCAATCAGAATAGCTCCGTCAGAGTGTAAGACGTGTGTTGAGCATAAACAACGCACCTGCTTGAATTCCTGCGGCATTTACCCAGCCTAAACAACGCTGGAGTTCCTTGTTCCCAAGGAGAAAGATCGGACACATGTTCCGGCCTGAATGTAGTCCCCCAAGGTATCCTTCCACCAACCACCATTTACCTGATGTTTGAAGTGTTCCATATCAGCGAGGGTGGCTGCAATGTTGTGACTTGGTGCCTGGTGGTTTGAAAGGACACTGCAGAGGCAAAAAACGACATTCCAACACTCAAACACTTCTGTTGCAAAGAGGACCGCTGGACCGAATCATTGGATGTCTCTTTGAGGTGTGGGAGGACATGTAACTTGTACTTATATTGAATGCGAGCCGGGTCCACAACGGACCACAGGTCTAGGACATTGTCTATCAGGACCTCGAGGTCCAGCTGCATTCAAGAGGAATATTGAATGTAGGATGATGATAGCAGTATTATCATGCTTACCAAGTAAAATTCCATATTATTGTTTTCCGGATACCAAATCATGGCGCCTAGCTTGCCATTTGCCTTCCAGAGGTCGAATACTTCCTTTGTACATAAGTCATTGTGGAGATGAAAGACACCGAGTTGCTGGATGGCTTTGAAATGTTTGCTAATGAGTGAGTTCTTGTATTGCACCATGTAATGAGAACATAAGGGGGATAAGGTCAGACCATCAACAGAGGAAGATTGCAGCCGCGTTGCAAAGAGCTTGTCTTTCTTCTTGTCCCAGACCTTATTTGTCTGATACCAGATATACTTGTTGACTCTGAGTAAAACAGTGTGGAGGATCTTGCAACGTTGCAAAGAGCTTGTCTTTCTTCTTGTCCCAGACCTTATTTGTCTGATACCAGATATACTTGTTGACTCCGAGTAAAACAGTGTGGAGGATCTCACAATTGTGGTGCGGATTGATGCCTGGAAACAGTAAATGAAAAGTTACGAGTGATGAGAAAGATCTCTACCTGGAAGACGCAACAAGATGTTGTAATGATTGCCTGGCCGTAGATCTTTGCAACTGGCTACAAGAGTTGCAATGTTGACAAACAATTAAAGAAGAGAGCAATTTTGGTGCTCACGGTCATCTATCAGAATCTCTGTGTACCGTTCTGCAGGTTGAGTAAAGACCCATTCGTACAGCTCTTTCTGAATGTCAGCTGTTATACTTGCCTTTATAGCTTCTTGCTCCACGCCCTTGATTTTACAATTGTCCAGCTGTGCGTCTCGGACTCCTGGGGTGTATAGACGATCCTGTTGCGTCTCTCGTGCCTTGTTGACAAGTTGTTGAATCCAATAGACAGCCATCCTGTCCTTGACACCAGTCTTTGTTTGTAATGTGTCAACCGCATCCTGGACACCAAGGCACGCAGTCCATATCTGCTTCTTGATACTTTCAATTGTTCCCTCCGGGGTGCGTGGTGGTCCCGGCTAAGTCGCATGAGCATTCAAGGGAACCGGCATGAGCGTGAAGACAAACATGGTAGAGACCATTGTAGCCTTCATTGGTTTCACGTACCTTGTCAGGACCTCCTGACATGTCGGCTTGACACCAGTAGTTTGCGTTATTATCCGCGTTGGAAGAAGACTCAGCCTGCTGGGGGTTGTCTGCCACATAGGCAAGCTACATTGTAATGTAGCTAACGTTCTGGCAAACCATAACATTGTAGCGTGTCCAACGTGCTACCAAATTTGCTGGTGCTCGGCGGGCACATTCGGCGCACATCATGGTGCCGTTAGGGCCCGTTGGCGTCATTCCCCCCGTCTACCGCAGCGCCATAGCCTCCCTCGGCGTCAGCATTCCTCGGCGTCATAGCCTCCGTCAGCATCAGCATTACTCGGCGTCAGCATAACATTGTAGCGTGTCCAACGTGCTACCGAATTCGCTGGTGCTCGGCAGGCACATTTGGCGCACATCATGGTGCCGTTAGGGCCCGTTGGCGTCATTCTCCCCGTCTACCGCAGCGCCATAGCCTCCCTCGGCGTCAGCATTCCTTGGCGTCATAGCCTCCCTTCGGCGTCATAGCCTCCCACTGGCATTGGCGTCATAGCCTCCCTTCGGCGTCATAGCCTCCCGCTGGCATCGGCGTCATAGCCTCCCTTCGGCGTCAGCATCTCTCGGCGTCAGCATCCTTGGCGTCAGCAGGCCCCGGCGTTAGGCATTGGCACTCCCCTACATGCAGTAGTAGTCTTAGATGAAAACAATGTAAATTCCATCTACAAATGGAAGCTCAGAAACATGTAAGGAATACACAAGATATTGTCCAAAAATGCGATGTCATTTTACAAAAACTCGGTGTCGTCCTCCTCACCGCTGCCATCTGACACATGTCCATCCAACAACCAGGCAGGTTCAACGAAGTTGAAATAATCCGCTGTGTACACCTGGGAGAGACTAATGCGTGAAGGGGTGACGGATGTGCCAGGTGCGTCCGCATCCGTGACGGCAGGATTGGACTCTGAGGCGAACGAACGCTCCGAGAACTCTTCAAGGGGAGAGTAGAGCTCCAGTGGCTCCGACTCGGGGATGACACGGCCCTGTCCTGGGGATGACGAGTCAGAAGCGGAAGCGAGATCGTCGTCCGCATTCCAGAGCAATGCCACGTCCCCTGCCATTGGTTCAGCGCCCTCAGACTCGGTGTCGGCATCATGCTCATCATTGGCATCGGCATCCTCTTCTGATTGGCCAGCCCACGCCTTTCCTGCGAGGGCAGCATCAATGTCAAGCTCTGAAGAGTCGTCCTCGTCATCGGAAGCTATTGCCCAGGCCTTTGCAGCTAGGGAAGCGTCCACACTAGCCAAGTCGTCGGCGTCGGCGCCGGCGTCATCATCATCTGAACCTTGAGGCCACATCTGACCTGCCACTCCCGCCCCAACAACGTGCTGCTCACTGGTGTCCGATTCTTCAGAGGAAACTCCCCCCCCATGCCTGGCCAGCGAGACTTGCGTCAATGTAGCGTTGCTCGCCCTGCTTCTCCTCGTCGTCCACACCCTCCACCATCCTGTTGGCGGTGGCACTGGGAACGGCGTCGGCGTTCGATGTCGGCGCAAGGTTGGTGTTGGATGATGGCACAAGATTGGCATCAGATCTCTCAGCCTCAACAGCGGGCTGGAGATTGGCGTCAGATCTCTCAGCCTCAACAGCGGGCTGGAGATTGGCATCTGGCATATCCACATCTGATGACTCGGGAGAACGCTTCCGCTCACTATTCCTCTGCTTAAATACCAGGTGGTCTACAGAAAAGTTGGATTCAGGCATGGGCGGAACATCAATGTTGGCGGACACTGTGGAGAAGGCGTCCCCACTACTCAGCTTTGGCATGGTCGGCGCCGCCGATGAATCTATATTCCTCCATGGCCCCTCTGGCAGACTTTCATCGTAGCCGGAGTGGGGTGGTTTCCGATCTCCTGGAGGTGGAAGGAGTCCCTTGACTTCAGCAGGAGACAGCTCGGGGCCCCACGTCCATTTGTACGAGTCAACGGGCAATTGTTTCAGCCGTTCTAGCTTGTGGTGGGCATTTGTGTGGACACGACGGGACTTGCGATTGACACTAACATCGCCAATTTTTGTCGGCCCCAACAGTTTATTTGACGCCGACGCCGCGCTTTCCTGTAGTTCTTTCTTGATGATGGATTCATGTAGTAGGTAGAACCCCTGGGCCCTTTGCATATCTGCTGCCCAGCTCGCCTCCGCAGAGACGTGCGTAGCCTCGGCATACTTGAGCACGCCTTCCAGTTCAGCGACGGCGTCCGAAGCCACATCACAATATTTCTGACAGTCAGTACAGGGAGGGTATCCAGCGCAGGGAAGGGCGGGAGATGGGGCACGGCGGAAAACGGATGCTGGTTTTGATGGCAGGCCAATAGCTCAGAAATATTGCCAAAACCCAGAATTTTGTCGGCGTCGGGCTTGGCGTCGGCGTTCCACCAGTTGCAGGCATATTTTGGCACCAGCGCGCAAGGATGCTCGGCGTCGAGTCCATTGTCCAGAGCTGCGAGCATGCTCTCGTGGAATTGGAGAGGGGGGCCTCTGGACATCAGGCTATCAGCCAGAGACCTCACCAAGATCGGCACATCGATTGCAAGGCCGACAGCCGCAGCCTGCCCAACAACCATAAGAACAAATTTCTGAGACAATGATTAGTAAGATCCAGACATGTAAAAATGTGACACACCAGCTCATCCTGTAATGCCGACTGCATCCATTTCTGATGCCAATCAGCTGCGGTGTGAATGACGAGGAGTGCCTGCCTGAACCGCGACTTGGCATACCAGAGGATCTCTTGTAATCGACTATGCAGTTTGGTGTCGGCGCCCAGTTGGAGGGAAAACAGTGAGAACAGCCTGATCTGACGGTCTGCCATAGGAGAAGGATGAAGATAACTTGATCTGTGATAACGAACAGACAACTCATTGATTATGTAATGGTGACAAATAATGATCTGTAGTACGCGTGAAAACCAAATTGGCACCATCGGCGAACTGCCTCCACCGGCGCACCTGCCGCACTGCATATGATCGCGCCCCAGCAGACACATCGGGATCGTCTGCACCCTCCTGCCACTGCTTGCATTGATGAAGGAAATAACAGACCGTCCACTGCATCTCGTATGTGACAAACACCACCTCTTCGTGCCACCTATGATTCAGAGCGCGGGCACGTAACCAATGAACATGTTTAACTGCAAAAACATCAGAGCATGGAAAGGATGGCTACGGGAATCACGTACATTCCAGGAGGGTGGCGGGATCGGCGTCGGCGTCGTCAGGGTGTCTGACATTCTCGGCGTGAGACTCGGCATCGGCGCCAGCCTCTTCATTGGGATGGAAAAGATGATAATGACCTGTCCGCCAAATCCAGGAAAGCTTCACAGAGGAGGAGCCTTGCTTGTTCGGCCGAAGGACTTCAGTGCTCGCCTTCAGGTCCTCCCTCGTTAAGACACGGAAAACGCGGAGGATTTCCTCGTCACAACAAAGTGTCATCAATCGGCTTTGGCAACGGGCATAAATCCGAGCATTGAAAGAAAGGTCATTGTGCAAGGCCTTGACCCGTTTCTGGGCATCCATTCGATTGCTCTTCCAAGGGGCGTTTCTTATGACATGTGAGTACTGAAACAAGATGTCGGCAATGAGATCGCAAAGCCGATTGATATGACGCCGAGCTTGTTTGACGCGCTCACGAATTTCCAACTCGCCCATATCACCGGCCACATTCCCATTCGAGGGCAATGTGAGGACTTCCCGTTCAACCGCGGCCAGGTCTTGACGACTCTCCCGTGCGTGCTGCCCCCTGGCATCTCCATCGGCATTGGCATTGGCATCGGCGTCATCTGGTGACTCCCCGATTTCGTCAAAACAACCCTTGTTGTCCTCGACGGCCGGTTTGTAACCCCCTGAGAGGCCATTCACCCGCGCGTTGTCCTGAAGCCGTTTGAGCTTTACCAGCATGGCCGTTAATGTTTGCCTCTTTCTCTCAGCGAGTTGCAGGTCATCTTGATCTGGATGTGCGCCGAGCCGGCGTACTCTGTCTTGTATGTCGATCCTGGAGCAGTCAAACGGGAATTCATCCAGCAATCAAAAAACAGAACTCACTGAGTTTCTTCCACCACCAACGTGTACTCCATCCATAGCTCGATTGGCGACCCCGGTGCTGCTGCCGACGCAGTGCTCGACGCCGACGCCAACGCCAACGCCATGTCAACACCCAGGCGATCATCCACTCGGGCAGCATAAACATCCATGGACTGTACATTGCCCGCACGATTTGCCTCCGCAGCCTTCACTTCAGCCTCCCATGCAACCTGCGTGGCTGCATCCACCGTGCTGGAAATGTTCAGGAAATACGCGTCGGACTTGCTCACTGTGGCGGTGGCGGTGACATGGCGGCTACAGAGGGTCTCTGTCATTGCAAGCATCTTTTTGTGGTTGGAGTCACAGCAATGGTCATCCAGCATCTCGGCGCGGTGAGGCAAAGTTGCCGTGCGGACTGTCGGCGGGATGGCGTTCAAGTTGGACCACAAGGATTCCAAAATCTGACCGGTGCAAATAGCTGCGCCGGGAATGAACGTGGTGATAAATCGATAGAAGCAATCATCCTTGTGGGCATGCACGTGGAGGTGGTCAATTGCCCTCTCGATTGTTAGGCCAGTGGGCAAGTGGACTCCAATCCTGTCAAGGAGGTGGATGATATATTGGCATACAATGTCGTATATGAGCATGACACCCTGCTCGATCTCGATGCCGATGATTCTCAAAGCCTGAAGGAACGAAAAGTCGATGTTCTTCTGCTGTTCACCCTTGAACAAATCAACCAGCGAGTTTGGCACAAAGCACCCATGCCGGGCGCAGCACATGGCGACGACTCCCGTGAGATCACAGGCTTTGGAAGCTAACAAGGCATTCTGTATTGCCCGGAAAGTATTCTCGCATGGCGCTTTCTGGTGGTTGGTGTCGGCATCGGTGTCAGGTCAGCCACGGCATTGGCGTCAAGAAACATATTGCACGTACCGTGAATTGCTCAATCGCACGGGCAAGGAATGCAAAATAATGGTCTTTCTTTGGGAACATTCCTCCGCCATTGATCAACCACACATCGGCGTCCTTTTTTTGTCGGACGTGATCGGCCTTGAAATTCCCATCGCCCGTGAGAAGGACTCTGAAAACCCATCTATTTGGGTCATTTTTCCAATCTTGTGGCAAATTTCGTCCGGGCTGGGGACAAGTCGGGCAGAAATTGGCCAATGATCCTGCAGGAGGATTCAGGGGGTCCTGTTTATTGTGGCTATAGCCAGCCCACTTCAGCTTTTTCATCCAGCGCCAGAGCCAAGACATTCGACGGAATTCATTGTACAAGTTGACAATCTTGGAGTTGCCAATCGGCCTCGTCAAGCGGCATATGAGTTGGTAGAACTGGTACGCCAAGGCTTTGAGCTCCAGATTGCAGAGCCGAAAATAGTCCATGAGGGGCGCCGTGAACAGCGTTTGAATGTGTGTAAAACTTGCAGGCAGTAGTCGGGATGCCACCAGGCCCATGGCGACGTGGTCCTCTCCATGGCAATTACATGTCACCATTGCAAGATGATGAATGCCATTCACATGCAACGCACGCACATACGTGTTGTTGAGCGCATCGGCTCCTGGTCTCCTTGGCGCTGTCCAGGGCATGATGACGTCCACAGCGGGATCAGCGTCGGCGCGAGTGTGGCTCTCGGCGTCCAAGTCTCTTTTGGCATCGGCGTCGGCATTGTGTACCCCTGTACCACTGATTGCGCCGAGGTAGGGATGAAAACCGCGCACATCTTGCTCGGCGCGCTCACCATCCTCGGCGTCCTCACCATCCATGAACTCGTCGAGGACTTCCTCTGGCTGCTCACGAGACGCATCCAGCCACTTAAAAAACTCGGCGTCAGACAAGTTGTCTTGCTCCCACGTATCTTGCTCCACGTCACCCATTTCGGCGTCCTCATCAGGTCCCGACGCTGACGATGATGCCGACGCCGACGCCGACGTCCACCTTTCCCTCATTCGGCCCAGTTTTAACTCCTCCTCGTTATCCATGTTGATCTGTAACCTCTCCAGAAAACCTCTTTGGAATTCCAGTCCTTCGCAAATAGGTTTTGGTCCGTCGTGTGGGACGAGCACATAGGTCCCCACCTCCCATAGTGCTGCATGCCGGAAAGAATCCCCGGTCCAACATTCAATCCAATGAAATGGAGATTGCGTGTGTGTGTGCCGCATGCAACGGCGGCAAACTGGTCGAGAGAGCGTACAATCAATGCACCTCCACACACTCCAACATCTTTCTGGGCATTCCATGCACCATTGTTGATGCTCCGGCCATGTCTCTCGGGATAGACTGGCCTGTAAGAGGTCTCCTCCACGATCCACAAATTGCTTGACATAATCTTGTTGGGTCTAGGTTGCACTGAATGAGGATGTCAAATAGTGAATCTAATAATATCTCATACCCTCCGGGCCCGGGGTGGATCTGGTTGCTCATAATCTATGTTCTGGGAATGGCCAGCAAAGTCTATTGGCTCTTCTGCGTGAAATGGAGTATTTTCCCGCTCCTCAATTACCGGGACAAGAGGCACCAACACTTCCTCGGTTATTGTCTCACCAGACCGTGTTATTGTGGTAACCGTCACATGAGTGAAAGCTTTGGCGCCGCCTAGATCACCCTCAACCAAGGCAGTTGATTTCTTGGATTGTTTTTTCGGTCGTCGTCCAGACATGGTCGAGGTAAGAGCTTAGAATGACATGTGTTTGCCATGAGGCGGGCTTACAACATGGACAGCACATGTTTTCTTGGACGAGAGTACACGCTGTCATTAATCCTTGCATTCTTTATCTCATTGTCATCTTTCATTTCCCACCTATCAGTGTTGGTTCACAATGAGTGGACCAGAAAACTCACACAGGCCACCCCGTAAAGACTGCAGTTACAATGGCCAAGAACTTGAACAGATCCTACCTTACAAGGATATGTTTAAGAAAGGTACAAAACCCGAACGATTGCTGATCATGAAGAGTCAAATTCTGCCCGCAATGTTCAACTACTGGGCATTGATTGGGAAAGACCCGCAAAGTGAGGCGGAAAGTCGAGACTGGGCACAGGTGAAGAACAAGGTCGTTGTAGAGAAAAACAATCTAACAAATCTTGCAGTCACTGTCTGGTTGGTGTGCAAACAACTGGCGAATGTCTCAAGGAGCCGGACGTAAATCAAACAGTTGGAAACCCAAACGTACAGACCTCATCTGGCGGGATAGAGAACAGGACGTCATGAAAGAAGTTGCCCGGGTGTTGGGTCACAAAATGGTCACAACACAGACGCCGTGATTTTTAGGTGCCAGACAGACTGCACTCTCAAGAATTCTCGCCTGCCAGACAGCAGCGGAATGAACTGCACTTGATGCAGAGGTCGAGAGAATTTTGAGGGAAGGGAACCCAGAAGAGATAAAAAGACGGTAAGATTACATTGACGCCGACGCCAATGCCAATGCCAATTTTGAACAGGCTGGCCGGGAAATTTCATAAGAAGAGGGTTCACCAAGCAATGCAGGACCAGTACCGGGAGATAGGGTTGTCTTCTATCGTCAGTGCAGCTTATACACGCGAAGACGGCAAGCTGGTGGTGGACGCGTGAGCTATCTTCTTTCCCGATGCCGATGCCGATGCCGATGCCGAGCACCTATTGTGACCACAGATATGATCGCATCAGCGAACTGACAGGGGTGGCATTGCCATTATTTGAACAAATGTACTCAAATGAGATGTTGACCATGAAAGCGAGCCTGCTCAAATACTTGCTGGCCATACGGGCGAAGCAGATCCAGGGAGCAACAACCATCGGTGCCACAGTTAACGCCGAGGGGCCCAAGGTCGCATTGACGTATACGGCTGCCGGCTTCCCAATCTTGCTGCGACCGATGTCTACCAGAGGTTGGAAAAAGGATCACTGGGAGACCCTCTTCATGGACTATATGGGTTGCCATTACAGTGAGTTTCCCTCAACGTTGGGAGACTGGGTGTTTATGTTTGGCACAGAATTGGCAACAGGTGGGAAATCATCACATCCGCCGTACAGCGATATACAGCAACAGCAGATGACATTCATCGAGAACAAGTATTTGCCACGGAACATGAAGATTGCACAGGCCCGTAATCTAAAGCAGGACCAAATTGTTATGATTTTTGAATACATTGGCCAGCGCCAGGAGATGCACGGGCCAGTACAAGCGTTTCGTTTCAAATCAATACTGAAGAGAACAGATAAGGGAAAAGAAATTTTGGCTGCGAGGTATCCTGATGCCGATGCCGGTGCCAATCCCGATCCCAAACACCATAGGAATGCCGACGCCAAAAGTGAAGGGCAGCAAAATCATGGCACAACAGCCAATCCTCGAGGACGCCCAACCAGGGGTAAGAAATTGGCAAGAGCCTCACGACCTGGTAACGCCGACGCCGAACCTGAGCGCAAACCCAAACCTGACGCCAGTGCCGATGCCAAGCGTGGAAATACCCCTGAAGCGGCGTATGTTTTAGTAGAACAGGATGTTGCAAACCAAATGCAGACTGTCGGCTTGCAGATCCCCAACCCTTGCAATGGCCCTGCTGATGGGTCACCACAGTATGCAATCCCTCGAGATATCTATGAAACCTTTTTGCAACAAACCACCACCTCAAGTTCAAAAGCCCCTTCTGATGGAGTTCTTCAACCTTGCATCAATCCAAGGTTGTTGAATCCAGGAATGCCCACGCCGAGTCCGAGTCCGAGTCCGACGCCGCTGCCGATGCCGACTCGCAGAATTCAACCTACACGCCAGGGGAAGAGAAATGGACGCTGAGATTTATTACATCAAAAAGAAAACTATATACAGTGCGCGTCCAACTACAATGTATATAGACCAAAATGCGAGTCCAATTAAATTTAACATACAAAAAAAAAACAAGCCCCGAGCCTAACGCCTCTTTACCCGCTTTAACTTACCACCTTCCCCTTTGTCGAGAAGAGGCCGTTTGGAGGATGAGGCTGGCAATGGCGACAACCTGGGAGATTGACGGCAGTCCTTGGGGGCAATGGGCAAGAGACCTGGAGTGCGAGGACGGGCAAGGTGCGGGCGGGTTGGTGGGGGGGGTGCAGCATCAGGGTTGAAGCCGGGGCGGGCGCAGGAGATGCCTCGGCGTGGGGATTGTGTTCGGTCTCGGCGCCCTTCTCCTCGGCGTCGTCCTTGAACTCCTCGGCGTCCCTCTCGTCCTTCTTGGTATCCTTCTGGTCCTCCCCAGCATCATCCTCCACGTCCTTCCCCTTTTCTGCGGCATCCTGGTTCACCTCGGCGTCCTTTAACAGTGCGGCGTCACGCTCGGCATCCTGATCATCCTTGGCGTCCCTCGTTCCCTTTGGGTCGACATCCTCGGCACCCACCTGCTTTTCGTCGGTGTCCTTTGTCGGCTTGGCGTCATCCTCGCGTGCAGCTTGACTGGCCCCAGCGGCCTGCACGTCCACGTCCATGGCATTGGTGGGGGCGTCAAGTGGGGGTACGCTCCCTTGCGAGGGTGGCCGCAAGGCAACCTGGGCATACTCTGCCGCCTCTTGGGTGTTCTGCGGCGTCCAGGGGGTCAGCACAATGGGGGGAACAGCTGACGCCAATGGCTGTTCCTCTCCTAACGGCGCAACTGGTGAGGGGATTGAGGAAGGAACAGGCGAGCGGATGTGGGATGGTGAACAAGATGAGGGTGGTGGTTGCTGGGGGACGGGAGGAGCTGACGCCGGCGCCGACGCCGACGCCAGCCTCGGTGCCAACACCAAGAGACGCCCTCAGGGCATCAAGGTCCCGCCGGAGCTCCTCCACCTCATTCATCAGCTTGCTTTGGGCGGCCACGTTGGTGTTGTGCAATTTGAGAAGCTTCTTGATGAACTTCCTCTGCTCCTCGTCCTCCTTGCCGCAATGTTGATCCAGCAAGACTTCAAGTTTGTCCACGCGTTCTTCGAGGTTCTCTCGCGCATCTTCGAGGTTCCCGACGCGGTAATCCATTGCCGCGTATAGGGTGGGATTGTGGTCGTCGTCGTCGTCGTTGTTGTCTTCCTCAATTGCTGTGAAGAACCGTTAGTCATGCACAATAGGAATATGTTATTGGATGTACCCCGGAATTTCCCCTTCCTCACCTTTTCCTCACGCTTGATCGCAGGAGGACGGGTTTGGGCGGCCACCCACTCCTTCTCATCGTCAGAGCTGACCACAATGGCGGGCGACTTGTTCGCCTTCTTTGTTGTCTTTGACTTTGGCTTCTTCCCCACCAGGGGCTTCGCCTTCTTCGTCGTCTTCGACTTTGGCTTCTTCCCCACCAGGGGCTTCGGCGTCGGCGTCGGCTTCGTGGTGGTGGTTGTGGCCAGCTTCGGGGTCGGTGTCGGTGTCGGCCTTGTGGTGCCCTTTCCCTTCGTTGTCTTGGCCTCTGGTTGCAGGCCACTCCTTCCCTCCTGGAATTCCGGCTGCTTCTTAGCGTGAGACTGGGGCAGTGGCTTTGGCATCGGCTTCGTTTCCTTCAGCTCGGCGTTGACCTCCTCGGTGATGGAGCACTTCACCTTGGCGGCACCACAGGGAAAGCAGGCACTGCAAGCGCCCGCGCCACACTGGCACCAGCAATCCCACAAGTTTCTCTCGCAACAGTTGCACGAGTGCTTGTTCACGACATTGCTTTTCTGAGGTCATGCGCGTGGCTTTCGTTGACACGGCTTCTCCTTCCCGTCCTTCTCCTCAGCCTCATCCTCCTTGGCCGGCGGGTTCTTCTCTGTCACCTTCCTCTTCTTCTGTCTTGGCTCCACCTCAATTTCGTCGGTGTCGGAGTCATCGGGAACCTCGGCGTCATCCACCGGCGTTGCCTCCCTCGGGCGCTTTGAATTATTGGCATCGGCGCGAGCGGCAGGCAAAGGGGAGCGGCGCTTGCCGTCGGCGTGGCCAGGCTGCTTCCGGCGCTTGACATAAATGACGCGGTCAGGTTCGGGGACAGGCAGAGGTTTGGCGTCATGGGGTAGGCGCAAGCGAGCAGCAAGCTCAGAAGGGAGGATGATTTGCTTGGGAGGGAGACCCAGAACAGGGGGCTTGGAACGGGGAACGGGGGCAAGGGATAGCTTGGGAGAGGGTGGGGAACGAGGGGGTAACTTCGAACTTGAGGCGACAGGGGGTGCCGACGCCGAGACCAAGGTGGGTGCCGGAGTGTACGCCGACGCCGTTGCGGCGTCCCACTTCACCATACCTCGGCGCATGCGAGCCAAGGATTCTTTGTCGTGCACAGAGTCTGGGGGTCCCCACATGTACAGGAAGGTCCAGAGGAAAAGTGGGGTGTCGAGGACTGCCTTGAGCTCGATCTGCTCGGGACCCACGGGGTTCGCGACTTCCCTCTGGGTTTTAAAGATATGTTTCTGCAAAAAAACCTGTGATCAAAGGAAATAAATGATGGTTCAACTACTCACGATTCGCTTGGCGAGTCCCACCATCATGCCGGCAATATCCCCACCCTCCCCTAACGAAAGTCGAATTGCGCCGTTGAGGGCGTGGATCTCCTTCTGGAGCTCGGGCACGGTCTAGATGGGCATGGTAGGCATATGAGTGGTGTTGGAGTGGAGAAAGTAACGGACGGCGTCGGGACAGGTCAATGTTGGTGTGAAAAGGGAAGATGGTTGAAAAATGTTTGTTGATCCCAAAATCAACCATCACGTGAACCTGATTACAAAGCCGCAAGGCCACGGCCTCTGATGTCAGCTTGTGCAAACAATGATCCATGCGCCGACATCGATGATAAGCTTCAATCTTTCTTACTCCCCAGCACACTGAATGAGACAACTTCTGAGGACCCACGAGCTACTCCTCAGCCAGCTATTGTCGTGCCGGATGGATTTGTTGTACAGTCGAACCCCTCATAACCCATACCCCTCGGTGGACGGCACAGGGTATGGGTTATCAGGGTTTATGGGTTTGCTGAGGTATGCTATAATTAGATTCAAAAAATCAGAAAAAATCAGAAAAAAATTGTGCGCAATGTATTTGTAGCCAGACTATGTATTTGTAGCCAGACTATGTTTTAATAACGATGGATACTATTTTGAACGAGAAAACCTATGCCTTCTGGAAAAAATCAGTTACAGTAGTGTTTTTCAATCCCTTTGTCTCGTCGAGGCGAAGTTGCCTGTTGAAAGATCCCAATATTGCTTCCACCTTCCGTGCAATGGGGTCGTTCATATCCTCTATGTATCTTCCAATGGTCAAAACTGCCTTGAGGACTTCACGCCGGGTTGGACGGGGCTCAATAGGTAAGTTATCATCAGCATCATCTCCGCCGTTTATCTCGATGTTCTCACGTTCCTCGATTGCATCGATAACCGCCTGAAAGATTTCGATGTCGGACGTCTCTGTCAAGACGTGGGATTTGCCGACTGGGTTGAGAAGGGATTCGATGTCCATACAATTCGCTCTTTGAAGTGCCCCTGTAGCAACCAAACCGTCTAGCGCAGCCTCAACTTGCATTTCTGCATGAACAACTGGATCCATTTGGGAAGAAGCATTATCTAGAAGCGATGAGATGGGGACTGAGGGCTGGTTTGTGGGCAATGAGGAGCTGTTCATGTCAGGTAAGATTCCTGCTTTGCGCCAGCAGTTTCGAATGGTTGTTGTGTCCACATCTCGCCAGGCAAGATCCGCTAGTCGCATCGCCTGCAGCTGATTTATTAAATAGATTTTTGCAGGAGTTATACCTTCGTTGTACCAATCAATGGCTTGCTGGATGAACCTCGCACGGTAGTGAGCTTTGAAGCAGCGGATAATGCCCTGGTCTTTGGGTTGAACGTGTGCGGTAAGGTTTGGCTCAAAGTTCTCGACTCTGATGTTCTGAAGGTTGTCGGGGACAATATGACCAGAGAAGTTGTCCTGAAGCAGAAGAATTTTGCGCTCTGTTTCTTGAAGTTCTCGATCCCAACGTTGAAGCCAGTCTTGATAGAGGTGAGCTGTCATCCATGCCTTTGCATTGTTTCGGTAATAAAAACCAAGTTGTTCACCAGTCTTCTTGTTGAAAGCTCGCGGCCGTGCTGCTTTGCTGATGATGAAAGGTGGGAGTTTCTCGGTCCCATCGGCATTCAAGGTGAACGCGTACATTAATCTGACTTTTTTTTCCTTTGACTCCGGATTGCTTATGATCTGATAGACCTCTGTCTGGGGCCATTCTGTGTGCTGGTGTCAGTTGCAATCTCAGAAGCTAGGAAGTAGGTGCGTACACATAGAAATGACCAGTTTCATCCATGTTGAAGATGTCCCGCAGCTGATATCCATATTTTTTAATGAGCTCCTGCATCCGGCGTCGCTCATTCTCGACGGTTTCTGCATCTGCTGAAGCTGCTTCGCCATGTCGCTTCATCTGTTTCAAGCCATTCCTATCCTTAAACCGCCCCAGCCAGCCGTTGCTCAGCTTCAACCTTTCGTCGTCCGGAATTCCGACCAAGTCGGCAAATGCATTCCATTTCTGGCGAAGAACTTCCCCAGTAAGCAGAATTCCATCACCCATCGCCTTCGAGACCCAGAGGTACATCATCTCTGAAACCTTGGGGTGCTCTGTTTGACGGGCTCGCTTGGCTGACCGGTCATTGTTATGGCTTGTCTCTTCCCACTGCCCACGCCATTTAGCTTCATCCTTGACCCAGGATGAGATCAGTGGCTGTTTGATTCGAAGATTTGGGTAGATTGGTGCAAAATGGTTGGATGTAAGGGTTTGTTTGTGGCCATGCTTGTTGTGCCAGTCAAGAATTTCAATTCGCTGTTTTAACGTGGCATTCTCTTTCTTTGTGAACACAGGAGCAGGTGGCTCAGCAGACTTCTTTTTAGGCTCTTTCGGTTGCTTCTCATGCTCAGAACCTTTATAGTACCAACAAATTATCAGCAACATATGTTTCATGGCATGCAAAAGTTCATACGCTTCCGTTTGTTTCCTGCCACCTTGGCTAAATCTCCTGCCCACTCCTGAAGCTTCTTTACAATTGCCTTCCCGTTTTCACCTAACATTTCTAACCCTTGTTTGTAGTCTGAAGCGGCTTCAAGCGCATCCAAGACGCGTTGCTTGTCGATGGTGTTGGCTTCATTGTCCAACCACTCTTCATCAGTGGGTGAAAGGGCTTCCCGTCGAGATAACTTGGCAGTCAATATATCTTTACGGTCCTTGATTTGCTTTGTAAATTTTGCAAGACCTTTCTTAAGAATATCGAGAGGTTTTGGAGGGAGCTTTGGAGCCATGGTGGTGTTTTTTTACACAGTAAAAACTAATATTGGGTTCGTTTCCGAGCTCCTGAGCGGCGCATCATAGTGATGCGCAACCGGTGATTTAAGTACTTCATTATAGCTCACAGACTACGGCAAATATAGCCTTAAACAGTGTCAAACCTATGGGTTTTGGTGGAGAAGGGCTATGGGTTATGGGTTATTGCGGACTTATGGCTTATGGTGTGCAATTCTCCGCCCACCGAGTTGGTGGACCAAAAAAACTATGGGATCTGAGGGTTTATGGGTTATCTAAGGCATGGGTTATGAGGGGTTCGACTGTAGTACAATTGGAAGGGGGAAAACAGTGCATCGTGCCGGAGTACTTAGTTCCAGCAACTCATCAAGCATTTGACGGCTATCGCAAACGTCTCAAAATGGATGTCAGGAATGAATTGGGAGGGGTATGTCTCATTTTCTTCTGTCCCGATGCCGACACCGTCTTTCTCTGACGCCAATGCCGACGCTGATGCCGAGCCACTGACGCTGACGCTGTTTGAGGTTCCCTGACGCCGACGCCGAATGTTGATGTACCGTTGCTAACTCTTTCTCTCGCAGTCTGGGAATGGGCTGGGGTACGGGTTTGTAGTACTCGGTGACAAGGACATTATTGTCCCTTCAGACCCGGTCAGTCTAACAAGCATGTTTGGTCCAGCATGAGAACTCATGGACGTTCACAGGCCATGACAGAGAGAGAAATCATGGGCCTTCACGCTGAAATCATGGCCCTCCAGGACAGGTACGGCATATCCTACAAGGATGCCACAAGTCGGCTTTACATGACAGAGTGGGAGAAGGTTAAGACAGATGATCGAGCGAAGAAGGCATTTTCGGTCCTCACGAAGCGTACGCGTGGCGCCCTCTCCAAGATTCAGACCAAGTTGAAGGAACTGGATGGGACATCAGAAGTCAAGGACACCGAGCCCGGTGCAAGTACTGGCCGTGTAGATTTGTAATATTTGGAATTTAAATTTGTTTTATGGTGTCAACTACATTATCACATTGTCATGCTGACAGTTTCCTACTGAATCTTGGCCACCAATCCGCCATTGGTAACCGAAATCTGTCATGGTCAATGGGACAACGCCGGATGGTCCTGACGCCGAGAGGTCCCGACGCCAAATGAGGGATGCTGATGCTAAAGATGCTCACGCCAAAGGGAGGCTATGACGCCGATGAATGCTGACGCCAAAGACAGCTGACGCCGAGGGAGGCTATGGCGCTGCGGTAGACGGGGGAATGACGCCGACGGGCCCTAACGGCACCATGATGTGCGCCGAATGTGCCTGCCGAGCACCAGCGAATTCGGTAGCACGTTGGACACGCTACAATGTTATGCTGACGCCGAGTAATGCTGATGCCGACGGAGGCTATGACGCCAAGGAATGCTGACGCCAAGGGAGGCTATGGCGCTGTGGTAGACGGGGGAATGACGCCGACGGGCCCTAACGGCACCATGATGTGCGCCGAATGTGCCCGCCAAGCACCAGCAAATTCGGTAGCACGTTGGACACGCTACAATGTTATGGTTCGCCAGAACATTAGCTACGTTACAATGTAGCTTGCCTATGTGTGTCTGCGGTGAGAATGTGGGCACGTAACTGGAACAAGATCTCTTGTTTCGATTTGCAATTGTATGCCGGACGCCATGACTTTGCCTTTCTGAAAAAGGATGATGCCAATCAGCGCCACGTAAAATGGACAGAAGCAAACACTCATCATGTACATGTCTTCTGACAGGGCGTCAAACTGCTTGGACGATGGATGAAGCATGAGGTGACGTAGAACAGAAACGGACAAAGAACTCCTGTGCAAGTTTCTGGTGAGGCAAATTGACATTTGCTACGTAAATGTTCATGTGCGCATTGTATTGTTTGCTGCAATTCCTGGACACATCACCGGCCCAGGGCATAATGCGTAGCACAAACGCAGGCCAACCAGCCAGCAGCTTCTCAAACAGGATGAGGGAGTTGCACATGTAGGTGTTGGTGATTTGTGAGTGCTGAAACACCCACACACATTAAGTTCAAGGTGCTTGAGATATACATCGGACAAAGCTTACATTGGAAGGTCACACTGGACAGTTGTGCCCTCAAGTCAAGTAAATTATATTTCAGCATTGTCACATCAATGCGGAACATCTCAGGATTGTGTACAGCAAAGCACCCTGCCTTGAATATATCTTTAGCAGGAACAAACTTATAATGGCATTGCTTACCTTGTTCCAAACAACTTGGTATGCTTCTGCGTGCACAACCTTATTGACAACAATCCACCTGACAGGAATCACCCAATGACCATCATTTAACTGGGAAATTTCTCCGACATAGAAATGCCAATGCGGGGCGCACTCCCAGTTAGCCCACATTGGAGATAGATCTTGCATGTCCACCTCTTCAACAAATTTTGCAGCCTGCCATGACTCTGAGACTGTTGAAGTTATCTCTGGGTACATGTGAATAAAATCTCGCACAAAGGGATTGGCCCAATCCTGAGGCAGCAGTGTGTCAGTTATATTATTGGTGATTCAAATGGCAAACAAAGGCAAAGTAGAATCACAGACATACAAGTGTAATGAGATCAGTGGGATGGTTCATCCAAAACAAGTTCCCCATGGCCGATGTGTGCAGTTTTGGTTGAATATTCACCTGCTCTGCTAGGGTCTTCTGCTTTTTACGCAAGGCTTTGAACAAGGGAACATCTGGTGTTCCACATTTCTTCATTGTCCAAATGATTGCTTTCATGTGATCATCCGAGAGGCGCAGGCGCGGAAGATTATCAAGCATGTCAAGGAAGAACATCTGAGCGGGTCTTGATCAATCGGTGATGTGCCTCGCCTTCAAGTTCTTCATCTTCTTCATCATCTAGTCCTTTGCAGACCGTCAGATTGGCAACATGATGAATGTGATGGTCCACTCACCCATTGCATCCATTGCTGCGATAACCGCAGTGTTGGCTTATCATGTGATTGATCACGTGTAGGAAATACGCCTACTACTTAACCTATTTCCTACATTGTTCATACCTCAGTTGTCATCTCATCTTTCCCTTGACACTGAGGTATGTATACTTATTCTCTCTTACTTATTCCTGTACTTATATAGCTCCTAGCGCGTACTCTCTGCGTCTAGGTAATAGATTAGTTGTCATCTCATCTTTCCCTTGACACTGAGCACGTACTCTCTGCGTCTAGGCACAGGATTACAGGTTATGGGCCCCGCTCTTCGAGCGGAATTTTCTTGAACCAGCGTAGCTTACGTGGACAACTCAAGTATCTTGCTATCCTCTTGGGCGATATTGCTTTCTGGGCGTTTCGTATTGTTCTCTCGCTGAAATTTCTCAGGCGAACCACTCTTCTCGCGCACTCCAAGCGCATATATCCTGCATCACGCAGTCGGGTCAATGTGTGCCGCAAAACACTACCGCATATATTTACTCTCTCACAATGTCTTTGCCTCATCCTCTTCGAAACAGCAAACAGCGCGCTTCTCGTCCTCCATCTGCAGGCTCTCGCCCTGGTTCAGCTGCTGGTCAATCTCCTGGTACTCGGCTACCGGTGGCTCATTCTTATCATGCATCCGTTAAAAATCCACCAGATCCTTCTCGCACTGCAACTCTAGGTTCGCTGTCTCGGGAGGTGCCTCCTCCACGGTATGAACCTTCTTCGAGTTCTTTTCCTTCACGTTTTTCATCCTCTATGCCTACTATTTTATCATCTTCGAACTTGCAACATTCCATCCCAGCTCCTGTTATTCGTTCACCATATACATCTCCACAACTCAGTCGAGTTTCTCCAGTTACACCTTCTCTCCGTCGTGATGTTCCTTCTTCTACGATAGATGTTTTCGCGCCTTTTGTCCCTGTCTTGCATCATAATACAAACTCTTCTTCTCCCGCCCAGCGCCAAGCAGAGGCATCTTCACAAATACCGTACGCTTTACGGGATGTACCACCCCATATGGCTACAACTTCCCCAGTCCCCACTCTACGTAGACCGACTCCTGTCGTACACTCCCCAGTGGCGGCCCGGCATTTGCATTCATTTCCTATTACCCCTCCTCCTATCATTTGTTCTCCTGTGGTACAATTGTCTGTTTGTCAGAACGCACGTGTCCCACAGATTCTTTCACCCATACCCGCGCATACACCTACTCTCGTGCAGAGCCCGTCGCATTATCTTGGTTCACCTTATGTTTCCCCTGTTCATATCCTTTCCCAAGCTCCTTATAATGTTTGAATTCCAGTCGATTTACCGCCTTTACCCCCTGTCCGCTCCGTCCTTCCTTCACTTACTCATATCCCTGTTCTCACCTCCCGAGACAATTTTGCACCTTGGAGCAATGCGGTACGTGTGACTATCAAAGGAATGGGTCTAACAAATCATATCTGCTCAGAGCCATCTCCGGATGCTCCTTATCACCCAGCTCTTATCCCGTCCTATCCTCCTCCGCCCCTCAATCCTCACACGGCCACGCAAGCTGAGATCGCGGTGTTTAATCGATGGTGGGAACTCAATAACCAAGTTGAAGGCATACTTATGCTTTGTCTTGGCCCAGCTGCGGAGGCCTGTGTACCATCAGATACTCTGAACGTTCGCACTGCTCGCGAGATCTATCATGCACTCCAGGAACACATGGGCTACGGTGGTTATATCAACAACAGTGCTACCCTCAAACGACTCATGGTGTCTACCTGTAGGGACGTCCACGTCATTGACTATGTCCGCAACTTTCGTGGTACCGTCAGCCAGCTGCTCAATGCGGAATTCGCGATGCTTGCTCGACCCATCATTAAGCGATTTATCATGCAACTCCCTCCTACCTTTAATTCCATCCGTAACCGTGTCATATCGTCACTTCCATCCACTAGCGACCACCATTTCTTCATACTCTTTGATTTGCTCAACGAAGTAGAAGGTATCAAGAACACGCTACGCACTGAAGCCGCCCTTCAGCCTCGCTCTAGTCAACGCAATCCTGCTGCTCCGAATCACTCTCGGGTCACAAACTCGTCTTCAGCCCCATCTTCCACGAGTACAACCAGTCGCAGGGATACAGTGTGTACCTATGCCCGCTGCGGCGCGATGGGTCATCCCATTGAAGATTGTCGTCGTCGTAAGGCGGATGAGGCCGTTGCCGCTGCTACCGCGAATGGGGGTGCACGAGTTATTGGTGTTCGCGGTAACCGAACCACTGCGTCAGCTGGGAATGTTTTGGCTACAGCACCACGGGCGTTCATTGCAGACGTTGATGATACGGGAGTGGGAACGGGCGAGGACATTGTGGATGAACAAGTTGTATTACCTGACAATACCTCCATTACTCAGCCCTTTGCGGCCTTGTCCGTCGCTACCTTCAATGATGACCTGCGCTACTGTGCTGACTTGTATGCCCGGCGTGATCTTCCTCATCCCTCCCTATCCGCATCCCCTTTGGCGCTACCTGCCTTTGATTCTGTTGCTTTTGCGGCTATTGGGGACCTATTTAACTCCTTGCTCAATTCAGGATGCTCACATCACATCATCCGAAACCGACGTTGTTTCACGTCCTATGATATAACGGGAGCAGTGGATATTGGGACAGCAAATTGCGGCATATTACGGGCGCTTGCCCGTGGTGATGTTTCTTTCCGCATACCTTACCTGGACCACTTCGCATGGATCACTCTCAGAGACTGTCTCCATGCGCCAGGTGCACCTATCAACTTACTCTCTGTGGGTACCCTCCAGGAACGCGGTGTATCTGTCGATTTTCAGCCCAGCCCGCCTGCCATGTCCGTCCGTTTTCCGGAGACTCACCCTTCTGTCCCTGGTCTGGTGATCAATGCCACCGTCTTGCGTCACCTGTCTTTTCTCCAACTGGACTTCGTTGCTCCTTCGGCTGACGCTGTGTCTCTTTTCTCGAGGATACCAGAGACTGGGACTATCCCCAAGCCTACGTATGGCATCGTCGCTTTGCCCATCTTGGAATGGAGGCTACAAGGGCTGCCCTGACTAAGGACTATATCACCGGCGTCGAGTTTGTTGGCAAATTTGATCACAACAAATGTGTACCTTGTATATTTGGTAAGGAACCACAGCGTCCGTACAACATTTTGGGCATCAAGCGTCGAAGGTTGGTGAGCTCCTGCACACGGATACATCAGGACCCTACACGCCTTTGATTACTGGCCGTGGTCACACCGGCTGTAATGTGATCCTCGACGACTTCAGCAACTTCAACTTCCTGGGTCTTCTCAAGGCAAAATCCGGTGCTGCCAACCTTATCATCGGTGTTGTGGGGACCGTGGAGCGCGTCTCTGGCAATCCAGTTATCAATATCCGTATGGATGGCACGCCTGAGCTCTGTCAAGGACGTCTGGGGAGTTGGCTTCGGGGAAAGGGGATTGCTCTACAAGTTACCGCTCCCTATGCGCATCAGCAAAACGGCAAGGCGGAGCGTTTCATTTGGGTGCTTGACGAAGGCGCGCAGGCTGTCCTTGCGGATTCCGGCCTCCCGGGTACTTTTTGTGGCTATGCATTGCTATATGTCGGCTGGAATAGAAACCGTCTTCCAACTTCCGTCTTACCTACAGGCATCACTCCGTTTGAGGCGTTCAGGAAGGTGAAGCCTGACCTGTCTGTTGCACGTATCTTCAGTTGTTTCTGCTATGTCAGCGTCCCTCCTGAACTCCGGCCTAAAGGCGGACTGAAGCGATTCGCGGCTATCTTTGTCGGCTATGTTGAGGACCAACTGGGCTGGCTTACTGTCGACCTGAAGGGCAAAGAATTCTTTTCTCGGGATGTCATTTTTGATGAACTCCGCCCAGGGCGTCTTGGTGTACCTCGTGTTATCCACCCTGCCGACTCGTCTCTACCTGCTCGTGCTTCAGCCATTGCCGGTCACTCCTTGGAGGTTGCTGCTCGTCTTGCAGCTGAGCGTCGCGCGAGTTTGCGTCCCGCAAAGGCTCTCCTGGCACATGGGGGTGCGGACCCTCGTCGTTTGCCTGGATGCCCTGGTGCCGTTGTTGAGCGCACTGTTGGGGGGATGGATGCGCCGATGGTTGTTGCACGCAATGGGGGTGCAGGTTCTGCGGGTGTGACAAATGTGTTGACGTCTGCTGCACACAATGGGGGTGCAAGCTCTGCGGTTGTGACGAACGTATCGACGGCTGTTGCACGCGATGGGGGTGCAGGTTCTGCGGGGGTGATGGCTCTGGGAGACTTGTCTGCCTATCTGGCTGTGGGTGATTATTCCTCTCTTTGATCCCCTGACGTCTTGGCCGACTTCGTCTCTCTGGTTGCTTGCGAGACTGGCCCTCTGCGAGCTGATTTCACCTGTATGTCGACTTTGGAACGTGACATTGTTGAGGCACATTGCTACGCATCTTACACTGAGTTCCCCCGTTGGTCTTGACCTCGTTCTTATGACCTTTCCAAGGCGCCGGAATCGTCTCGGGAAGCTCTGTCCCGTCCAGACTCGGCTGTATGGTGTGCGGCTATGGATCGCGAGATAGCTAGCCTTTCGGACATGGGCGCCTTCGAGGAAGCAGACCTTCCCCCTGGCCGGAAGGCGATTGGCTTGAAGTGGTGTTTCGATATAAAGACTGACTCTGATGGCCACCGTGTACACGGTAAGGAAAAGGCTCGTCTTGTCGCGCAAGGTTTCAGCCAGCGTCCAGAGGATTACGACGAGACCTATGCGCCTGTCGCCAAGATGGTCAGTATCCGCATTTTACTTTCATGGGCTGCCATCCAAGACCTCGATATATACCAATTCGACTGCAAGACGGCTTTTCTCCATGCAAAGAACCGGAAAGACATTTATGGAACTCAGATCCCTCACTACCCCTTGTCCTCGCCATGTCGTGTCCTTCGAATCCTCGTTGCGCTCTATGGTCTCCGTCAATCGGCCTATGAGTTCTACATGCTTATCCTGTCCCTACTTTTGGGCATTGGACTAGTCCGGTGCGAGGTAGATCATGCCGTATTCTTCGGTGAATGGTCCTCTCCCCCACATTCATCTGTGACGATGCCCATCGACGGATCTAACCTCGTCATGTATGTGCCGCTTCATGTCGACGATGGCTTGGTCATCACAAACTCTGCCTCGCTCTACAAGTGGTTTATTGGTCAACTATCAGTCCGCCTGCACATAGTTGATATGGGTGACTGTCAAAAGTTCCTGTCTATTTGTATCATCCGCGACCGTATTGCACGCCGCCTATGGCTATCTACCAAGATCTATGTCGAGGAACTCTTGGACCAGTGGAATATGTCCGACTGTTCTTCTTCCCCTGTACCATTAACCACCCAACTTGCTGATCTCAAGGAAGCACCTCCCAATGCACTGCCGGAAATCCCTGACTCGGATCTAGTCGTCAACTATCAGCGTCTCGTTGGCGAGCTGCTCTACTTGGCCTACTCAACGCGGGGCGATATCACATATCATGCGATGTCACTTAGCCAATATAGCTCAAAACCCACACGCGCCCTTATGCTATCCGCTAAGCGCGTACTGCGCTATCTGGCTGGGACTCGTGACCTTGCACTCCAGCTGGGTAAACTGGGTCCGGATGCTTCTGTCCCGTCTACGCTTTCTGGGTATATGCGGTGTGTGGGTTGTTCCGATTCCGACTGGGCGTCTGCCTCCGATGATAGAAAAAGCATTTCGGGATACTGTTTCTTCTACGAGGGGTCTTTAGTGTCTTGGTCTGCAGCTAAACAAAAGGCTATTGCAGCATCTTCGACAGAGGCCGAATATTACGCGCTTACCCATGCGCTAAAAGAAGCACTATGGATTCGTGTTTTCTTATCTCTCGTCAAACTCCCTATTCCCCGCCCTTTTCCTCTCGTCTCCGATAATCAGGCAGCCCTTTCCTTAACCAAGACCTACTCGATATCCTCACGATCCAAACATATTGACATTCGCCACCATTTCATACGCCACCACGTTGCAGATGGTACTTTTTCTACTACCTGGATCCCTACGGCGGATATGCCAGCAGACATTTTTACAAAACCCTTAACTTCAGTACTCTTTAATTGTCATTGCGCCACACTAGGCTTCACTTCTCCTCCTTCATTATGAGCTTTCTTGCCATTCCTTTCTTTTTATTTACTTATCGTGATCTTCCACACGATGGGGGTGTGTTGGCTTATCATGTGATTGATCACGTGTAGGAAATACGCCTACTACTTAACCTATTTCCTACATTGTTCATACCTCAGTTGTCATCTCATCTTTCCCTTGACACTGAGGTATGTATACTTATTCTCTCTTACTTATTCCTGTACTTATATAGCTCCTAGCGCGTACTCTCTGCGTCTAGGTAATAGATTAGTTGTCATCTCATCTTTCCCTTGACACTGAGCACGTACTCTCTGCGTCTAGGCACAGGATTACACGCAGAGATTGTGGAATCTTCTTGTGAGTCCCCAAACATGTCTTCAACTGAATGTGACATCTTCCCCAGAATTGAATGGTTGTGAAGGTCCAAAGCATCCATATCGTTCCATAATTTGGTATGTGGCCTGCCAGTGGTTTCACCAGCAGTGAACATGATTGGTTGTCCTGCAGGATTAAAGGACACATCACTCTCAACAAAAACATTGTCAAATGGATTGACTCCTGGAACATCCAAGATATTGTCCTCCAAGTTGCTTTCAATGACTTGGAATTTTTGTGCCAATGTCATTGAAGCTATGGGCACTTTGGATGCTGGATCCACAGTCACACTGGATGGAGCGCCGGATAAATTGAGCCTCTCAGCCTGTGCTTTGAGTGTGTCTATATGTTTCTTTGATTTGACGTGCATTCACTTAGACTTAGGTTTTACCAAGGTGTCTTTCACTCGAGAGTTTGCAGAACATGCCAGGCATCTCAGCTGCCCCTCAACGTCCTCAAAGCCTGAATATGCTTTTCTGTTACCACGGTAATCTTTGAAATTTCAGGATATCGGACCTTTGTCAACATGTCGTTCTTCTTCCGCACGATCTCAATGAGTGTGTTCAGCAGGCATTGCGTTTGGAGGAACATTGAGCAAACTTCAATAAAGTCGGCCAATTTGGGGCCACATGATGTTCATGTGGAAGTCAAAACAGGATTGCAATGTTACCCGTTCTCCTCATTTCTTCTTGTCAACTTGGTCGACACCTCACTCTTTTACCCTGCTTTATTTCTCTTTCATTCTCTTTGACTTGATCAGACGCAGGATGCTGGACAATATCCGAGACCAAATGAGGCAGAGCAGTTCTCCACCACCTCAAATTCAACAATCTCCTGTGTATGGGCATTCGACGCCCTCTGGATCTCCTTCTCCATTGCCCGGCCTTTCACATGCACATAGCAGTGGTCCTCAAAAACGCCCTTTGGAAGATATGACACAGTTTGCTAACAGTGTATCTTGCTCCACAAAGCTGCGGAAGACAGATCATGACAATCTTCTCGAGTTTGCTCAGGTTTTTTCTATTTGTCATCCATCCTTTCACATATTTAAAGAGACTCATCCACATACCAGCTCCCACCTGCTGAACAACGCATTTGGATGGCCGCCAAAACCCTGAAACTTTGCGAGCAGCAAGAAAACCTAAACCCTCCGGAGGTCCTCTATGTTATTCCAAAGAAAATTGAGGTCCGTGTTCAACGCAGCACTTTGGTGAGTGGCAAGACTGACCGTTCAAACAGACAAGGATTGCTCAGCAGTCTCCAATTATTATAATGGACCCGACCATCTCGGCTTATCTTTCCGGCGATGTTCCTGTCAACTTATTACTGGTATTGTCTCCTTGCTCATCCTTACACTCTTGCTAAAGATACAATCTGATTATAGAAGCTTTTTGACATGAATGCAAATTGGGGACTCGACGCCACCATTCAAGAAAACAAGTCAAAGCTTGATTTGATTGTCAGCCGCATGCATAAGAAGTTTACGGGCCATCGCAATGTCATGAAGCTTACAGTGTGTTGTCTCTCCTTCCACTCTTCTGAATACTTACCCACCATCATTAGATTAATAATTCTCTCGGCAGATTGGATCCAACAGACGCGCTAGGCACAAGACACATTGACGTGTTGAACATTGTCGACCTTTGTGGAGAGCTTGTTAAACTCCATGACAAGAAGATGAAGCTGACAGTCACCATTCCAATGTGTGCAAGGGTCGCATATCTGGTAAGCATTAACTTCCTCAAAGTCGGTGGCTCTAAAATGTACTGACGTATTTGGGGTTTAGCGTGTAGTATTTACCGAGAAGAGGACCTTCTCTGTTAAGGATCAGCAAGAATTGTCCTATTGGGATGACATTGATGCTGATCTTGCTTGTGCACGCCAGGATTATCCCACAGCCAAGATTCTCTCCAAGTCTGTATTTTCCTTTTCATCTGATGTGAGATGCATGCAGCTGATATCTGATTCATCCAATAGATACTTTGGAATGATCTTAGCAAATGATTGCTCCGTCTACGGTGACGCCAATCTTGACATCATTCCTAAATCAGGAGGTCCTGCTGCTCCCATGGCGTCTCCCCTTTGTGCAGTTACTTCTGCTCTGGCGGCTACTCCTGCTGCTGCGACTGGAACACCTGGTGCTGCCTCCACCATTGCCGGAGCCGTGACGACGGGTGATGATGAAGGGAATTTGTCCAACTAATCTTCGAGCTCATTGGTGTCCCGTCAAATAACTATATCACACTTTAATCTGCCTGCTCAACCATAATTCAATACTTCATGTATAATACTTGTATATCCTGATAATGCTGTCAATATTGTGTCACCATTTCTGATGTGACTGTCTCCGTCAACTGACACAGTGCCTAGCATTTGATATTTTGAGCACGATGGTCTGATCCAACATGCAAACACCTATCACCCTCAAAAACACCTTACATTTGGATCAGATGGATGCACATAAGACCTTTAGCCCAATGTTAAAGCCATCTCACAGTAAAATCTTTGTGCTATCATGCCTGCAAGATCACAATGACAGCAACTGAATGATATTACCTGGGGATCAAGGGTCTTGGACTGTTTTTTGACAAGGCAATTGTATATCCAGGGGAGACTTGCCAGATATTATTGGATATTGGCCGGGTTGTTCTCAACAATCAGAGGCTGGACCTCAATTATACATGCAAACAAAGATGGGCGTGTACATATACAGTGCCCATCATCACTTCACATACCCTCATTTGGCAGTAAACAGACCAAAACACTTTGACGATGAACTACAATTTCCCCTGGAAATATTTTCCCCTGAAACACCTTGAATAGACTTAGATAGATGGTAGCTATCCATGGCGTGCTTTGTTGACCAATTGGACAACTTTTTTTTCATTTTTAACAGCCAAAAAAGTGACACAAACCCTATTATACAATCATTAGGGTTAGGAATTGGCCTAATTGGGACGCCATCAACACAGCCACCTTGACACCACTCCCTATCCCGTTGCCCTGCACTGCAGAATATTAATGTCCATCATTATACTGGCTGGAATTTGACAGTGGGATGAGTAATTCTTGACTAATATTGGATCTGGCGCTACAAAGGGAGCTGAGAGTATCTTGCCCCGTTTGGCGGCTTCTCTTCTTTGTGCTGCAAGTGATTTGGTGCTTTGGGCAGGCATTTTGGCACTGGTAAGCAGAGTTCTTAGCTGCCAACTGGCCATGTGTATGATGGAGGAAAAAAAAATCTCCAGGCCCAAAAAAGTGACACACTGTGGGAAAGATCCCAAAAACTATGCCAATTGCATTCTTTTCATCGGTTTCCTTGCTAATTAAATCACACAAATGGTACAAAAAAAATCTTTACCCTGAACAGGAGGTGACGGAGAAGTGCCGTTGGGCACTGTAGTCTGATGCAAGATGCGCCCTCGGCATCAGAGTGCAACACATTTGCCTATATATGGTAATTTCCTTGACTCTCAGAATCTACAATGTCACGGGACCTGCTAAGGTCGCTGGTAAACAAAGGATTAGGGGTGATTGATTAACTACGCATTACCTCCACCCTCATCGCCATGCAAGGGCGGTTCAGGATTGCAGCTGCACCTTCCACACCTTACTACACTCTCACACAATCCGACTCTTCTCCATGTATCCCCTCCAGCCAGACCCCTACTCCTTGCAAGCGCCGCCCACTCAACAACAATGAAAACCAGCTGCCGGGAGTACCTGCAACCCCCACACCCACACCAAAGAAGCACAGGACCACCCTAGCCCAATCCAATTCCCCTCAAATCCCCGTATTCACCGCCGGTGTGTACCTTCCCGATTGCAAGCCCAGGGAAAAGCTAGCCTACATCCTACCTCACATCCAGCACGGCGGATGGACCCTCGGCGACTTTCAATACCACCTGTATGTGGACAACAAACACCGTGGTCCAACACATTGAGCAATGGTTTTGCAGTTCCTTGCCGGCATGACCAACCACACCCCGGCCAAAGTCTTGCAGCTCTGGGATGTGCACGCAGACGGCTGTCTGCAGGATGAGAAGGAGGACATTGGTGCGTGTACCCCATGGATAAATTAAGTGGACTTCGTCAATCCCAAGGCGAGAACATGCTTGACCAGTTCTTGGCCCTCTGGAGTGTTGTGTACGAGTGGCATAGTGATCAAATGTAACGAGTAGTTGTCTACTCCCATTCTACTCTCTTCCCAATGTTTATCAAGTCTCCTATTCCACTCTGAGGGCCTCTAGAGTGTTGTATATGGATGCCATGATGATACTTTGCTTTCAATGGTCTTCCCTACGTCTCAGCTACAAGGAATGTCTTAGGAGCCATTGACGCGATCTCTAATTAATTGGCGCGTTGCGTTGTTTGTTCCATCAATGAAGTCACATGGTCTTTTTTTTTGCACTGCTACTGGGGTCCGGCAATGCCTGCGAAAAAAATGTAACAGGAAATGTGGCAAGGACAAAAATAGACGGTCAACTGATCTAATCAGCCGATAAGCCCGAGTGTTATCAGTTTGCATCGCAAACTCAATGAGTCGTGTCCACGGACGCTGGCTGGGTGCTTATTGAGTAGATAGAATTTCTATTGAGGCAATTAGCTACGGTAGTAAAGGACTATCAACTTACTAAAGATGAATTGTATATAAAGTATGCTAATAGCTGTGAAAAAGTTAAAAATGATGATCAATCATGACTCCGAGCGCGTTTTTTAAATCTTCTCTCATGTCTGCATCTTCCCTTTCCTCTACCTCCTCCCAATTGCCGCCTACCAAGATGGACACATCCTGTTCTGCTTGAAAAGGCTGACTATCTGGAAAGCAAGTAGCTGAAAAGTCTGCGGGAAGGCGCTCTATTGATGACCCTTACTTACTGCTTTTGGCAGTCAAAAAACAGTTTTCTCGGGGTGCCTCCATGCTGTCTTCCATGGACACTTGTGCAAAATTCTGAATAGGCCATTTCAACAAGTTTTCAATTTACAAAAAAGTCTCCGGGACAGAATTTTCTCAAAGGATCTCTTTTACTGTTAACTCATGCATGATTACCATTTTAATGACAATATCTGGGGATTGGGACAAAGAGAAAAAAATCCACCCCGGACAATCTTTTTAGTTTGCCATTGCAATTGCTTTCTTCCTTACAAACTAGTCTCTATCTGTTGAAGTGACTGTGCGACGGAAGCTTGCCATTTTTTTGGTGGTGAGTCGGAGTTTGAATTACCGATGAGTTGCTGGTCCCCAGTGCTACACACGGGCCGTGTGTAGCATTGACTTCCACTCCTAAGCGCAATAGTCGGGCCATTGGTTGTAAACATATAAATGCAAAACAACAACAACAAATTCTAGTGATTCATAGGATTGGCCATTATGAAAACAGGATTTGTAGACTGACAACAGGAGACTCAAAGGAGACTGATGAGCAACTGATGAGTCCGTACGGCGGATACCCAGGAAAAGCAAGCGGAGTTCAAAGTTGAGATTTGAAGGTGCTGCTTCCGACACTCAATTGTTACAGTACGCCTGTTAGCAAAGATTTCGCAAACATAACAACAATAGTGTTGGGCTGCCAACCAGTGTACGTCAATCAAGTCGCCGACTAGACTAGAAGTATGGATGCTAGCAACCGTCATACTATGCATCACTCTTAACAATAAACACATGAAGCTTTTTGTTCGTCGAAGACTTAAAAGATGAGGGCACATGAGCGCATTGTATCTTCATAACCTCCCCTTTGACGTCTCAACTTCTGCTGGCAGAACAGCAAGCATTATTGGTACGAAACAGTCTTCACTCAACTTTTTCAAAATTGCATTCCTGACTTGCTCTCTAGATTTATACTGTAACGGGATATTTCCCGAGTATGCCGCGTCTGCTCAAAAGGATAAAGGATTGGCGTCTCAAGAGTAAAGGAGTGACCCTTAGAGAGGCCACCGACGTATCGGAAAACGAATTGTCTCCTTTGTCAATCGAGTTTGAAGTCCCTCGTTCGACTGTCGACACCGACACTGAACAAGGTTGGTTCTGCCCCTTTGAACAAATGCCACATATCAACCCTTTATCCCCAGCCGACTTCCCTCAGGCCAATCTTCATGAAGATACCGATGCTTTCCTGCTCCAGTGTCTGACAAGGACAACGCAAATCACTGACAACGGCCTGACAGATGGACTCATCGCGAAGAATCAACTTAACAATAAGGAACAAGTCGTCGCAAACCCCAAGCAGCTTGTCAGCATGTCCTATCACACTACGACCTCCTCTCCGCTTTCCTTTGATCAGCAAGCCACACATACCGTATCCTCAGGTATCACGACTCTGCCCTACGAGATCCTCAGTCATATTTTCGTCATATATACATTTGAAGACGAAAAGTTCAATCCAAGAGTCCCATTCCTTCATCCTGATAAGAGTAATGGCCCTCTTCACATATGCTCGATATCGAGGCAGTGGCGGCAGATCGCACTGACAACTCCAATCCTCTGGTCCTCGATTTTCGTCGGCCACCATCCAGATTTGAGGTTGGTCAAGCTATGGCTTGAGCGATCGCGATCCTACCCACTCACTTTTCGCCTGGAACCAGAACCTCGTCGTGATAAGACTCCAGAAGACCTCCGATTTACGGAGGCGGCATTCTCATTATTTTCCACACAACTCCATCGTTGGCGCTCAATTTCCCTCCATCTTCAAGATTCGACTGCAAAAGCCTTCCTTGCCCTGCCTTTGTCAAATGCAACGTTGCTGGACCAAGCCGTAGTGAATGCCGGCCGGTGCGGCTTTGAAACTTGCACATTGGTTTTTGCAGCGCTCTCGGCCTTCCCTAGACTTCGATGGTTGACATGGTTAGGAAGGCGCTATATTCCTCCAGTCGCGGAAAGCACATTTTGGTCTCAGTTGACCTCCATCGATCTTATATGTTGCAGAGTATCAATTTTTGAATGCGTGACTCTTCTACGACACTGTCCCAACACCTCCAGGCTATCCATCTGGAATGTGTCGGATGGTCAATTGCAGAAGGATTATCCGCACACTACCCTTCTCCATTTGCAGGAGCTTATTGTCGGTGGTTCTGAGTACGACTTCAGCGGGGTCTTCAACCTCTTCAATATGCCGGCTCTCCATTACCTCTCAGTTCGGCATAACTCCACTGGAAACTGCTACAGTAATCTCCGAGGACTCCTCGATCGGTCTGGCTGTCGTCTTCAAAGATTTGCGCTCAACGACCATTCCCTCACACAGCTTGATGTCATTACCTTTTTCCGAGATTCTGTCATTCGCTCTATTCCAAGGGTCACTTTCAATGTTACTCCTAGATCTATGGATTACCATGCCTGCCTTGCCGCCCTCAAAGAAAGCAGCTTCAGCCATGTTCCCGTATTTGGAAAGCATGAGCGTGAAGCCATATATATGGGTTGGGGAGAACCTTGTTTTAACTACATCATCTCGATTGAAGGATGGAGTGACTCCTGACTTAATCTATAATAAAGAGTCCTTGTCCGTGTATCATATAAACTGCTAAAAAGTCCTTATCTTTGATACGCATGTATAATATATGCGCTTTCGCACTAATAGCCCTTCATCGCAGTAACGCTTCTTCGAGATCGCTGACAACGTGTTGTATAGCTTTGGTTGTCCGAATTGTGAATTTAGAGCGAGGCGTTTTGACAACGCTCTGGAGTGTCGTACAGTCGTTTTTAGAATTACCTAGAATCAACTCCTCAAGCCCCATCGCGCTTTCCAGGATGAAAGTAGTTAACGATGCAATTGGAAAGTCTGGCCCAATAAGCGTCAACCTGCGGACATCACATGCAGATCTGTCAACAAAGCTTGGCAGTTCTTGGAAGAGATCAAGCCCATTGAGTTCATATCTCAGTTCCAACTCTTTCAAGCTTGGGATCGTGAGGCAATTGAATAATGTTCCAACATTGATGGAGGATGTAATGGAGAGCGACGTCAGGCTTTGTGGGTTGACATCTTCCGTGAGAATCTCGCCGATGCTTGATATCCTGAAGGTAGCCGACTCGAGGTTTGGAAAACAATGAAGAATGGCCAAGCATTCGCTAATGCTGATTGCGTATGTTGAGATTGAGGTAATGGAATCGTCCAGATTTGAGAAAGGTCTCGGCATGTATGGGTCCAAGTTATGCATGTTATGCCGCAGGGCACCAGACATTGATGGACTACTGGGCTGTCCTGCGTCGGCGCTTGGCGTCAATTCGCCTTCGGATTCGATTGTCAGCTCGTTGCTATGATCTGTGTTGAAGATTGATAAAGCGGAGAGGGGTCTTTCGTCGGTTGATTGGGACAAGACGGCAATGGGGACGATGTTGTTTGACTGAAGATGGAGTCCAAGGTCTGATTGGGCGAAATTTTCTCCTAGATAATTCGTCGCATATTCCGTTGTCTTTGTTACAAGAAGAACAGGGAGCGGATCAGCTGGAGAGGTAAATAACCCCAGTGCATTGTTTGGCTTGCGAAATTGGGAGACTAGGCCGGATACACGAGCACGGAGTGCGTGTAGTCCTCCTCGCAGTCCAGATCCTTGCTGTGGCAGTGGTCTACACTTTTGTCTTCGAAGTGGAGGAGGCCCTTGACTCCTTCGAATAAACCTCAAGTTCATTGCAGCGGATATGAGACTTTGTAGGAAGGTGTTCAGGTGTCGTGAGTCTGCTTTGTGGCAAAGATGTGACAGGGGACGAAGGACGAGGAGGTTGTGCAAGGATAATTATCTACGTTCCCCACAGCGAGTATAAATACATCAACCTTACGTTAACCGAGGACAATACCTCGTTATCCCGTTGCAGGCCTCTCCGAACGGTGCCACGGAAACGCTGTCGGTCGTAAGCCATGGGCATGGTCCACGTATCATGACATGATCACCGTGGATAACAGAGTCGTTGCCTAGAGTGATAGTGAAAGTTGAAGAGTGTTTCTTATATTCCATGAACGAATGCGACGGCACACAATGAAGTCGGTCTATTATCACAGGAGCGGGTGACATAAGGTAACATATAAGCGACTGCGGTTGGGAGGCAACGTGGGCTGCAAACGGATGCGGAAGACAAGCGCCTCCTGAGTTACCCCATTGGGCGCTCTACTCCTTGTCCGTAAAGTGTGAGCTTGGCAAGCTTCATTAAACTTGTAGTCGCACCCTTGAACTACTGTATCACGACTGTGTTAGAAGGCATATAGGAGTTAGGGATTTGAGATAGGTGAGTTGACAACATATTAACTACGTAGCGTCTTCATCCATAATTTGATCGCAGGCCAAGGCAAAAATGGGTACCCAAAGCTCACAAGTGTTTCTCGAATCATTGTGAACGTGAGGACAGACATGCCGAAGATGACGCGTCGAACCGTCCGTCTTGGCTTGAAGGGTTCACAGCAAGATATAGATTGAGATTTCACCGTCAACGATAATCGTTTAGCGCTGCCGTGCAAATACGTAGAGGGTGTCAACAAAGAGACAGCCTTGACTGCTTGGAAGAAACTTGAAAAGACGCATACAACCAGTGTGCAATTCCCTCGACTTGCATCTCTCGGATCCCGGACTGTCAAGTGTATATATGCGTGTGGGTCGTCTTTCCTCTAATCCCTGTTGTAGGCGCGCACTGGGAGTTAGTAACGAAGCGATTCACAAATCATTTGTTCATACTTTCAGTTGACTCTCAGCAGCAGGACACGCGTATCGCGACGGGGCGCTTCTCGGAATCCTCCTGCGTTCGGCAACATTCAGACGCACCACATTCTACACACCAGACGTGGCGAAGCTGTACGAGATGGACATGATGCCATAGTCTACACCGTCCACAGCAGTTGTTTGGGGCAAATGAGGCGCGAATGTAACACCTTGAAGTTCCTCATTGCTGATTATTCAAAGTCGGTAAGCCCGAGAGCTCTGCTTGTATGCCATGAAGTATTTGGTCACTACAATCTGGTACATGTATTCATTACGTGACTTTGTTGGAGACGAGGTGAAGATGTTGCTGGGTTACGTTGAGCATTCATAAGACAGGATACGACATATGTCGTCACTCCTCTTTGGACTCATTCTTGTGCACCAGCGCCATGTCGGTACTTCGACTCGCTCCATTGTTCTGGAACATCGAGGTGCGCCACATTCGACGATAGCAGACGTGGCAATGCTGTCAATCGATACGATGGCATTGATTGCATCGACCCACGTCAATCCGTTGGGGCAAATAAGGCACGAGGGTAATATCTTGAAGAAGTTCCTCATTGTGAATGAGTTATCAAAATCTGAGAGGCCGAGAGCTCTACTCGTATACCGTGAGGTATTAGTCACCACAATCTGGTATGTCTAGTCGTCTCAAAGCGTCGTCGGAGAAGTTGTTGATTACTTCTGCCTTGATACGGTAATATATGACACGTACTCCCAATGGGACTCATTGTTATACGCAAGCGCTACTCGGTCTCGCTCCATTGTTCTGGAACATCGAGGTGCACCACATTCGACGGTAGCAGACGTGGCGGTACTGTCGATCGACACAATGTCATTGGTTGCATCGTCCACGTCAATCCTTTGGGGCAAATGAGGCGCGAGGGTATTTTTGAAGGCGGTTCCTCATCGCTGATGAGTAGAGCTCTCGGGTCTCTCAATTTGTGATAACTCGTATGTCATGAAGTATTTATCACGACAATCTGGTATGTATACCAATGTGAACTCACCTTATAACTTAGCTGGAGAGGTTGTTGGATTACTTCTGCCTTGATACGGTAATATATGACACCTACTCCCCACGGTACTCATTCCGTACGCAAGCGCCACGTCGCCACTCGGTCTAGCTCCATTATTCGGGAACATTCAGGAATCAAACGAAATGCGCCACATTCATGACATCCGCCCAAGATCGACACATATTTTATTAGTTCCACCGTCCTCGTCAATCATTGAATCATAGACGCCGTGAGGCCCGATCAAGCCCAAGTCCATGTTGGCCTATTCGCTGGTATCAGAATTCGTAAAAAATGTGAGCGTTGCAAGAGTTCTGAGTATATGCGCCTAGATCATTTGGTATCTGCATTCACCTTGTCGTTTGAGAAACTCTTTAAGTTCAGAAGTCCAAAGTGAGGCATCCCGCGATGATTGTCAAGAGGAATCAGCCAGGAACAGCCTCGAGGCCAATGATGACATCATACTCTGCGAACTTGGGCGACGATGAGAAAACACGTGTTCTATGTCGAGACCGGGTTGTTCTGGTACGACTGTCATCGTACTGACTCTGACTCGTCGCCGCCAGCGCTTCCTTTTCTCGTCTTTGGGGTCTTGGTACTGTATATATTATTCAACGGGGCTGGGGAATCGCACTCTAGGTTTCTTTTCTTCAATCGGGACGCAAACGGTGGTTTAGAAATCAGGATCGAACGAACGGAATAGATTCAGATAGCATCGACAATCTTCCAATCTCCTTTTTTCAAACTCATACAACCTCACCCAACTCCAGCCACCGACGCACAATGACGGCCAACGGCGTCGTCTCACACGAACCCGAGAAGGACCTGCACCGGGTTCTCCTGCTACTCGATATCCAAGTCGCCATGCTCGCGGCGCCGCCCGTCGGCGTCCCGGCCTCTAGTACCGTGCGCACCAACCTCTCGCGCATCCTCGCGCACGCCCGCGCCGCCCACCCGCCGCCTCTCATCGTGCACGTCCGCAACAGCGGCGACTCCGGCGACCCCGACGAGCCCGACGCGGACGGGTGGCAGCTCATCTTCCCGCCCCTATCCGGGGAGATCGTCATCGACAAGCGGAAGAACAACGCCTTCGCCGGGACGACGCTGGATAAAGTCATCCCGCCCACGGCGGAGATCGTCGTCGCGGGGTTCCAGACGGATTATTCGATACGCGCGACATGCAGCGCGGCGCTGGGGAGGGGGAATGAGGTGCTGTTGATTAAGGGGGCGCATGCGACGTATGATCGGATTGAGGTGTTGCATGGGGGCGGGATTACGCCGGCGTGTAGGATAGAGGCGGAGATTGAGGCGGAGCTGGAGGAGGCGGGCGTGCATTTGTTGGATATGAAGGATTTGCCGAATTTGTTTACGGATCGGTAGAGGCGTTTTTTTGGGTGACATGGGAGGAGGGGGAAATGGAGAGATGGTGGGTTTGGATATTTATATGTGTGTGTTGCAGAAACCCAACTCCCGAACCTCCTCACTGGTATGTTATTCTCGACATCTGATATTGAGTTCTGGGGTTCGAAAGTTTATCATTTCATATAACAATATCCCACTCCAACTATGGGCTCGAACGCACTAACATCCGATCTTCCAGATTTATTCCATGCTATGCAAAAAAAGGTGAATGCATGTAGATATATGCGCCCAAAAGCGCCTCCAACCTACTCGGGATCGTATTCGTCGCATATATGCGCGGACTGATCGCAGCCGGCGGAAGCGTCAGTACTATCTTTATCACATCACATCTCCATCTCCTCACCCCGCGATCCTGCCTATAATCCGTTGCACCAACCCCATCTCATCTTGATCCTGGTATCCCCATATCGTTCCAAACACGTACTCGTAGATGTCAACCATTCACGCCAAATTCACGCTACCTCCACCTTGCATCATAACATTACACCAACTGCATTGCGCTACACACACGTTTGCGTCTGGGTTTAAGTTTGGGCGCTGCTTTGTCTCTTGCCTGGTATTCTTTCTACGTATACATATTCAATGGTAATTGTGTTGTTGGACCTTGGTTGAGCCACTAGATGCTAGGCCCTAGCTCTGGATTTGGAGCCACTGCAAGTGGGTGACTTCCCGAGGAAAACCTTGAATGTGTATCTCCAAGTTTTCAACTGGGAGTTGGAAAATACCAGCCAATCATTGGACCTTCTATCGAGCTATGTCACCGCGTCCTTGCCAATGTCTCTGTCCGTGCTCGAGACACCAACACGCCCGCCCCCAACGATATCCTTCACTATCTGTCTGGGACAATCGAGACTTCCAAGACCGCTTAATTCTGGGCGAGATACTGGATGTTGAGCTGGGTGAGATCTCAACCAAGAGGAGACGTCCTCTCACAACTCCGGAACGCCAATGGGTGTCAACGCTGCCTTCCTTATTGCGGATATCAAGCGCGAGTTGGGGTCGTTTTCCTAAACAATGTTCATATGGTGCCCGAAAAAGTGAGTTTAACAACTATACGTCCACATCCACCTTGCCATCCATTGCCTACAGCGTGAAGACCTCGCGACGTTTGTTGCTGCTCGGCCTCCTGTCTTGACTTCTCGAGTGATCGTTCAGCGGCTCACTGACTACGAATGGTCTGGATGCAGTCGCATCGTGGACGATCAGCAAGACTTTGACGCTGCTCGCCGTCTTTACGCCCTGCGCCTCTCGATGGCCAACCTCAAGTCATACTACGCGAAGCTCACTGCCCCTCACTTTGTTCCTAAATGTATCCAACCACGCTTCTGTCCGTCCATCACCTCTTTCGTCGGTGTGAACGGGGCGCAGGTGCGATTCATCTATACAAAGCCTTTGGAAGTCGAACCGACATGTGTCGTATTCCTTGCAATTCGTGAAGACAACAACGCCCCGGTCGTGGTTGCGGTAGGGCCGCTCATCTGTGGATGGCATGCAAGGGACTGGCACCTGAACTTGTCCATCACAAACCACTGGGTGATGGGTACAATTACGTGGCGCTTGTAGTTATGGGGTACGTTGAGGGTCGGACGCTTGCCGAGGGGTACGGAGGTAAGCCCTTGCCCGACGATGTTTGTCGCGCTGTTTGCAAAGCGTTTGACACCCTCATCAGCGGCGGGTTTGTGTTTGGCGATTTGCGAAGGACGAACGTGATGCTCGCTGAGGGAGAGGGGTCAGTGGAACAGCGCATTCGACTTGTAGACTTTGGTTAGGCAGGTGAAGAGGGATCCGCACTTGAGGTACCCTTTCCACCTGTCGGACATTTTCAAAAACACATCTGGAGCCGTAGATTATGACCTGATCCGGAAGGACACCATGATGAGATGTTGGAGGCGTTGTAATACCCATTGCGCCATGTTCTTCTGTTGTTGTTTTTGCTGTCCTAAATGCGCTAATTTTTTTGTTGCTGTTACTTAGGGTCCTGGGGAATGTAAAACTTAGCTCTTGTCTAATGATCTCTACAGTCCTAGCTTGGGAGGCCTGTGAGTAACATGAGCATATCTGGAGCAGCAACAGGTGGGGTGTCAGGTCATATTACAAAGACATTTGCGTTCGTCAGTGCATCAACAGTGCTACTCAGTGTCTATTAGTGGTGCAATATACACCTTCGGCAACTAACTGGTGATACATTATATCACCACTGTGCTGCACTTGTACCTCCTCCTGGCTCTCTTGCCTATCCTTCGCCTCCTATTGGTTCATAGTCAATGATCCCACCCCAATCCCACCCATTCTGTTTGTATGCAGAAAATCCATCACCAGGAGATCTCCCTATGGCACTCTTACATATGTTTCTCTCTCTCTCCCTCTCTCCCTCTCCCATTCAACTCCCATTGCCACATCCTCATTGCATTGTTTGAAGCTATGGTCATTGGGATTGGGAGTATACTGCAGGGTCACGCAGGAATTACCGTATCTGGATCAGCATAAACCTCGGATTTCACGTACATCACGGGGATGCACGGACACGTCGACATCCGCTGTCCACCTTTCTTTCTTCAGATACAGTCTGTTAAATACCCATCTTCGAAGGCCTTAGCCGTCTAGGCGTCTGCAATGTCTCTAACAAAGGCCGACGAATCCTCGTCGCTGCTTGACAAACTCGATTCGACGCCGCTAGCCCAATTCGATGCGTTTCCAAAGCTGCCATCGTCGTACAAGGCGCGGTCGGAGTCGAGAGGCTTCATGACGGTCTTCGTCGCCTTCATGGCGTTTATGCTCATCCTGAACGACGTGGGCGAGTTCATATGGGGCTGGCCCGATTACGAGTTCAGCGTGGATAACAACAAGTCGCCTTACCTTAATATCAATGTGGATTTGGTTGTGAGCATGCCTTGTGGATGTGAGTGCTGCTTTGAATGGATGGATGTGGCGTTATTGACGCTGATGTAGCGTTGAGTGTTGACCTGCGAGATGCCATGGGAGATAGATTGTTTTTGAGTGGTGGTTTGCGTCGTGATGGGGTATGTGCTCCTTCTAATGCTTTGCATAATCGATCTGAGATGTATACCTTAGGTATTGTTCGATGTTGGACAAGCTACCGCTTTGAAGTAAGCAACCTCGCTAATTTTATATTCTTGGCCTGACTTTGTACCTCAGAGAACACTCGGAAGCATTGTCTGCACGCCAGGCAATCTCCCAGTCACGCAAGTCGCGCGGCGTGTTATCCTGGCTTTTCAGGAGAGAAAAGTCGCTATACAAGCCGTCCTATAACTACGTCACAGCCGGAACTGCCTGCAGAATATCGGGTACTCTGCAAGTCAAGCGCGTCACAGGTGGGTCGAACCCTCATTGCGCGTTGCTAGACCGCTAAACACATAATTCTAGCTAATCTTCATATTACAACCCTCGGGCACGGATACGCTAGCTACGAGCACGTTGACCACAATCGTGCGTTGTTATCACTCGGAGGATGTACACGAACTGACGTTATGGGCAGAAATGAACCTTTCGCATGTCATTACCGAATTTTCGTTCGGCCCACATTTCCCGGATATTGTTCAACCCCTCGACAACTCGTTCGAAGCGACCGATAAAAGTCAGTCTACCATTTTCTTGTATTCATCTCAAATTAACACAATCCCAGACTTCGTTGCGTATCAATACTTCCTCCACGTCGTGCCCACTACCTACATCGCCCCGCGCACCAAGCCGCTGCAAACGCACCAATACAGCGTCACGCACTACACCCGCGAGGTCGAGCACGACCGCGGCACCCCCGGCATCTTTTTCAAATTCGAGCTCGACCCGCTCAGCATCACACTGCACCAGCGCACCACCACATTCCTGCAACTCCTCATCCGGTGCGTGGGTGTCTTGGGCGGCGTGTTTGTATGCATGGGGTACGCAATCAAGATTACGACGCGCGCGGTGGAGGTGGTGTCTGGCGCGGACCAGGCGCAGGGGATCGTCGCTGCTGAGTCGTCTGGGGTCAAGATCGGGCTGAGAGCCAAATGGGGCGGGAGCGAGCTAAGGTCCCGGCCGAAGAGCGGGAAGTTGGTGCCGCAGGGTAGTGGGTGGGTCATGGAAGGCAGTGGTGGTGGGAGTGGGTCTCCGTACTCGAGCTACACCAGCACACCTGTTATTGGCGGCTTCTCCCCCGGCGCACAGTCTCCCTACCTCAATTCGGGCTCGATGCTCGGTCTGTCAGCGCCTAGCACCCCCAACCCCGGGTCAGCCTCCATCGGCCTCGGCTTCCCCTCCAGCCCCTTCGGTCCCCCTACTCCCGGCGGCATCCGCGCGTCAACGAGCCTGGGACCACCACCGCGCACGCCCGGGTTCATGGGCAGGACACCGAGTTCCGGGTCGAATTATTCGCCGTTGACTTCAGCTGCGACGCAGGGATCGTCAGCGCCGGATTTAGATCAGTTTGGGTCCGTACCGCCTACTCCGTCGTCATACGCTGCGTACCCTGCCTCGCCGAACCCTGCGACTAATGGGAATGGGTTTCATATGGCGCCTCCGCCGAGGAAGGTTGGACCTAAAAAGGATGATTGAATGGAATGGCGTGAATTGTAAGGCGGCGTATAGGGCCGGGAGTTGGAAATCCCGAGTTGTGTATCGTGTTGTGATCATGATATGTCAAGCTACCTTTTGCACACGGATAGAAAACTGGCTTGTCGTCGTGTATTATTATCTGGGAATCATATTGGCTTGATTCCATGATCCATATGCGGGCCTGGTGTGGGTTGGCGAATGCTTGAGGGCAACAAATACATCGCTGAAGTCAATTACCTACGCAAATGATACATATGCCATGGTGTCTTGGTCATGGTCGGCGAATGGAGAGCTGAGGCCAATTAATCACCCCCACTATTCGCTCTATTTGCTTGATTGGCTCTCAGGGAGGGGTTTGTTCATTGCACGGATCAGCGAAGCTATCTTACGTTTGTTCCGCTGGTTATGGACTAGATACATTTGGTTCTGTTCGGAACAGAACCAGATGTATCGAGTTCATGGCAGGGATTGAAAAGAGAACTGTATGTCATTCCCTGTTCTTCCTTGTATACCAGCGTTCTAACGTGAAGAAATCCAGTCGTTTCGTTAGTGACGAACACATTCCATTTGACCACTGCTGCATCGCAAGGTTGTCGGCTCCGGATCTGGGTTCGTACCGCCTGCACCGCCAGCATACCCTGTCTCGCCAATGCGCTCCGATGCGTCGCCGAAAAAGTTGTATCAAGAAAGGATGATCGAGGTGTGGAATGGAATGATGGGGCACAAATTGAAAGGAGCGGCGTACAGCAGGGTCGGAGAGGAGTCGGGAGAGAGGAGAGCCGGGCTGCGCGTTTGTGGTGAGGACCGATATGGTTTTTTGCTCCATCGTATCTTATCGTATATCAAGCTTAGCTTTTGCACACGGATATAGAAAATGGGCGTGTCGTCGTGGATTATCTGGAAATCATATTGGCTTAAGATTATGTCACGATACATATGCGTGGCATGGCTGGTATCTGGCTTGGGTTGGCGAATGCACCCGTAGCTAAAGAGAGCTAAAGGGCATCAAATATCTGCAGTTCATCACTCGCACACACCCTAATTAATTGTATTGGCTCTCACGAAGCGAAGGGGTTTGTATCCGGATTAGCACGACGCTTGTTATGGACTGTCGACTTCGCATAGAGTCCCCTGAGTATTTACCCCTCAATCGGCAGGTTCAGACTTATGCAGGACTCGAAAGTGAGTTGCCGACTCAGCTTTTCTTCATGGCCTCCTCAGTCTCACGATGTCCTTTCGGGTCCCCGTAAGGGCCATCTCTTGCTTCATTAGTCGAGTGAAGAAGGGTCACCCATGGGATATCAGTATATCAGTACGCATGCTTGTCATATACCCAATAAATTGAAGAGGTCCAAACGCTTCCAAGTCGCCCAACTGCGATCACCGTGCAATGCCAATCGGGACTCAATCGGTGACGGGATGGAAAGGTATTATTTCTTCGACCATACTCCACTTTGCACTTTCTGACCGTGTTCGATCCGTCCTGCTTGGTCGCACTCTAGCCGTTATCACGACCTTGCATGTTGTCGCGCTCTCCTTCACTGCCTTCCGAATTTTTGTGAGGTATCAAATGCAGCGGTTGTGGTGGGATGACTATCTTGCCTTCCTCCCGCTTGTTATGGACTCGATACATCTGGTTCTGTTCTGGCAGGGATTGAAACAAAACTGTATGTAACTACCTGTCCTGCCTTTGTATACCTGCCTTCTGACGATCGAAATCCTCAGTCCTGTCGTCCGTGACGGATACATTCCATGGATTCTTTTTCGTGACTTTCGTGCACTTTACTGTCTTATGGTGCTTACAGCAAACCCTGCCCTTTCAGTCTTTCTGGCTAACTTTAGCTTTCCAAATAGGTCTTCGCGTATAATCCTTGCACTCTCCTTGGCCAGGCTTTTTCCTCCACGGCACTTTGCTCGTCGAGGCGCTTTCGCACTTGCTGCTTTCTTCTTTATATCATACGTCATAACCGAGGTGGTGGGCACTGTTACCTGCCTCGGTCCTGGAATTCGATGGTATAACATACAGGTCCATTCTTGTAAACGAACGGCGCAGGGATATCCGATCGGGGGTGTGGTGGCAGTCAGCCGTGCGTCCCTCGATGTTCGCTGCTGACTCTTTTCACTGAAAATGACGGACAGTGGATCTATCAGCTGATGTATTCCTAGTTGCTCTGTCCGTGTCCGTGCTCTGGCATATAAAGCTCCCACCTTATCAACGCCGGTTGATTCTTACCACCGTCTCGGCCAGTATCCTAACACTACTATCAGTCTTAGCCTTCTTGATCTTCTGGTTCAGCGGGCTTGACCTTGGTCCGCAGGTCTGGTTATTGATACCGGCGACAAGTCACTTGGAGGTTAGGCGGTCTAGTATTCTACTTCCTGTACTTGCTCACATGCAGGATGTAGGCCGCCACTTCCTTGATTGTGTGCAACCTCCAGGTTGTCGTGTTATACGCCTACCGCGTTGCCCTCCGACGGCGAACGGGAGTAAGCGCGCCTGATGAACTTGCAATCACTCTTCATCCCGAGGATCACGATTTTTCGCGTCGCGTCAGTACGGAGAGTGGCCTCACGAGAGACAGAAGAAACCCGCGCGGACGCATGACTATAACCAGTGAACAGATCACAGCGATTACGTTCACGGATGTCATGACAGAGGATTCTAGGGAGTACAATTTGGCGCCGTTGGCAACATCAGATCTAGATCCCAAGGTAGCAAGCTTGGCCGGGGTGTCTACTCCCTAAACCAGAACTTAAAGAGGAGGTTTCAGGAGCCGTAACGAGGTGTTGCTCTATGATATGGCCGTGGCAAGTAATCAGGCTTGTCTCGGTGATTCTGCAACAGATGGGGACGATCAGGAAACCAACGTATCAAACACACCATTCAATCAGCGATATTTTGTATTCGTTTCGACCCCATCGCGAGAGCGCACTGATCCTGCGTGGTCGATTTCCGAACGGAGGAAGATTGGATGCGGCGGCCTTTGATCAACGCTCTACTCTAGGCTAACACGCAGGGATCAAGCTTTAGATGGAACACGCAGGGCCGACTGGCAATGGATATCCTTACGCTTGGGTCTCGGCTACGCGAAACTCGTCTCAACGCCCCACATCGTCGCGGGCTTCCTAAACGCTACTTTCAGCGCATCAACCCTTGGGAGAGATATAATCAGTCTTTGATCCCTAAAATTCTGGCATTGTCGGCAGTCGCTATCTATTCAAGGCGCTCAAGAAGAAGATCTCCGACCAGCTCTAATGACGCCGGGTTAGCTTGTACATATCAGATTTCCAAATGAACTGCGCAACCTACATCCATTTCCTTGAGCTCGAAATGCTTGAGGGAACCCTATCCGTCTATCTCAGGGATATAATCAGTGCGGAGCATTGTTGGGTGCAATTACTTGTTTGTCCTCATGTGACAGAGCGGCTGCTTGTGCGGCTCAAGTGAACTTCTATGTTTTGAATTTCATCAAGAAAACAGCTGCAGTCTTGAGAATTGCGTTACATTACATGGGAAATCCTGTTGGAGATATGAAGTCAAAAACCCAATAATGACCGTCAATTGACCGGTTTAGCTGAGTTACCCTGTCCTCGAATGTGCAAGCACAATTCTATGGATGCAAAAAGGAGTAATTCACTGAAACCACCGATGTCCCAAGATGTCGTCCAAATGCAATCCGGGTGTCCGGAATGGTGTGGATATGCCAAGTTCGTCCTTTTGTTTTGAAAGAGAGAGGTGAGGTGAGGTGAGGTTAACCGGTTATGGTCCAATGCTGAACACCCCGATGTTGTGGTAAACAACCAGAGAGATGTTTGGATCCAAGAGCAAAAAGACTCGAGCCACAACAGAGTCACACTGGAAAAACAGTCATGGTTCGAGTGAACGAGGCCTGTTGTCTTCTTTATCATGCCAAATGGACTCTACAAATCTATCTTGCGTGAATTCTGAGCGCGCTATTGGTACCTTAGTACGTTAAAACCCATTGGGTCGTCATAATGGTGAGAGAGATTTAGAACTGCACAACATATGTATATTTGACGTCGCGGAAGCTTTGAGTTGTACTTTCTCTTGTTTCTTGCATCATACTGGCCTAGGCTTTCAATAAGGCACATTCAGGAGGTTTCGACCATTGGCTCAATACGCCTAGTGTGACTTGCACTTCTAGAGCGATGCGCCTCTCCATGGGTATGCATCAATGTTTCAATCCATCCAAGCTGATCAATGCAGTCATTTCCCTCAAGCGCTCATTGTCTTTCTTCAACATTCTCATCACTTGAAAAACATGCACGACCTGTCCCCGGCGGCCCTAAGATCACAAATGGCTGTTCCTGCCTTTTTGTCTCCAATGCTTCGCACCTTCCTAATGCGGTACTATCGGAATATTGTTATTGTTAACGTCGGCCGTCCTATCACACTTTCTGACGTGCCGACACAGGCCGGCACCCAGAAAACTTGGGCGAGGGTAACATTATTGTCGTACATTGTCTGTTCCTTAGAAGATGTACCTGTGCGTACGCTTGATACAGGAACCGCGCAACTGCTTCGGTCCAGAATTTTCATTTTTGACGGCGTCGTATCCCCTGTCGTTTATCACAATTGGATCGCGTGTGTATATCGGGACGGAACGACTCACAAATACATCCCCGAACCATTGCACAATAGGGAGAGTACACGCAGTCGACGTCGTGAGGTATCTTGGCCAGCAACCATGAGCTTCACAAGAAGGCTTGGACACAATACGCTGGAAAGGTATAAAGGAGGCCATCCTTCTTACTTCCTTTTTTCTCTACCACAGTTTATACTTTGAAGCTGCCCGGTTTTACTCTTCGAGACTCTAGTCGCTTTCCTCCAGACCTTCACCGTCTGCGATATTTCATCATCAACCAAACGACTTCAATCTCTACCCTAAATTTACAATGGACTCCTTCACCTCCTTCACCTCCTTCACCGCTTACTTCACCTCTGCTCAGGCTGAGGAACAACTCGAGGTGTCGATGATCCCCGCCGACGAAGAGAGGGCTGGCTCTGGCAACAACGCATACTGCGTGGTTGCTTAAAAGTGCCTCTCTCATGCCCATCCCTATCTATTACCTTCGGCCCATACGTGAGTACAATTCTTAATCTGTTTAATGGTCAATTGCTCACCATTGTTCATTATTAAAGCCGATGTAATAATTTTATTTGTCATATGAACCTCAACGCGACATCACGACATCATTCACACTCCATCAACATCAGCATCCTCACGAACCATTTGTACTCTCCGCATGCAATCACGTCTCAATATTATATAAACAGTAAATCTGTCTTCGGACTGGAACCGGACGTTACCTTCGTTCACATACAATATTTTCCATTGGTCACTGGTTGCGGAAGATCTTTTTTGGTTAGACATTACTTAACCTATTTACCTTCGACGCTCGACTTCCATTTCATTCACACTGTTACAAGTACTTAGCATGTCATGGGATTTGCAGAGCACTACATTCCTTCTCTCGTTACCGGTTCTCTATTCCTGGGTTAAGGGTCTTCTCGAATACACAATTGTTGCCAAATCTTAAATGAATCTCGTCCCCAGAAACTGCTGTAGGATTGCAGCATCCAGTGTCACGCACATCCTACTTTGGGTAACGTTGAATGGGTTTCACTGTGCAGTGAGAGAGAGCAACCGTAAGGCTAGGGGTAGGGTCCTTGCTCCGCAAACTCCCTGAGATATCCCAGCTTATAGGCTGGGACTCGTACTACATGCAGGTCAGAGAATTGTCAATAATACTTACCATGCATGCTACGGGCTACTTTGGGGCTACTAGTCACCCGTCGGTGCTAATGCGGAGAACGAGTATGCGCCGGAACATACAGTTACCGTGTATCACGTGCAGTCATTTACCGGAGCGGAGTTGAATTCCATTTGCAGCATCCCCGTTTCACAACGATTCACGAAACTCATTCTCTCTCCATCTAATAGCAGTCATAGACTTCCAGTGCAATGATGTCCACTAGAGCGCTTGGTCTTGGGTCTGCACTAAGGAAAGCGGCGTTCACCCCCAATCTCGGTATGTTGCACCTTCCAAAGAGCTTCGGAAGCCAAAGTGGGGTCACTGACTGGGATTTGGCTGATTTCGTCGACAGTTCGCAACCAAGTCGTGCTGCGAAATCTAGTTGTGAAACGGTGAGATGAATCCAGGCTCGCATCTGGCCAACGATGTTGAAGGCCGTCCTCTAGTTCCATCCAACTCCAATCATTACCCTCGTCTGCAGGCACGGAGATCTTGAACAAGCAACGCCTTCTCCGTCCTAGCAGCCCTCACTTCACAATCTACCAACCTCAACTCACATGGGTAGCTTCAATTGCTAACCGCGTTACCGGTGTCGGATTGAGCGTTCGTGCGTTATTTTCTTGTCAATCCCAGAATTAGTTGACGAAGTGCTCGCCGTTTAGTGCTTTACGGATTCTCCATCGCGTACCTCATTGCGCCAGGCACTTTTGACAGTGCGAATGTCATTGGTTTCGTTGCTGGTCTTCCGGAGGGCGTTAAGTACGCTGGAAAGGCCATTCTTGCCGCACCCTTCGCATTCCACTCCCTCAACGGTATCCGGCATTTGAGCTGGGATATGGTCAAATGTATGTCATATTACTTACATTGAAACTCCCGAATGCTAACGTGTCGCTTCAGTCATCAGCCTGAAGGGCGCATATGTGACTGGTTACATCGTGCTTGGTGCTACGGCTGTTTCGACGGTGGCCTTGACTCTGATAAAATGATCAATCCTGTGTTGTACTATTAAGCCGATAGTACCCGATTGTGCATAGATTCGTTTTTCTCGTTTATGTAAGAGCTTATTTCTGCTGGTGGTTCTGATTGACTGCCATTTGTCGTGATTCATTGGACAAGTGTCTGGCTGGTAAGGTAACACAATCCATACCACACACCACACTCACATCATTACACACGCTCACATCACGCACGTTCCATCTTTTGCTGCTCCAGACAAGCTCGTGTTGCACATAAGCACATCAAGCACATCCGCACATCAGGCTAAGAGTGTACAGGTCAGTAGACAAGAACTAATATCACAGGCCCCCTTGACCACAAAGAACAGCAACAAAAAAGATAATGCATCAAGGACAGCAAGGACGACAACAACAACAAAACACGATGCATACGGGCATTACAACGCCTACAACATCTTATCCTGATGTTCTTTCCGGATCAGGTCATAATCTTTGGCTCCAGACGTGTTTCGAACAACGTCTGACATGTTGAAAGTGTACCTCAAGTCCGGTCCCTCCTTACCTGCCCAATAAAGTCGAATGCACTGTTCCACTGACCCCTCTCACTCAGCGAGCATCACATTCGACCTTCGCAAAATCGTTAAATACAAAGCCGCCGCTGCCGAGGTTTTCGAACGCCTTGTGAACAGCGCGACTAACATCGTCGGGCAAGGGCTGATCTCCGTACCCCTCGGCAAGCGTCCGACCCTCAACGTACCCCCTAACTACAAGCGCCACGTCATTGTACCCACATCAATGAAGGACGTGATGGACGGACAGAAGCATGGATGGATACGACCAGAATCAGGGTGAGGGCAATGAGCGTCGCGTAGTATGCCTTAAGGTCAGCCATCGAGAGGCGCAGGGCGTAAAGACGGCGAGCAGCGCCAAAGACTTGCTGATCGCCCATGAGGCGATTGCATCCAAGCCATTCGTAGCCAGTAAGCCTCTGAACGATCACTCGAGAAATCAAGACAGCACCCATGATCACCAGCCATGATTCGGGTGGAATGAGAGGACACCTAAGACAATCAAGCCAAAAAAGCAACCTTAACACCAGCTGTGTCACCAAATTGCCACGCATTTGTAATTCGTGGCAAGTGTAGACAGACTTTGAAGGTATGTCGCGGCCGATCGTCGCTCCTAGCCTTTAAACCAAGAGCCTCGCAGATAGAATCAGCGGGAGTGAAGTCGTTCGCGATGTCATCCAAGTATTGATCCCTGAGCTCGCGGCGGAGAATGCTGACGCCGATGACTTGCCTACTGTTCAAGTTCCTTTATCCACGTCAGATAATCCAAGTAAAATTGGTGTTCCCTCACCTATAAGGTGAGGGAACGCCGTCCACCAGACTCCTCTTTGGCGCATATTGCATCCATAACATCAACCATGTCATTTATTTCGTCGAGGTTAATATCCACATGTGTTTGATGTGAACCATAGTTTGAATGTTGTCCTTCGTGGGCGTGTCATTGAAAGCGATGTAGAGTAGATAAACTTGGAAACCGCAACGGTTCATAATTAAGATAAGTCACGATTCTCATTCCGTTTTTAACGGGGTTATTAAGCGCTTAGCAAATGAAACATTATTATTAAGTAATTCACTTATAGCAAATTCTAAAGGAAGTACTTAGCACCCACTGTAACCTTGCCAAACTCTCATTTCCTCGTCTGTATCATCATTACTAAAAGGCAGCTCTCTATCTGGTCGCGATCCTGCGAGTCTTTTGAAGAACAGAATTCTAGCAGAATCCTAGCAGATTAAATCTGTCCTAGCGACGAAGTAGAATCAAAGTAGAACGTTGACAAGCGGCACGAGGCAGTCACTATCAAACACAACGTCACTGGCAGGCCGGGAATGCGAGTTCACTGTCGCTTTTGAGAAAGGACTATGGCCTCATCACATATAAAAACCCCAGTACACTCCCACCCCCTATCACCAGACGAAATTCCATCACGAGGTCGCAGAAGTCGTGGAGCACATAGTAGTGAAACTAGGCCAACAACGATAGCGGGAAACTATTTCACATTGAAGGCCAAACTCGAGCAGGATACCTCTGATGCCCCTAACTGGGATGGCAGCGTACGCGGATATGGTAAAGTGGGAAAGAGGAAGTCCTTCGAAGTGAGTGCCGACCAGAGGCCTTCATCGACATCGCTCGCCGTAATGTGGGACAAGCCGTCGAGGCCGACACCTCTGTTTGTGGTGGGATCACCACACGATCGTTCTATGGATCAGCCAAACCCGGAGGTGGTTATTACGGGCGACTTTGAGGTGGACGGGGTTGAAGCTGCAGTCACGGGGCAGGTCCTTGCCACGAAATGGCACTCGTATTCGGACGAGGCCATTCAAAACACCATCTCGAAGTTTAGCCGCTCAGAATCACCCGCCGATGCCCCGAACCACCCATATCATACTGCCCTACGCGTTCTATCGTCAGCAGTGCATAATTTGACCCGCGTCAGGTTAGAGTTGGAAGATGCTAGGAAGGTGCTCATAGAGAAGGAAGTCGCAAGGAGCAAACGGGCAGAGGAACTATTGAAGGAACTTCAACCATCGGAGCAAGATATTGCCAGACGCGTGATACAGTCACTCTTTACGGATGACGACGAGAACGAGCACCATGTTCGTCGAAAGCAGAGCGTCATGGTACGTTTCTTACACCTCTTCAATGAATTGTATTGAAGTCTCTTTAGTCATTGTCAGAATCGCTTGCTGAAGCCTTTACGGATGAGGTTGTACTTCCTAGAAGCGTGCCCGACCACCCGCTAACTCCTATGCCAGAGGAGACTTCCACAATGCTTGAATCGACCTTGGACGTTGACCCTCCTTCCCATGACGACGTGAGATCGATTGTCGAGTCTCCTCTCCCGGCCAACGATACAGCGGGCGAACCGACCTTGGTGCCACATAAATCCCGTCCAGAAAGACCTTCAATTGGCGATTGGATGGGAACATGGTGGGTCAAGGGGCGATCTCGAGAACGACTACATCCAGATGGCGACAAAGATCCATCGGTGGAAGCATCTTCCAGTACAGCAGTGCCCGTCAAACCCCCAAACCGACGCAAATCTGCAAAAAGTGTGTTCGGGACTTTGGGCATATCAATCCTGAGCCCAGCTCCTTCTATTGTCTCTTCGAAGAGAAAGCCCGCCATTGTGGCAGATGCTGTCCCCGATAGTTCTGCCAACTCTGATGCGGCTTCAATGAAATCGGGGCTTACCAACATGGCGCCTTCAATGACAACCGCCGTGTCCGCGGTTTCTTCACCCCTTCAACCCTCTTTCTCTCCATCGCCTGCTGCCCCTCTCATCACGACAGCGTTTGACAGTCTTACACCACCTCATGTTGCAGCCAGCAGAGCTACATCGATCAGTGAAGATCCACCTTCCTTTCATACCCAAGGCGTTACTCTGCGAGCAATCGCCAATGCAACACGGGTGATGACCTCGGACCCTAGCAGTATTCTTTCTGACCAAGGTCGAGAAACGGGACCTTTGGTCGCACAGCTGGCGATGGACCTCATCAAGAATGCTCGTGATGAAGGAATTAGCTTTCGCGAACGACCCAAAGATCGTAGAGATGGGAAGGCTGACCTCCCGCATGATGCTGTAGAGAGGCATGGCCCTATGGCGACCATCAGTCCTGGGACAGGCTCTTCGGATGCTGCTACAACCTTGAATCGAGCATTGGCAACTCAAACTGAGACCATGCGAAAGGTCAAGTCAAGAACTACGTCAGTTATGCAGGTCGCCCCACCTTTCGCATCTCCGCTGTTTGGTTCCTTCATGAACCAGCAGCAGAGGAAACCATCCCACGTGAATGATAAAGGCGCCACTACCAAAAGCATTGGAGGAACAGGGAACGATTCAACAGCGTCCTCAGGACCTCGTATAAACGGTACAACTGCCTCATCTACACATCCCTCAGCTCCAAGCCGGAAACCTGCCTCGGTGCCTCTGGAGTCGATCATACCCGCAACAGCGAAACCTCCTACTCAATATCTTTCACGAACTTATACTCCTCTTACCGCGCGGGACTTCCGTTTCTCAATTCCATTACCTCAGTCTGCTTCCAAATACACGATCTACCATGGTGACAAGAACCAACGACCCTTGACTGACCGTTATGGGTTCATGTATGACGTCTCCCAATACGACGTCCTCTTGCTCATCCGAGCCAAAGAATGTGGGAACACTGCTCCTGCATGCTTGACAGGTGTGAAGATTGCGGATCGTGAGGAGGACAATAGCTGGCCGGACGATGACGATGACGATGAGAGTCAAGTCAAAGACACTATATCGATCGTCAAAGAGCCCTGTTCGTGCAACGGAGAATCTGACTTCCGAAGTGTTGGGAGCAGACAAGACTCTGGCGGGTCTCCCGCTGACTTCAGTTATGACGATTCTCATCCTGTCAGCATCAAATCACGCTCGTCGTCGAAAAGCCGCAAGCGCTCATCTATAATCACGTCTGGCGCCGTGTCTTCCTCCATGATCGCTTCTACCACCTCTATTCTGTCTGTCAACTCTGACACCCCGCGACATGCGTGTGCCAACACTGTCCGGCGATTGCTGAACCAGCTGACTGACATACACGACCAGCAGCAGGCTTCGCAGCGGAAAGAGTGGGACGCATTCGTCAAACAGAGAAGCAAAATGAAGATGCTGAAGGGTCACAACGCGACCGCATCTTCGGTGGCACCCGGTAGTGGAGCTGGCGGTGCAGCTGCTGCCATATTGGGTTTAGGAACAGCCTGCGAGGACGATGAGCTTTCACACAGCGATGGTCTGATTGGGTTCGCGCAGTTGGGGTTATCCTCGAACAGGGACGAGAGGAAAGAATTCGACCGACTCGTGAGAAGTGGGATTCCGCTGGTGTACCGGTCGAAAGTGTGGCTTGAGTGTAGCGGGGCTTTGGAGATGAAGGAGCCTGGCTTGTTCCAAGATTTGCTTGCCGAGATAGACGGACCTGGGAGCGTGGTCAACGAGATTGAAAAGGACGTAGGCAGGACAATGCCGCTGAATATCTTCTTTGGTGGTGACGGCGCTGGGGTGGATAAACTGCGCAGGGTGTTGATCGCTTACAGCCGGTAAGTCCAATTTTGTCTCTCTTACTGGCTTTCCGTTGAACGTGTCACAATCCTCAGCCGAAATCCAGCTGTCGGATATTGCCAAGGCATGAACCTCATCACTTCCACTCTCTTACTCGTGCACGCCGACGAAGAAGAGGCTTTCTGGATGCTCGCAGCCATCGTAGAGCGAATCCTCCCTGAGGACTTCTTCTCTCCTTCGCTTTTACCCTCTCGAGCTTGTCCTCTTGTTCTCCTCGACTATGTGCAAGAACTCACGCCCAAGTTGCATGCACACTTGACAGAGCTGGGCGTGGATCTAGCTGCTATCTGCTTTTCTTGGTTCCTCTCGCTCTTCACGGATTGTTTGCCTGTCGAGGTCAGTCTTATGAATATGACATAAACCTTCTCATGATTTAATATATCTTCCCACATAGACTTTGTTCAGGGTTTGGGACATATTTCTCGTGGACGGCCTGGATGTCCTTTTTAGGATCGCCCTCGGAATACTGCGCAGCAACGAGGCGGAACTGCTTCGTTGCGAATCCATCCCTGCTGTCTATGTTTCCCTGGAGAACTTACCAACCAGGATGTGGGAGGCTGATAAGCTCCTCCAGGTATGTTTTCCAAGTCATCTGGTCTCGAAGACATTCTGATTATCTCGGCGTTTTTTTTCTTTTCAGCTGGAAGCTGACCTTCGAAGCTCACTCGTGCATTCGCAGATAGTCAGCAAAAGAAATGCGCACGCCGCCTCCTTAAGCCAACTGATCTCATGATCAGTAGTAATGGCAATCAACCTGACCATCTATCTTACGTCTCGATGACCACAATCGCTTCATCGTGTTGTGAACCGTTCCGAGTATCAATTCATTGATGGGCCATTTAAGTATTGTGTATTATAACTGTAGGAACTGCATCCTAATAGACCTAGCTAACATATTATTATTGTTGATTTATAGAATTTTCCAATTCCACAAACTCCAAGGCTTGGTCTCTCTTATTGAATTGTCTACTTCTTTGGCCTCCCGTCGCTTTGCTTATATGTGCCCTCGAACATAAAAGAGCCCCTCTGTTCAACATCTGTCGTAAACTGTGGAGCGATTTGCAAGCGATTTGCATCCGTGTTATCTCCTGTGTTCCTCCCGGATATTTGCGCACTTCTCTCTCACGCCGCTACAATAACGCCACCCAAATAAGGTCTTGCTTGCTGTATGAAGTCGAAGGAAGCGGTGTCTTGAGAAAATATGTGGCTTGGCTTGTCCCTGAAGGACGCCGGGGAGGCAACGATTGCAGAGTTCGTGGCGCAATACTTAGTGGCGAGAACGTTCGGAAATTCTTTCGCTTGACCACCTCCTAAAAACCAACAATCCTGGAGACTTTCTGGTGAGAGTGCTCAGTCACTCTTCTTTCTTTTATGCCAGTCGGGAATCAGTCAGTAACAACATGGAAAGGTAATTATTGTGACAGCACTCAATTATACAAATTTCGGTTAACTCGTCAATCCCTGTTACGCACATACAGTTATAACCACGTCCTTCCATGTTCTAGCCCTCGCCTCCACTGTCTTCCGCATTCTTGACCGCTGTATTATGAAACGGTTATGGTGGGACGACTATCTCGCATTCGTCCCATTGGTGTTGGACACCATATACCTCGTGCTTTTCTTACAGGGGTTCCAAGTAAACTGTCCGTTGAGCTTGTGCTCTCTTCTTTTTCTTCAGCGACGCTGCTGACTATCCGAAACCGCAGTCATGTTCTCCGCTTCAGACGCCTTCCATGGATTTGTCTTCGCGATGTTTTTGAATTTCTCGGTAATCTGGTGTGTATCATGATCTGGAAGCAATGCATCAATACCGATACTCTATTCATAACAGGTCGTCTCGAATAATTCTGGCGCTCTCCTTGGCAAGGCTTTTCCCTCCCTGGCACTCTGCTCGCCGGGTCGCGTTCGCGGTTGCTATCTTGTTCTTTTGCCTTTATTTAATAGTCAGCGTTCTCTTCACCGTCACCTGCTTGAGTCCCGGTATCCCGTGGTACCTCTCAAACCCACGTTATTGTAAAGTAGTTCTCGGCAGAGTCCCCATCAGCGGTTTAGTGGCAATTACCTGTACGTGTCCTTTGGCAGCGCCTTCTACAACTGGCTTTCTAACTTATCTCAAAAGGTGACTTATTCGCTGATGCTGCCCTTGTCATTGTCCCTGTTGTCGTACTCTGGCGGATCAACCTCCCACGTTACCAACGACGGCTGATCCTCACCACATTATCAGCCAGTATCCTTACCCTGATGACCGTGATCGCGTTCTGCGTCTTGTGGTTCAGCGGACTTGACATCGGTCCGCAAACATGGTTAATCAAGGCATCGACTGCGCATATAGAGGTCAAGAAGCTCATACCTCTAATTTCTATACTCTTCTTACTTCTTTTGAATCATAGGCCGCAATGTCCTTGATTGTTTGCAATCTTCTAGTGGTTGTATTATGCATCTACCGTCTCATACATCGGTGGAAGACGGGACGCAACGCATCTTCTGAGCCAGCAGTCACTGTGGACTTGCTTGACATCTCGACCCCTATTCGAGCCGGTAGCATGACATGGGAGCGGCGAAATACTACAGGGCATATTACGATATCTAGCGAGCGAACTTCCGCGATAACATTTACAGATATTGCGACAATGGAATCCAGGAATTTTCCACTCGAAGCGACATCGGAATGCAAAGAGCTGGATTTATACATAGTGCGGACGGGGCTTGAATCCCACGATGATAGCAAAAGTTCTGGTCGGAGTGTGGTAGAAGTCACCTAACGGCTCCTATCACAACCAGCTGCAAGCCGTTACGCCCGTGATATAGCTGTACTACTCGACATACCGGTTGCATTGGCATACTGGTCAACAGGAAATATCGGGAATTCCTCTCCAAATGGAGGATTATACGAACTTGGATGAACCCACTGCATTCAAATTGAATGCATATGCGGTTGATATGCGGTCTAGGATCTCTGTATAATAGTTTGATTTGACGAGGCAAATCACAATCCTACTTCCAACCAGCTCCCCCTAAGAATATTACACACTCATTGTCTCGCTGAGACCCAACAGATCAAGGTGAATGTCCGACATTGTATTATGGTTGTACGTAGCAGCAGTCCGGGTTACATAGCATCGGTTCTAGAACCTGCAAACCCTACAAACCGAATAGATGGCTCTCAATAACTAGGGGGCGCGGTAGCACCAGGGAAAGGAGGGTTATCGTGACGCTTGACGAAACCGTGCTCTCGCCTTCGGAGGTTGGGCGAAACAGTGACGCTAGGAACGGCCCTGCAGTTCGAGGACGAAGGAGCGGGGTGTGGGGCGGGAGTAGGGTTGACACCTTGATACCATGTGCTTGTGCCATAGACGCCCATAGGGATGCTGTGATGATGGCATGAGTAATGAATGTGGCGAAGGCGAATGAAAAATAGTTGCTCACGCAGCGGCACCATCGCATTCCTCGTACTGGTTAGCGTTGTAGTTGGCAGGGATGTTCTGCACATTGTCGGTTAAATTATTGTTCACGGAAGGTCTGATGAGTACAAACCCAATAGCAGCCCATGATATCGTAGATGTGATTGCACAGCTGGGTGGCGCGTGCCCCAACACAAGCACGCATGCAGAACTCATTATCGGAGATGAATGTTGTCCATTCGTGGTATTGGATGCCGGCACCGAAAGAGTTTCCGTAGAGTAAGCCACCGACTGGAGATCCATGCGATGATAAATACGCTAGACATTTTAAATGCAGAGTAGATTGTACGCACTCGGATTGCCTTTGCCTGTTCCATCAATCAAGACGTGAGAGGGAGAGTAAATAAATGATTCATCAACATTCGGCATTAGAAGAGGGAATGGAAAGGCGCACCATCAGCACCCCTGTTGTCCATCTCGCCCCCAGAGTCTCCTTGCGGGATGTTGATTTTGGTAAAGTTGCCTACACCTGTCACCTGGACGTACTCGGGTGTCTTGACGAAGTGGACGCCCTTGAGGGTGCCGTTGGGAATGGTACGCGCACCGCGGCTAGACTTCGTGCAATAGGCCACTGCCATACGTTCTGTGTCACCGACGGTACCCATGTAGGCTGTTTAACATTCTGAGTTAGCAAGGCAAAATAAATAATTGCAGGAAAAAGACGGACGAGGAGCCCAAAGGCAAAAATCGCTTGCAGAGCTAGGAATAAGGTGTGAGTATATTTCGTGGCAGTAACAAGGCCAAAACCAACTTGATCCAGGCAGTCTGACATCTCGATGTCGGGTCCGAACCGGTGCCACAATTGTTGGTACCGTACTGCCCGTCCTGAGAGGTGGCTGGGAGGTTGTTGACAGAGTAGCCAGTGTTCCAGACTTGGTTAATGTTGCCGTCCCGGCAAGTCCAAATTTGAATCTATGTTTGTTTCTGAAATTAACAAGGTGTTTTACCAAATTGGATTCGACAAAGGTGTTTACCTGGTTGCCGTCGGTTTGCCTGCCTCCGCTAAGGTCGACACACTTGTTCTTGTTTGCCCATACCATTCGGTTATCACGCTACATTGAAAGGCCAGCCTAAGCTCGTGCCAACCCCGAATGTTGCACTGGACCGACTCACCCTATACTGGAACTGTTGGTTCGCGTTATTGGTAGAACAGGTCCAGATCTGCATTTTCGTGCCATCAACGACTTTGCCATCCGTAGCGTCCAAACATTTATTTCCGTAGACTTTGGCGGTACCCCCGGCGAATGTCCACTTCTGGGAAGCGGATCCATTGCAGGGTTGGATGGTGACCTGGGCTCCATCGTTGTTGGAAGCCGCGGTTAGGCATTTGGCTATATGACAAAGAGTACAAATCAAGTCGAGGGTCATTTTGAATAGTGAAGAAAACACGCACCACTGTTAATACCAGGCTCGAGGAGGAGTTCGCCTTTGAAGCTACATGAGAGCAAAGCAGACAACGTTGACACACTTGTGTTCGGCGAACATAGAAAAACGAAACACATACGCGGGTGCTTGTGCCTTCACTGAGACAGCGAAGAGCACGAAAGCTGTCAACGACTGAAAGATAGCTGAACGCATTTTGTTTGTAAGGAACGACTTGGAGAAAGAATGTGGATGTTGGCGACTTTGTAAAGATCGTCAAAATTAGCTGGGGAAGTCTTCGGTTGGGAGACGAAGGCTGGCGAAAATCTTGACATGGTTGTTTTATAGGCGCCCCTGTCCAACCCTGGAGAGCCCCTTGTACCTGCAGCCCTGATGGCGGGGAATACTTATTTACGGAACCAATTTAAATCCATCAAGGGAAGAAGCTGAAGGCTGATGACCATCTCCCGCTCCTTTTCGCTTTGAACTGGTTGATGACCTCTCTATTCCAGATGTTGCACACAGAAGCATACAGTGCAAGCACAAATCCACATGTTGAATTGTTACCGAATCTCGGATCTGGGAGAATCTGCGGCATCTCCATGTGCGTGCAGATGAGCATGATGCTTGAATCAGATGATGAGCGATGCTACCGCACAACGGCGGTCAAGGGAGGTCAAGGGTTGCACAACACTAGAAACCCCCGAATCAGCGAAGAAAGATTCTGTATCGTTGCCGTTTGTTCCAACGTCCGATTGTATACGCGTGTCGTAAACTGTTGACAGGTTTTATGAAGTGAGAGGAATGTGAGATGAAGTATTGAGATCAAGTTCTTTAGAAGCGTACATACAAACATCGTCCCTGATTGTTGACAGTCTTGCTTTCCAATTCCAACCTTGAGCACCTCAAATATTGCCTGTGGAGTTACACGAGAGGAGTGAACAAGAAATGTGTCAAATCTACGATCTGTTGATAGAATAAATTAGAAGCTTTCACGAAACTTTGCAGGACGATGTATTAAGATTATACTGACAATGAAGGTACTGGAGTAGGGACGGTGTCAGACAGAACAAGAGATTCTTCAAGTTGTTTCCTACTGAAGACAAGACTTAGTGTCTCTCTCTGGCTTCTTGACGATTCGATTGTTTAACCGAAGTAACTTGTCCTTCCTGATGCAAAGAATTACTAAATGTCCAGCTAGGTCTCCAAGGCACAAAGACCTTCAATATCGCTATGTGGAAGATCGTGCGTAGCTAGTAAAGCAATGCATAACGACGCGCAACCTGTTTCTTTTATCCTGAAACTTGAGTATGGCTGTCGGATGTGGTGGACCACAAATTTACAACGCACTATGCCTTCTGAGCCTACGCTCATAACTCATGCCCATGTTGCAGGTAAATTGTAAGTATGGCAGGCCATAAACAGCCTCATCCGAGTCTTGCAGGGTAACAGAGACTCCGAACGATGAGATAGACGAATGTCTGAAAGAGGACATCGTTGCAACGACATGAATGTCCAGACTAAGAGCAACCGTGCGACGTCCAAAAATGACATTCTTCTCACCGTCTACAACGCTGAGCATACGCCCCTTTCTTTCCGCTCACATCACCACAGACGACGAGGTCAGTCGCTTCACTCAGATCGATGGTCTGGAGCTCCCAGCCCTTCCAGATCCATTAGGTCTCGAAGGCCATGCTGGTCTCTGTGATCACGCACAATGTATAAAATGGCTTACTGTCAAGCTGCGAAAATCTCGGCTTGACAGTGAGGTTTGAGTCACCCTTCAAACTCCCCTCTAACATCGCGTCTGACTCATAGGGCTGGCTCGATACGCTTAGGATCGTGGTACGTCCAAGGCTGCGAGGAACAAGGGTCTTGAAGGCGCCTCCGTTGATATACAACAACTTAACTTGAAGCCGGTGAGTTGAGTATTCGTGTCAATTTGTTCTCAGTCACCTCATTCAAAGTCACAGTATCGAAATAAACCTCCATAAGCATCAAAACACTACCAGTTCGTCCAGCAGCCGAGATTTCAATTTCGTCTTGGAAGCTACTCTCTTTCACCTTGTCAGCCTTGTTCGTAGCAATTCTTGCCTAAACATAATTGGCTTTGATCTCAGAAACTGGTCTTTTCTTCCAACATGCCAGCCAAGTACTCTCACGTGAAGAAGAGATCCGCTTCGGGATTACTGAAGAAGGAGAAGAATAGTCCCAATGGACACCATATCATCAAGGAGACACACCACAGCCGTGCGCTGAGCCCTCACGTTGACCGGAGCATCACTCAAGCCATGTCTGCAGTATCTCTACTTGAACGCGCCATAGCACGGATTCTCCTCATTCGCTACGAACAGGACATCGCTCGACTCTTTTCGACGCGCCTTTATAGCATTGCGCTTGTACACCTGCCCACGCTCGTCATGCGCTGTGTCACTCTTGGCGGACCAGGGTGGTTAGCTTTCAACCATGACTCCGACGAAATCAAAGATTTTTTCCGTGCCGCGATCAGCATGGACATGCGCCAGGCGGGAGAGAGAGTAGCTACCAAGAGTGTGCTCTGGTCGTATACCGCACTGCGACATTTTGTACGTGTTCATAGCTTGCCCGCGCAGTATTACTTTACCCCGGTGAATTAATAGCTGATTCGTCATCTATACCAGGCCCTGTCGAACGATGTTCCGATCTGCGAGAAATTGGGGTTGCATTCATTGCGTTTGCTGCCCTACTACGGGGCGTTGAAGGCCCATCTTAATGTTCTTGAAGCAATGTCCCCTCCAACGTTTTCGAAGCCCCCACATTTAGGCTCATTGCAGGAGGGCCAAGAGGCTCTTGAGGATGCCTGTGACCTCAAATTTGGATGGGTCAACGAGCTTGCGCTTGCCCATCCCGACTGGGAAGGCGATTGGAGAAGCAAAATCCGATTCGGGTACGAAAGGCTCTCGCAAACTCTTTGGCGCGTCGCTCGCGAGTTCGACGTTCGTGGATACGGAATGGTCCTGCGGGAGAAGTTGACGACCAAGTGGTGTGAATGTGGTTGCTCGACGGACCACCTTGGGGAAGTCTGCGAGCGGACAGTGAGGGAAGATGAGGAAGAGAGCGGGGTGAGGATCGGGAAACAGAGGGAATGGGATGGGAGAGGGAGCGGAGTATATGGTTGGGAAACGGAGGAAGAAGAGGACATTTGGGAAGTGGACCTGGATTTCGGAGGACTTGACCCCGACGAATGTGCTGGTGGGGTGGATCCAGAGATGACCATAGGAGAATTGATGGAATGGAGATATCTGAGAGCAGAACGGGAGAAGGAACAGGTATGTAAACCTTTCTATCTCATTGCCTAGCGCTTGTTAACATGAATTTCACATTCAGGGTAACACTGCTTTTCGTCAGGGAGATTATCAAACGGCAGTGAAGCTATACGAGGCAGCACATAACATCGAGTCCGAATTGCCCCACTACCAGCTGAATCTTGCTGCAGCACATCTGAAATTGAACCAGTACGTGAATTGCCCAACGTCATCGACGTTGGCTGATGCCTATTGTAGCTGGATGGAGGCAGAAGCAGCTTGCAGCAAAGCTTTGGAACAGCATCGGAGCAGTAAAGGCTTATACCGACGTGCAAGAGCACGAAGGATGCTTGGACGCCCAGAAGAAGCCATAAAAGGTATACTTTGCCGTTGCATTGTATGACTGTCGCTAATCCCATCATGTGTACATAGACCTCCGTGCAGTCCTTAGGCTACAACCCGGCAACAGAGAGGCGTTGGTCGAATTGGCCTCGCTGATACCAATTTGTAACTCTCCAGGCCAAGACTCGACAAAAAGTGCCCCATGCGAAGACGTTGCCAACCCGTCTTCATCCAAGAAATCATTGACAACGGCGGCACGAATAGAGACGGACGCAGAGACGCTGCGGCGACTAGGAATACCAAAACCCAAACCTATTAAGCAACCCTCGTTTTCGAGAACGAAGGCGGACGATAGAAGGTTGAAGATTGTGCTAACTCTTGGTGATATCAACAATGGTTTGACTCGACATCGGGGGTCAAATGACAGCAAAGGAGTGCCCGAAGATTTGGCTGTCGCTTCCCACATGACTACGAATCGGCATGGAAAGGAGAAGGCGGGCGCTGTGAGGTGGAGGAAGACTAGGGAAATGGAGAGGATGAAGGCAGAATGTGTGATGTACCCGAGTTGGGACGGATATGTCGTGAAGAAGGTGGATTAGTGGCCGTGTTGATGTGGTTCCGGAGGTGCTGTGTTTTACTCTTTGCTGTCACTTTTCCATTTGCCTCTGCGTATTCCCGACAGCCTTCTTTCGCCTCTTGACCCCTTGTTCTTTCCGAAAGTATTCACCCAGTCTGACGATTCAAGTTCAAACTGTCTCCGACTCTTTACCATGTCACACTTTACATCTGCGAGGCACATCACTTCATCTTCGCGCCCGCAGTTCTATCAGAAAGAAATTGTATCACCATTATCGCATGTGCCCTCTCTCTTGGTTCTTTCATTCCGACATGAGAGATTATCTGTCTAAATGCATTCCGAAAACGAAGGGAAGGTTGCCATGTAGAGCCCCTTTCTCATGGGTATCGGCCTCGTGATATCATCTGCATTCACATTTCCTCGAACTCTTCGGCGAAGCCTCTCCAGATTGAGTTAGGCGGTGGGTAACGTTTATTCCGAGTCTTGGATGCACTATCTTATCTCACACCTGTGCCTTGTGCGCAATCGAATTTGACTTCGAGGGAGATTGTTTCCCCTACCGTCTTATCTATGGCATATAAAGGATGCCCACGGTACTCAGACGAGGAACTTTCATCTTCCTATCAACGCTTGGACTGCTGAAGTTGAAAGTCAGAAATACACTATGGCGACCAAAGCAAATTCTGTTCCACATCCGACCTTGATTTCAGTGCGTGTTCTCTCGAGTGTACATACGTCTAAGAATCATACTTACTCCTGTTTGCCTAGGTCGATCCCTTTATGTGAGCGAGAAACCCTGCCCTGGCCTACATTAACTGATCAAAATCTTTATAGTCCTGCCGACCAGCAAAAGGTTCGAGCGAGATTGATATTCTTATACTATCATTTTGCTATCATTATATTGACTAAAACACAAACAGGGCATTCACAACCGTTGGCAGTACGATTAGACCTTTCCCCCTTAGCTTTATCCATAACTTTGCTGCAGTCCAGATATCCCTCCCATTGCAACCGTGAAACCAGGGCAGGTGAGGCCTGTTCTCATCTATAACACGTGCTAAGCAACTGACGACTGTCTTCGAAGACATTCAAGATCGAATGTGTCGGTAAGTGTTATTAGAGATACTGCTCAGAGCGGTAAAAAAGTAAAAGGCAATGGCATAGATTGGACAGGTGCTCAAATTGGCAACAACGACAGTAAGTCATTTTTTACCTGACCGATCTTCGATATCCGATATCTAAAAAGGACCTGGATGTAGACAGCGATGATATTATGAACGTCGACTTGACGAAGGTTCATAACCTGTCTGGTCCTATTGCTGTCGAGGGCGCAGAACCTGGGGACTGTTTAGTCGTTGACATTCTGGATAGTGAGAAGGACTGAAGTCACTGCTGTTGGTTATAGAAGTCAGCTCTGACATATTCCTTGACAGTTACCCCTTTCGAAAAGATGCCCTGGGGATATACTGTCCGTTTTTCTGCGTTCATTCAATATTTGGAGATTGATGAATCTGGACATAGGGTATTTTCGAGCTCGAAAATGGTGGAGGGCTTTTCGGTAAGAATATGCGGCGTCCTGGTTTGAGCGTCAATTCATTCATATACAGCACGCGAGTTCAACAGCAAAGCCGCAAAGGCTATTTGGGATCTTAACGGTTTGCCTAACCTTCGTCTGCCATAATCCAATGCCAAACCCTCGTTCCTCCAGGAATTTACGCAACCTCTCGACATATTCCTGGGGTGCGTTTTGCAGGCGTAACACATCCAGGTCTCATTGGAACGGCTCCTTCGGCGGAACTTCTTGCCACGTGGAACAAGCGAGAAGGCGAGCTAATCGAGGCTCACATTAACGCAGTGCCCCCTGTCGCATTCCCTCCTGAACCTATTGGGGCTTACGTTGGACAAAATCTCGATTCTAAAGTAATGGAAAAGATTGCCAAGGAAGGTGCCAGGACGATTCCGGGCAGAGAACACGGCGGAAACTGTGATGTGAATGATTCTTCGCACAATATGACGACCGGCAAGAACAACATACTGACATATTCATGAATAGATCAAGAATCTATCCAAGTACGAGGATTGTCTCATCAATCCATTCCGCGCTATATCTTTCTCCTTCCAGAGGTTCACGATGCTATTTCCCCGTCTTCATTAAGGGCGCGAATCTCTCTGTCGGCGATTTACACTTTTCTCAAGGGGACGTAAGTCTATTGCTTCACTCCAAGTGACTCTACAAAAAGACTTATATGTAACCTGCGTTCTTCCATAGGGCGAGGTACAGTGATATAGTGGGTGGGTCCACAATTGAGCTAACGTGGAACATTTAAGATGTCGTTCTGCGGAGCAATCGAAATGGTGACCGATATCAGGCCATATCCCTTACTGTCTTTCCCGTTTTCTGACAGACCAATCAGGCGGGAATTATCACCTTCAGCACCAGCGTTATCAAGGGAGGGATCGAGAAATTTGCTTTGAAGCAGCCTATCTTTTTGGTGAGAATCTGTTTTATCTGAAGAAGTGATAAGTTGCCCATACACGCTCTTCTTAGCCTTCTCCGATTGATCCCATGTACTCATCCAAAGTGGGGTCATGCGACCATCATTCTGACATAAGTAACTTACCTTGCCCTAGATCATTTTCGAGGGCATCAGTGTCGACATCCGTAAGATTGTTCTGTGTGACCTTTTTGATCACGGCTTCTCAAAGCAAACCCTTACTCGCAGATGGAGACGGAAAGCAATATAACATGGATGCGTGAGTGGCTTATGACCAGTTCGTATAGTTCTCACCAGATTATTTGCAGATCTGTGGCTTACAAGCAAGCCGCCCTGAATGCCATTGCCTACCTCCAGAAGGTTAAGACGAACTGTGTTGACCTGTTCAGCTGTACTGACCTTGTATTTCTTTCGTAGATCGGTTACAGTAAGTCTATTGAGTTAATTTCGTCACCCTTAGTTACTCATATCCTGAAAATTGTAGCTCGTGAACAGGCTTGTGCGTCCGCAAGTTGTCGTCTATATATCCCAAACTCATGCTAGCCTAGATCTCCTGCTGTCCGCAGCGCCTATCGAAAGTCACGTTGGAGCCCTCGTGGTACGCGTCGTTATTATTGGCGCGGGGAATTTAATCTCACTAATAATCTATCGTGTGTAGGACTCTCCAAACGCCTGTGTCACGCTTGCCATTCCAACTGGAATCTTTGATCATGTCAGTCTTTACTTATAGCATTCAAGTGGTCTTGTTTGACTCTTCGACTTTCATCATCAGGACATCCTCCCGAATCCAAATGGTTTCCCAAAGAGAAGCTTTGGGCAATGCGCCATTAGAAGCGACGGAGTGGTGTAGACCCGTGTCTGTATTGAGTTACTTCTAAGACGTAATGCAAATCGAACAGCTTTCTCACCCACCATGGGTTCATATGAATGACAAGGAAATGGCGTGCCGGATGGTCTTTGACACCAGTAGTCGCAGATACGAATTTAAGGGGAACGTTCTACAGAATAACTTGTTTTATTCATCAAGATTTAGTTTCAAGGCTAGCTATCGGAATGCAGCATATTCACATCACGGTATACCCATCGTACAAGTACATGCAAAGGGAGTCAAAGTCAAGTCAAAGATCATCTCACTTGAACTGTTTCTACCCAAGCAACTTCTCCAGGTGATTTAACCTCCCATTCCGCCTCAAGGTTGACCTTTGCTCCGTTACCAACCTTCCAATTCCATTCAAACTTGCCCTCCTTCTCTCCTCCCTTCCCATCAACAAGTTTCTCCCAACCAACCTTCAGGCTATCATTCTTGAGATCGACCATCTCCCCGTCTTTCGCATCAGCGAGACCAATAGGCTTGCGAAGTATGATTTTGGCGCGCTTGTCGTCGCAGGTGGGAATGACGTCGCGCACAATGAGGTCCGTGATGGCGAATTGATGTTTGTTGTGGATAGATATTTTGGTTGTGTACGTGGTTGTAGTTGTGACTTCGGAGAATGCACCTCCGTTGGATTTGACGGAGCGCGAGGACCGTGCATAGGTGACCTTGGTGGAGGGATCATCTCCAAGGGTACATTCGAAATTGTCGCCCTGATTGACAGCCTATTCGAGTTCAAGAACCGTAAGTTGTGAGGGAGAAGACGTCAGAAAAAAAAAAACCCACATCAATGGAGGTCTTGGATACATAGCTGTCATCCAGGATGACAGTGACAGGACCAGGTAGAAGTCGGTATTCACTGCTATTCTTGACTTGGCACTGAGAGGCAGCCATGAGCGGATGTTACCCACAAGAATCTGAATGGGACAATACCTGCAAGTATACTCTCGGCTCGATACGTGGTATTGCGATGTATGAGATCTTGCATTCGAAGGAGAGCACTGCAACCGAAACTTGATGTTCAACACCATCACTGGGGATTGTGGACTCTCCATGAACCGAGAATGACATTGCCATAGGTGTCTCTGTAACGATCGTCGTTGGCTCGGTTATAGCTCCAGGAGCATCAAGCTCCTCATATTCATCATCCTCTTCTGGAAGAGATTCGGCTTCAGCATGAGCGAGTTCGGCTTCATACTGGGACATTTGGGAGGCATCGACGAGAGCTTTTGCTGAGGTACCGAAACCTCCGAAACCAGTTACAGCGGCTCCAAACGTGTTTGATGGAGGAGCTGAACCGAAAGGAGCTGAACCGAAAAGATTGGGTGCAAAAGTGGGCGCTTGTTGCTGCTGTTGCTGCTGTTGCATTTGCTGTTGCATTTGCTGTTGCATTTGCTGTTGCATTTGCTGTTGCATTTGCTGTTGCATTTGCTGTTGCTGATGCAGTTGCTGCATTTGGAGCTGCTGCTGCTGCTGCGTTGGCATCTGTTGTTGCTGCTGCTGCCTTTGCATCTGCTGAGGTATGATTGCGTTCTGGAAGCCAACTTTAGATGGCCCGAATAAATTGTTGGTGGTAGGTGTGAATTTGCTCTTAAAGGCACTAGTGGGCTGACGAATTTTGACTGGGTGCAGTTGGGGAATACGTTTTGCTACCGTGTCTGACGCGACAGTGCTGAGGGTGAGCGAGGTGTTGTTCCAGTCTTCTCCGGTGCTCTGAGTGACTCGGGCTCGATAATGAAGTGCGACGGACGAAGCCGGTTTGCCATTCTCGGTAGTTGCATGAAGCTCGTAGGTCGGCTCCCACTGAGCGTTGCTCACGACTGTGAAGATTATTCAGTGAATTGGGTATTGTTGAGATTCATAGAAAGAAAGACGCACTATATGTGAGCTTGAGCTCAATGGAAGTAGGATCATCGGCGACGATGACGATGTCGACCTCGCCTTGACTAAAGCCTCGTTTTGATGCTGTCTTCTGGTTGAGAGCATCGATCTCTCTGTTAATGGCGACGATCTTTTCCTGGAGACCGGTAATCTACATGCACAAGTATAGACAGGATATAAATAAGATGCTCAAGTTCAAGGAATTCGGCATTCTTACGTTCTTGCTCGACATAACTCTCCAAGAACTGCCCCATTTGTGTTGGACTGACATGCTCTCCGCTTAAAGTCTTTGCGTAGGCCAACAGAAGTTCCGACTCTTGCTTTCTGACACTTATCTCACAGTCAAGAGCAGTCTCTTTTACATTCAGAACACGAATGAGCTCATTTGTGCTTCCAGGAATGTAAGATGCGGCACGGTTGTTTGCGATGGTGCAAACGACGCCGAAGAGGCGAGCCTCCCCCAGTCCTGAGACTCGGACAGAGTGAGTATCGATGGTACTCGGGAGTGCTCTTATCTCGACTTTATTCTGCCCTTTCTGTAATCCCCCATGAGTAAGTTCAGATAAATTCGTGCAATATTCCAGACACTATTTAAGGGTACGTCACAAACGTACCTTGAGACCAAGCGTAAAGGTTCGAACAACCTCTGCTTTGGATGACTTGAAGACAGTCACCGACTTGATTGTATGTTCGGGGGCTTGGATTGTGAGAGAGTATGACATGGTAGAAGGGTTAGGACGGCCTGCCCTTTCGTCCATGTTGACCCTTTTATAGCCTCGCGGTACTGACCTGATTCCAACCTGATTCGGAGCCGTAAGTGTCACTCCCATGGTGACCTGTGAAAGAGGCTGTGGGGATTGGCTGAACAGTCGTATAGAGTCATATCCATGACTCCTTTTCTAGAGATTACATAGTTTGAGGAAAGGGTGTATCCCATTCTGAGGATTAGCGGTACGGGGAAGAATTTCCAAGTGCTCCATGTCCTTGAGAGAGAGAGAGAGAACCAGTATTGCGGTCCCAGCGGAACAACTGGGGTTCGTACTACATACACGCAGTAATCACGATGTATGCTACGGGCACAAATACTACCGTACCGTTGTGATTATTGTACTCTACTTCGATGTTTGGTGTTGTATGGCATTTGCCTTGCATGTTTCCTTGTCTAAGTGTTCTAGCGTCAATGTACTCGCTCTCAACCGTTGCCTCCCAACCGGAGTCGCTTGTATGTTGCGTGACTTATGTCACCCGCTCTTTCTTTTAATCGCATTCACTAACAAAATATAAGAAACACCTTCAACTTTCACTATCACCCCAGACAACGACTCCAGGCAACGTCTCTGTTGTCCATGGTGATCATGTTAGGCTACTTGTACCACCATGGCTTACGACCAACAGCGTTCTGTGGCACCGTTCGGAGAGGCCTGCAACGGAACAAGGAGGTATTGTCCTTGGTAAACGTAAGGTGGAGGTATATATACCTGCTGTGAGAAACGTAGATAATTACCCTTGCACAACCTCGTCGTCCCTCGTCCCCTGTCACATCTTTGCCACAAAGTAGACTCACAACACCTGAACACCTTCCTACAAAGTTTCGTATCCGCTGCAATGAACATGAGGTTTATTCAAAGGAGTAAAGGGCCTCCTCCACTTCGGAGACAACAGTGTAGACCATTGCCACAGCAAGGATCTGGACTGCAAGGAGGACTACACGCACTCAGTGCTCGTGTATCCGGCCTAGTCTCCCAATTTTGCAAGCCAAATCTGGGGCTAGTTAATAATGCACTGGGGCTAGTTACCTCTCCAGTTGATCCGCTCCCTGTTCTTCTTGTAACAAAGACGACGGAATATGCGCCGGATTATCTAGGAGAAAATTTCGCCCAATCAATCGGTGGTAGCTCCATGCCTAGGGGCTCTTATGCAGCTTCAAGCAGCACTTCCTCACTTGCCAACGATGACCCAGGCCTTCCTCCAAGGCTGGAGCCGGTAGACCTTGGACTCAACCTTGAGTCAAGCATCATCATCACCTATGCCATCTTGTCCCAATCAACCGACGTACAACGCCTCTCCCCTTTACAAATCTTCAGCACGGATCCTTCATATAGCAACAGCCCTGCAATCGAATCCGAAGGCGAATTTACACCAAGCGCCAATGCAGGACAGTCCGGTGGTCCATCATTGTCTGTTGCTCTGTGGCATAACTCGGACCCCCACATGCCGAGATCTTTATCAAATCTGGACGATTCCATAACCTCGATCTCAATGACATACGCAATCAGCATTAGCGAATGCTTGGCCATTCTTCGTCGTTGTCCAAACCTCGAATTGGCTACCTTCAGCATATCAAGCATCGGCAAGGCTCCCATGGAAGAAGTCAACCCACAAAGCCTGACATCGCTCTCCATTACATCCTCCATCAATGTTGGAACATTATTCAAGTGCCTCAGGATCCCAAGCTTGAAAGAGTTGGAACTGAGATATGAGCTCAATGGGCTTGATCACATCCATGAACTGCAAAGCTTTGTTAAACGGTCTAGATGCAATGTCACAAAATTGACGCTTATTGGGTCAGACTTTTCGGCGGGACCATTCACTAGATTCATTGTGAATGTCTCACAGGGACTCAAGGAGCTGATTCTGGGTAATCATCGAAACGACCGCACAACAATCCAAAGCATTGTCGAAACACCTCGCTTCAAAGTCACAATTTGGACAACCAAAGCTTTACAATACGTTGTCCGTAATCTCGAACATGAGTTACTGCAAAAAGGCAAGTAGTGCTATAGCGCATATATTATACACGTGAATCAAGGATAAGGACTTTTTATTACACATCAATTGTGATCGTGTATGTAAAACAAGGGTTCTCCCCAACCCATAAATATTTCTTCACGCTCATGCTTTCCAAATACGGGAACTTGGCTGAAGCTGCTTTCTTTGAGGGCAGCAAGGCAGGCATGGTAATCCATAGATCTAGGAGCAACATTGAAAGTGACCCTTGGAATAGAGCGAATGACGGAAGTTTGGAAGAAGGTAATGACATCAAGCTGTGTGAGGGAATGGTCATCGAGCGCAAATCTCTGAAGATGACAGCCAGACCGATCAAGGAGTGCTCGGAGATTACTGTAGCAGTTTCCAGTGGAGGTATGCTGAACTGAGAGGTAATGGAGAGCCGGCATATTAAAGAAGTTGAAGACCCCGCTGAAGTCGTATTCAGCACCCTGGACAACAAGCTCCTGCAAATGGAGAAGGGTAGTGTGCGGATAATCCTTCTGCAGTTGGCCATCCGACACATTCCAGATGGATAGCCTGGAGGTGTTGGGACAGTGTCGTAGAAGAGTCACGCATTCGCTGATTGATACTATGCAACATAAAAGTTCAATGGAAGTCAACTGAGACCAAAATGTGCTTTCCGCGACTGGAGGAATATAGCGACGTCCAAACCATGACAACCATCGAAGTCTAGGGCAGGCCGAGAGCGCTGCAAAAACCAATGTGCCATTTTCCAAGTCGCACTGGCTGGTATTCACGGTGGCATGGTACAGCAACGTTGCTTTCGACAAAGGCAGGGTAAAAAAGGCTCTTGCAGTCGAATCTTGAAGATGTAGGGTAATTGTGCGCCAACGATGGAGTTGTGTGGAAAATAATGAGAATACCTCCTCCGTGAATCGGAGGTCTTTTGGAGTCTTATCACGACGATATTCCGGTTCCAGGCGAAAAGTGAGCGGGTGGGATTGCGATCGCGCAAGCCATAGCTTGACCAACCTCAAATCTGGATGGTGGCCGACGAAAATCGAGGACCAGAGGATTGGAGTTGTCAGTGCGATCTGCCGCCACTGCCTCGATATCGAGCATATGTGAAGAGGGCCATTACTCTTATCAGGATGAAGGAACGGGACTCTTGGATTGAACTTTTCGTCTTCAAATGTATATATGACGAAAATATGACTGAGGATCTCGTAGGGCAGGGTCGTGATACCTGAGGATACGGTATGTGTGGCTTGCTGATCAAAGGAAAGCGGAGAGGAAGTTGTAGTGTGATAGGACATGCTGACAAGCTGCTTGGGGTTTGCGACCACCTGTTCCCTATTGTCAAGTTGATTCTTCGCGACGAGTCCAGCTGTCAGGCCGTTCTCAGTGATTTGTTGCGTCCTTGTCAGACACTGGAGCAGGAAAGCATCGGTATCTTCATGAAGATTGGCCTGAGGGAAGTCGGCTGGGGATAAAGGGTTGACATGTGGCATTTGTTCAAAGGGGCAGAACCAACCTTGTTCAGTGTCGGTGTCGACAGTCGGACGAGAGACGTCAAACTCGATCGACAAAGGAGACAGTTCGTTTTCGGATACATCGGTACCCTCTCGAGGGGTCACTCCTCTACTCTTGAGACGCCAATCCTTTATCCTTTTCAGCAGACGCGGCATACTCGGGAAATATCCCGTTACAGTATAAATCTAGAGAGCAAGTCAGGAATGCAATTTTGAAAAAGTTGAGTGAAGACGGTTTCGTACCAATAATGCTTGCTGTTCTGCCAGCAGAAATTGAGACGTCAAAGGGGAGGTTATGAAGATACAATGCGCTCATGTGCCCTCATCTTTAAGTCTTCGACGAACAAAAAGCTTCATGTGTTTATTGTTAAGAGTGATACATAGTATGACGGTTGCTAGCATCCATACTTCTAGTCGGCGACTTGATTGACGTACACTGGTTGGCAGCCCAACACTATTGTTGTTATGTTTGCGAAATCCTTGCTAACAGGCGTACTGTAACAATTGAGTTCGGAAGCAGCACCTTCAAATCTCAACGTTGAAAGTTGAGATCTCAACTTTGAACTCCGCTTGCTTTTCCTGGGTATCCGCCGTACGGACTCGCAGTTGCTCATCAGTCTCCTTTGAGTCTCCTGTTGTCAGTCTACAAATCCTGTTTTCATAATGGCCAATCCTATGATTCACTAGAATCAGCCTATGCTGT